>JBBUKS010000117.1:2120214-2167789 GCA_038050645.1 Hedychium gardnerianum
ATAGATGATGATATAGTAGGGGATAGAGCTCAATGGCGTAAAAGGATCCATATAGCCGACCCCACATAGTGGGATAATGCTCGGTTGTTGTTGTTGTTGTATGTTGAAGATAGAATTCAAAGAGATTCATAAAATAAGAAAACAAAAGAAGCCAACAAGATAACCTATCTAACCAGGTCCTATTTGATCATGTATCATGGATTCTGATCTTATTAGGAATATTTAATATTTTCTTAACGTGACATGATTTTTGTAGATGTTACATCTTTTTTTAAGCAGAAATAGGCAATATCTAATTTGTAAGATGTAAAATAATAAGACAGCATGCAGAAAGACCCAAAAAATTAAAAGGAAAACTGGAGGCTACAAAAGATAAAATGGTGCATGTATGGAAAGTGCAACAGTTATAGATGAAGTCTAGAGACTATACGGAATTTAAGTTCGTGATGCGTCCTTGGGCTAGAGGATAGAAGCTGGTAGATGGTGTTGTTTATATTAGCTATATCCTTCACATGAATAACTTGACAAAAGAAAGTTGCCATAGCCAGTGGGCTGTACATCCTGTTCATAATCTTTCCAGTTGGTGAATGTAGTTGGGTGGAATTTGATGTGTGAGTCTAAGATGAGTTTAAAGCACACAGAATTTGTGGCAAGTGTTTAGAATACCAGTCTCATTTCAATCTCAGTGAGTTGTAGGATTGTTACTTACTGGGTACTGGACTAGTCTGCCTGTATTGACAATAAACATAGAAATTGATCAAAGGCAATCATTTTATAAGGTGTTGTGCTTGCTCATAGTTGCAATATAGAAAATATTGTTTACTGTTGTTCACCAACGATCCTTGTCTATTTGATAAATATTGGCCATACTAGGAGGTGGGAACCAATATTTCAAACCCTAGTGCCGATTTAACTCCAGAATGGATGTCCCTAGTTTTCTGGCCTGACTTGTCAAAAAGCACATCGAGTAGAATTTGAAGCCCCGTAGCAAGACAAGCGCTTCATTGTGGGTAATGGTTGACTGGAGAATATTGGAATTTCTAAATTGAATTAGCCTATAGAACATTAATGCCCTTTCCAAAGGATGAGGGTGAATATGAAGACCTATTGGCAATACAGTTAGCCAATCCAGTCAATGTTTATTTTTGCAGGCCTTGTGGTCATCTGGGTTATTGTTTGCTTGAAAACTTCAAAGTATATTTTGTTTATCATTGTTGCTGTTTACTGTTTGCAGGTTGGCGTTCTTCCAATGGATGAGTCAAAGGTTATAACAAAAGGCCGTTTAGGTCCAGGAATGATGATAACTGTAGATCTACAGAGTGGTGAGGTGAGTACGCCTTTTCCTTACCTCATTTCTTATAGCTAGAGCATGTTATAAAAGAAATTAATATCTTTTTATGATTATTGTTGAACACATGCAATCTGATTTGTCATCATATGCCTATTTATTTGGGCAAGTCTATTCCGATTTAAAGAAAAATTGATATGTAATTAGAAACTGTATGTGCATAGCTAGAACCAAGTTTCACTGAAATTTTGTGACTAGCTTTCAAATTGTAAGACTAGTGTCACACGGTATCAACTTGTTCTGATAAGTACCAGTTAGTGGTCTCAGTAGGATGTTGCTTGATTAGTATTCAATTTTGAGATTAGGTTACTTTAATTTGTCTAGTTGGTAAACCAAATTTAATTGTTTTATTAAGTGTTGTTCTTGAATGGAATATAAATGGGTTTTTATTTGAAATGGCATGTCAAACAGAACAGTAATACAAACATTGGGTATCTTTTTAGAAATTACTGGGAGCTTTCTATACATCGTCATTTTCTTCACCATAGTCGTGCCATGTTGGTCTCAAGCATGGTATAAAATTTTGAGCCGAATCGGAGTTTCGGTCCATATCCCAGAACGATACGGTTTCGGTACCGTATCGTGTTGTGCCGGTATGGTTTTGATATTTTTTAAATATAAAATATATTAATAAAAAATAACTTAAATATCTAAAAAATAAAAAAATATTTTTTTTATATAAAATACTAGATCTCTTATGATAAATAAATAAATAAATTTTGTTATATATTTTTTGAATTAAAATAAATAATATATATTAAATTAATGTGATAGTTCTATTAGGATTTAATTAAGTTTATTAGGATTTAATGAAGTTTGTTTAGATTATCCCTATTATAGCCGGAGTTAATTGAAATTATTAAATTAAGTTTTAATTAAAAATAAAGAGATAGCCTTGTGACCCCGCGCGACCATGCCGACAATCGCGCGACCCTTCTGTGGTGGCCGCGGGGTTGCGTGACCCCTCTGCTGCGGCTGCTGGGGTTGCACGGCCCCCCCACTGCAACTGCGTGGTCGCGCGACCCCTCTGCCTCAGCAGCAAAGGTTGTGTGACGCCTCCACGGGGCGTGCCGGTCTCTGCACCGTACTGGTCAGTGGACGGGTGGACGGAACGAAATGTTTCGCCCGTGCCGTCTGGTACGGCACGAGATTTTAAATCATGGTACTATTTTGGAACGGTTACATAGGTCTTATTTTTCTACAAAATTTGATGTAAGGCTCTATCATTAGTAATATTTGCACAATCAAATTGTTTTTTATTTCTTAATTAGAGTTTTTTGTAGTCTTCTTTTACCTCTTCTACTTTCAACTTTAATGATTCACCTTGTCTACCTATAGAATCTATTGGTTCTTTTCGAAATGTAGATATCATCTCAATATTTTTTTGTCCTATTTGTCAGGCACACCACAATTTCAATGAATTTTCCTTAGTCCTAAGGGCACTTGACAATCACATAAGACTTGAAAAGCTTCTCCCATTTCAACCATCCACTTTATTCTATTACTAATAGCTTTGTGAATGTTTCTTTTTTGAATGGTAGATTCAACTCTATCACTTTTATAGAAATCTCATGTCTATCCATGTTTACTAGTCCTTTGATTCTTTCTTATTAGTAAAAGTTTGTTTCATTATTATTCAGTTTTTATTATGTCCTGTTTAATCAATCTACCTGGCGTGACATTGCTTGAATGCACTCCTAATTTCACCTCCAATTATTATTGCTAGAGCATACATGTTAAGTGACCATACCTTTAGTTATAACCACTAATTTTGAAAACCTAGGGCAATCAACCAACATTTTTTGCTGAAATAAGAGATAACGAGGGGTCATAGTAAAATACAATGTAAGAATTAAACAAATCTGAATTCATTTGAGGAATCCAATAGTTGTATGAGTACTGAGAACATTTATCATATGAGTACTAAGAGCACTCCTCGTATGAGTACTAAGAGCACTCCTACCATGGCCTACTATTTTGTCTAGCCAATCAGAGTGTGTTTGGACCAGGTTGGGTTTCCTTGCACACTCCCACCAATGATCAAGGAAGTGGTACCAGGTGCCTGCTCTAACATGGGGATGTCTAATGAACATCCAGATATTTGAAATAGTTTTCCATCTAACACACTGCTCCCACCAAATAATGTGCGTACTGGAATATTCATGATGATTACTTGACGAGCTATGAACTATGTGCAATGTTGTCCGTAGCCTCAGCCTTAGTCATCAGACACTACTATGTGTCAACATGGATGCCAATCAACATTACGTTGGTTACTCAGTATGAGATAACAGCAGTAATCATTGATTTCAACATTAATCACACAATTGATATCATCTAGTTGTATGATTTCGATTATACAGTGATAATAATAATTTATAATTGCATGTGTAAAACTAAACATCAGCAAAATCTCTAGTATGTCAATGACGATGACCGAAGCATAAAAAAGCTAAAAACATATACTATGATTGAAGAAAGCATCAGAATTTTCAGAGGGAGGAGACTGGTGCAAATAAAGTGGTGTTTGAAACAAGTTGCATAGATCTTTAAATATTAGAGGAAGAGGGATAAGATCATATGTCCAATTGCAGTACTTTCACTAGAATGGAATCACATCTTAGATCCAAACATAATTAGTTGTCACTTATCACTCTCATTTGCACAGTTCAATGCAGTTCAGTTTGACAATAGGCCAATCCACAATATAAATGAATCATTTTTAATCACATGAAAAGGGAAAATCTTACTTCAGATATATCAATCCAAATTGATCTCCTCCATTACTTCAGAATTTTCACCTTTCATCAACTTGCATTGAGCTTAGAAAAATTCATTAAAACTATGAATTACAATTTTAGATAAACTGAACCCAATTAATTTCAATTAGACTGGTCTAGTTAAATTCCAAGTCATACTAAATTCCCATTTTTCTATTTTTTTTTATTATGGGTGACGAAGTTTTGTGACCAAATAGTTGAATTGTGTTACATTTTAGCTTCTTCCAACTTGTAATTCATGTTTTTATTGTTATTCTTGTTTATTACTTTTTTAGGTTTATGAGAATACTGATGTTAAGAAGAGAGTTGCTTCAGCTCACCCTTATGGTGACTGGTTACTTGAAAAAACGCGCAATATGAAACCAGGGAACTTCCTTTCATCTGTTATCATGGATAATGAAACAACCTTGAGACATCAGCAGTAAGGATCTATCACCTTTTACCTAATTTTGTGTTATGCATCAGGTTTATGGACTTCATAACGCAAGTCTTGGAAGCGTTTGTTATTGAAATTCTGGCATAGTTTAACAAAATCAGAATGTTTTCTCTTTTAACTTTCGCCTTGTGTTGCAGTGTTTCTTGCAACCACCCAACTTAGTTGTAGTAACTTGACATTGCCTCTCAGCTGCATATTTTATATTCGTTGAGATGGTTGTCCTTAATGATTTCCAAGGTTTTCCTGGTATAAATTACAGATTGTGGAATTTTTTTTATTGGGATTTGTGCAAGGTTTAAAATATTTTTTGGCTCAAAGTTTCGACCATTGACTGAAATATCATAGGTTTAATACCTTGTCATGCCAACGCATGGCATGCTTCGAAGTGTACTGAGATCAACTTAAAGGAGCAGCCAGCCTATAATTCTTTCCACTTAACTTGTTTTCCTCCAAATATAACCTAATCACAATTAAAAAGTCAATTAAATTAAAATTTTAGAGCATCAAGTGCAAACATATAATAAGCGTTTTGACTAATGATATTACCGTATTAATAACAACATGAGTATTGTGTATTGGATGAGAGTATAAGTTTTTGAAAATCCTAGTGAGATCAACCATAATTTTTTAAGATTTAGATTAGATAATGCTCTTAGAACATTTGATATTAAAATTAGTTTCTCGACATGTCTATAAATATATCCCGGTTAATTAGTGAGAATGAGACTTGAACTAACACAATTAAAACTAAAAATAGACACAGAGAAAATATGAACTCATCTCAATTTCTTCTAATTTTAGCATCACGCCTTTGTTGCTATTAGTGTTTCTCCTCTCCCCTAGCCCCTTTCCTATTCTTTTTAGTTTTTTTTTTTAGTTGGCACCAGATATCCAGCTTACGCCTACTAATCTTGTGGTGACCGGTTCGACCACATGTAAGTTTCTCATCGGCCAGTAAATCGGGAAGCACTCGCAGGGGGTGGCCAATCAGTTCAGCATAGGTCAACGGCCCATTAAGGAAAATTTATCCGTTAATTTGTCGAAGTTGGGACTTGATCTGCGCCCTGCCGCTGCAACATTGCCCCAGGGGCTTCCTATTCTTTTTAGTGTACCTAGATCATGTTTGTTAGAATTCCATTATGGTTGGAATGATGGTTTTACTTGTAGATTTGGACCAATATACAATATACAAACATTATTGCTATTAACATTATAACATAATTAAACTAAAAACACTGAACATTTATTGAAACAAATTGTTGAAGCCAGAGTGCTTCATGTCCTTAGTCCCACATGATCTGGCATTTTGGTTAAATGCATGGTTTTAAATGTCGTTTGATGTCAATCAGCATGACTGAAGTGATGCTAAAACTAAGATGTGTAAATGCCCCTGTGCTACTCATGTTGACATGATTTTTATTGCTTGCAATCAATACAAGACATGTCTGAACCGGTTTCAGACCAGGGTTTTGATGGTACTTACCAAGACAAGTGCTTTCTCGGATAGTATAGTTTGGAACTAGCTGTTACTGCACTCATAACTCATCCTTTGATTTGATTCCTTCTGGTGATCCAAGGTTGAACTACTAAAAGGAGAGCGGATGAGAAGAGAGTGGGGAAGAGACAATAAGATTCTACTTATGATTCATGCCTCAATTTCATCTACTGTTCATGAAAAATTGAAGAGAGTGGAAGGGACAAGGAGATGCACCAATCGGTGCACTTTTGTTGTAAAGAAATTGAGATGAATCCTTCAGTTTTCATTGAGACAATCCAAGTCTAAGATATATTTATGTACATATATCGAGAAATGATTTCCTATATCCTATGTTTTAGGACCATTATTTAATATGAATCTACATATATGGAGAAATGAATTCCTATATCCTATGTCTTAGGACCATTATTTAATATGAACCTTAGAAAATTATGGGATTAATCCCACTAGGTTACTACAAGAACTAATCCTCCCATCTAATACACGTTGCTCATTTTGGTATTAGAAAGCTATAATCATTACTCAAGTTGCTTGTTATATTTTTGATAACTTATTGCTTCAAAATAATCCAATTAATTTTATAATTAGGATAGGCTTAAAGGTACAAGTGATGGGGATTATAGGGTTAAAACTGAGTTGATCTCAGAATGCTTTGAAGCGTATCGAGAGTCATTTCGGCACTGTACTGAAGTTGTTTTCAGTTGAAAGACAAACTCTAGCTTGGAACAGTTTTTTAAACCTTGAAATGATATGTAATAAATTCAAATGAGGATGAATAGCTCCATTGTGAAATCAAATTGGATAAGGATAAATTTGTTAAAATTGGATGGTTAGCATAGATTTTGTTAAAACTACTTTATGTAGATTATAATGTATGTGAGATCCATGATATCAAATGTGATTTATAATCTCGTCTCACACTGAGATATGGGTGCTCAGTTGAAACAAGATGGCTCCTGTACCTATTGATGTACCTCAAAGCTGTGTTGGTTCAGTCATTTATCAGAATGGTTTTCTCCCTGCTTTGAGCAGTACTGAATGATATTTTAAGCTACGGTACCAAGTTATTAAAAATCCATTTTCTTGCACAGCAGATTTCTGTTTTTTTTTTAATTTATTTTTAATTTTGAATATTTTGATCTTTTGTTCTAATATAAATATTTCCATAGGAAATTATGGATCTATGCTATAATTCTGATAAATGATGTTTATGGTAAGAGATATTCTATTTGTTTTTTATTTTCAAAATGTTGTTCCTTACTTTCTGTTTGGATCAGGGCATTTGGCTATTCAAGTGAAGATGTCCAAATGGTTATTGAAACAATGGCTTCACAAGGAAAGGAGCCAACATTTTGCATGGGAGATGACATTCCATTGGCAGCATTATCTCGGAAGCCACATATGCTTTTTGACTATTTCAAACAACGCTTTGCTCAGGTTGGTTGGTCTAAGTTGTAAGTTTGGTGTAATGTAATGTGATTATCTTTCTTATTGGGGAAATTAGTTATAAAGTAGCAAGTTACTCATGCATCTGCAACATGGCATTTTATAATTCTTTTATTATATATTTCTATTAAGTAATCACATACCTTTAACTTGATAAATCTTTAAAATCTTTTGAAATTATATTTACTGAAAACTGAATTATTTATCCCTTTAAATCATTTTAGAAACCCAAAGTTGACACCACAAATCAATTTCTTTCATTTTTTATCCTTTCAGATCAGATATATTGTTATGGTTAAATATTTTCTTTCGTGAGATTTAAGTTATTTTTAGGGATATTATATGGAGGAATTAGATTCTAGATATTGCGCCATACTCCTTTCTTAGAAAAATTCAATATTGTTCTGTATCATTAATTTATTATTTCTCTTAGAGAAGTTGCTTTTTATTTATACTGATAGAATCACCATTGTCTTATCTTTTTCTTGTAAGTATGCAAATTGAGATAAGGTTCTCTTTCACAGTCAACCTCTCTTTGCACTAAAATAGTTAGAAAATTATTGTGACATGTTGGTTCCCTTTTGGAGAGTTGTGGACCAATAAAAGGGATTTGTAAATGTCAAGGGCTCAAGGCAACTGATCTATTAATTTGCTAGGATCAACTGTTGACCAGATACTCAATAATTATCTGATGTAATCCTATGAACCCCTTAATTTCTCCACAATCTACATGTGAGACTAAACTTAAGTGCCATAAGCTATGATGCTTCAACCTAAGCTGCTTCGGTTTATGTATTTCTTATCTAGGTATAGGTTCTATTTGGTGCTTTTGTATTAGTTTTAGCCAGTTTCATAAATGAATTAGTATGTTTAATAGGAAATTCAAAATTTCTGCACAAAATTCAGACTAATGACTTTGTGAGTCTTCTCATTCATGTTCTTCTGTTTTACACATTTCTAAATTTTGAGCTATGTAATGCGCATATCGCTGAATTTTGAGATGGATGACATTTGGTCCTTGATTACTAAATTACTTAAGTTTTCAAGTAGACATTGTTTCAAACTTAATTAAGTCCGCAAACAATCTTTTTAATGAACATTTTGTATTAGAAATTTCAGCACAGCTCCTGACATTGTTTCCATATTCATCTATAGTTCAAAGCAACCTCTTGCAAAATAGGGTAAGGCTACGTGCAATAGACCCTTCTCCGAGACCCCGCATTGGCGGGAGCTTCGTGCACCGGACTATTTTGTTTTTTAATTCATCTATAGTTCAATAGTCCTCTGTGTAAAGTGTAAACATTCATCTTTTGTTTTGAAGTTGCATCCACTGCATGCTATCTAAACATGATTAGATCCTAGCTTATGTTTAACATTCTTCTCTTCTTCAACACCTAAAATATATTAGGCACTCTAGAAACACAAACAAGCTTTGTAGACTGTTTTATGCTATCTAAAATGGTGACTATCCTTCTACATTCATTTAGTCTCTAGAATACTTGCATCATTTCCATTTTTCCATATGTTGAATTTCTGTCATCTGAACTCCTATCACCACAAATTCAGATTGTTTTGTTGACTAGTTCAGTTTGATGTGTCTGCAATCCTGTTTTCTTCTTCATGCATTGACTTTAAATTTATGTTGATTCAGTAGCTGTTTTGCCTTCTTTGTATGTTGCTGATCACGGCTGTTTCCACAGGTCACAAATCCTGCAATTGATCCACTTAGAGAAGGTCTAGTGATGTCTCTTGAGGTCAATCTTGGCAAGCGTGGAAACATTTTAGAAGTTGGTCCAGAAAATGCATCTCAGGTCTGTGATATTGATTCATATTTTGTAAACTTTGTAAGCTATTTGGAATTTATTAATACCTCTTTTCCCAGGTTATTCTGTCAAATCCTGTTCTGAATGAAGGAGAACTTGATTCACTGATGAAGGACCCAAACTTAAAAGCTCAAGTATTGTCCACATATTTTGATATTCGAAAAGGTTTGGATGGTTCATTGGAGAAAACATTACAGAAGCTCTGTGAAGAAGCGGATGAAGCAGTTCGGGATGGTTGCCAACTTCTTGTTCTTTCTGACCGTTCAGAGGAGCTGGTGAGCATTTGGCTACTGCATCTTTCCGCTTTGTTAACATAAGTCTTAGGTTATTACATTAATTCTTTCAACAAACAAGCATGAAATAAAATGTTTTATTGTATCTTATTTTTTCAATATTTAAAGTTGTTCTATATCTTTGATCTCATGTGTTCCTAATCATACCAAAATGAAATGGATAAGTGTGGAGGTAAATTTGCCAAACCATTCTCTTGGAGATTGTTTCAATCTATAAAAGACTTCTTTAATTTGCACATAACAGGAGCAACAAACTTAGTAGGTTACTCCATGTGACCTCCACCTCCAGATTACCATGGAAGAAAACATTCTTCATACTTAATTGATGTAGAGTCCACTAAAATTCAACTGCTATTGTAAGGAAGAAGCAAACTAATGCAAGCTCTGTCACTAGTGACAATGTGGTCCATCCCATATATGTGGTTTTCCTTCACCACTTATTGAGCTTCAAATTTGTCAATAGAGCCATCATAAGTTATCTTAATAGTACACACCCATTTGAAGCCAACAGTAGACTTGCCAAAGGAAGGAGTGCCAAGGTTCTTGTATTCTTAGAAAGTAATGTAGTCATCTTGTTTGTTATCGTCTGTCTTGACTTCGAATCAAATAGAGCTTCTGGGATAGTCTGAGGAATCATTACAGAATCTAAAGCAGAGATAAAAGAATACTGTGGATACAAGCAAGCATAAAAGATGTAATGATGAAGAGGATGTATAATTGTTGCACTTTCAGCTACTCTTTGGGAAATAGGAAGGTCAATGTCTGAGGTAGTATCCAGATCCAAAGAAGTTTATGGTTGGGCAGTGGAGTCTGCCAAAGAAGCTACAACTTGCTCAGTATGTGGTTGCAAAAGTATGGTCATGGACATTGTAGAAGTGAGAGTGACAATCAGACACGCTCTCCTAATTGACACTGCACACATTCAAGAACATGTTTGATTGAGGGAGCAGGATGGTGACAAAGGCTCATCATTTAGCTTTGTCATCGCTGATACATTATGTGTGGAGGGCCCGAAATCGTAGTTTTTTTTTGGTGAGGGTAAGTTAGATGTAGAAAGGATATTCAAGAGCGTGCAAATACATGTATACAAGTATTTAGGTATCTATTCAGATTTGATACTACAACAGACATGAATAGACCCTAAAAACTCATTTTGTACATTTTGGATACATGATATACTACTTTTACTTATCCAAAAAAAAGAAAAAGAAAAGAACGTGTTTGATTGAGCAAATTAGGAACTATCTTTTGGAAGTTTTTTTTATACCAAATCTGAGATCATAGCATAAATGTAGTTTATTTTGTGTCTAACACAGCATTCTGAAACAGATATTTGCAATTAACCTTTCCTTTTTCTCTTCTTTTTAATTTTGAATAGATACCTACTCGTCCTGCCATTCCTATACTGTTAGCTGTCGGTGCTGTCCACCAACATCTGATTCAAAATGGGTTGAGGATGTCGGCTTCAATTGTTGCTGATACTGCTCAATGTTTCAGCACCCATCATTTTGCATGTCTAGTTGGATATGGAGCAAGGTATGATTCATCTTGTTGGTCATGTATATGTTCTTGTCTAAAACTTCATACTTACAATCTGTTCTGCTACCCAGATTGTTCAGTTTCTTAAGTTATTTCAATGAGGCATGCATTCTTTTATTTTATACCACTTGAAGTCTGTGAGCTAGAAATCAATGGACATCATGATGAATATCCATATGTGATCCAATTACATGCCCTACTGTATCTTCCCCTTTGGCCAGTCATACCAACACGGCAGGTTGCACCAATCTGAGGATTTGTTAGCTGTAGATTGTTTTAGGCATGGAGACACTATTATCATTATAAACCATAAATTTTTGGATCCATTTATTGACGACTATATTCATAATTGGACTTGATCAGATTCTCGTGATTGTATTTCCTACTGGCTGCAGTTTGGTAATCTTTGATGGACTCTCATTACTTGCTGATCATACATTCTAATTTTTTTACTCCTAAGCATAATTTTTAGTCAATACAATCCAAATTTTAGCAGGAAGTGGGGCATATAAGAGTGTCTCTATTGTTCAATGCATGCATATACAACAATTTTCACATTGAAGTTACACAAGTTTGACAGGAGTAATATTATATGACGAACAACTCATTTTTTTTCAAACCAAACCATTTTTGTATTTTCTATTTGATACTCCTTTATATTGGAATGAGTTAAAAATATTTTGACAATTTCTTGTGGGGGATAAAGAAATATAATTTAGCTTTTAAGGGTTTATCCTTTGTAGTAATCATATCTCTTAGATTATGATATAACTTGGGATATCAACATGATGATCTCTCAAGGTGGTTTTGTATTATCGAAACATAGCAATTTTGTAGCTTACTAGTTGAAAAGATCTGGGATGATGTGATTAAAAATAAAAAATCTATTAAGTAAGTTGTGGTGTGCTGTTATTGTGTCATACCATCATCATCAAGTTTGTCCTAACTATTTAATGTTGCTAAATAAACCTTATCCCTCCAGTGAGCACTATGCAAGGCTATGTTGTTAGAAATTTTCAAATTCTAGGTTTTAGCAACAGATGTACCAACTAGATCATTTTTCATTGTTGTCTCATAAAGTTGTAAATTCTGGTTATCAAGTTGATACCATCATAAATGTGCTTCTCAGTGCGATATGCCCCTATTTGGCACTAGAGACATGTCGCCAATGGAGACTCAGTACCAAAGTTGTTAACTTGATGCGAACTGGAAAGATGCCTACAGTGACAATAGAGCAAGCACAAAGGAATTTCTGCAAGGTACACATTTATTGCAGCTATCATACTTATTGGGTTAGTGTAAGTTTCATTTTGGACTACATTTAGCTTGGTCAATGGATATAATACATGTGTGAATTCACAAGTATCTTTCTTTAAGAATCCTGATTATAACATTTGAATCAGGTATTGAACTTTGCAAGTTTACATGTTAATTCGAATGATACATTTTCACTCAGGTATATCTATGGCTTGTAATAAAGTTTGTCAAAACTTCCATAAAGCCTAAACTCATCATATCCTGTATATAATGTTGTCAAGACAACTCAATATTCACAAGTTGCAAAATCCTTGAATACCTAGACATTGCAAACCTTTGTTCCATCAAATAACTTTGGGCTGCCCATTTTGGAATATGAAATACAAACAATCGTTAAATGTTACCACAAATTCTGCATCAAATTATTTCCATGTTATGCAATTGGGTGAGTGGTCATCCCTTATGTTTGAACTATTATTAAAAGGCTATATCGGTATTAGTATCTTGATTGCGCTTATTGGAGAACTAATTATTGTCTTGTTACATTCGTCTAGGGTAAATCTACAAATAGATCTACAGTGCACGTACACAACCTTGATCTGCACAATTACTACCTGTGTAAAATAAGAGAGTAATCAAATATCTCAGTAACAATTTGTTTTTTAAAAATAACTTCTATCAAGTACCTGTAACATGTCTCAAGAATCTAGCATAACGAATTTGATATATACACTTCTGACATTGGAGGATAGCACATTTAATATTTCACTCTAGAACCAGGCCTAGTTGACTTGTTGGAACAAAATTGTTTTGGTGCTGATCAATGTACCTTGTGTCAGTACTGTAACAGTTGTTGTCAATCAACATTTATTATAAAAATATGATTATGGTGAAGTGGGGAAGGGACAAGAATAAGAGGAAAGAGGAAAGACAAAGAAGAAGATTAGGAAGACTTGGCTGCTACTTAAACAATACACAAACCAGACGCAGACTTCCTGATGCCCTCAAAAAATCTTACTTTTATAACAACAAATCAATACAATTTAATAAATAGGTATGTAAAATTCAATTTTGACATTTTTAATTCTTTTTAGCTAACTCAGTATAGTTTTCACGGCCTTTAAAAGATCAGATTATTGTGAGGCTTACAAAAGAATGTGAGAGGGGATTTGGTGGAGATCTTTTTCTCACAAAAGAAGAGGAGAACATCTACTGCTCGGGGATGCCAAAGATGGCTAGCTCTCATAGAAAGCAATTAGAAGAGGAGAGTTTGCAAGAGGAGGGAATTACAATATTGATAAAAGAATGAGACAAGATCTTCAGTAAAGGCATACTTCTAAGCCAAGGCTGTAGGGATTGAGATCCAACCTAGGAATAGATAAGGGTGTAGAATTGAATCATCCTAAATTTTTTTGTTAAAACATTTTTGAAGTGTGGTTGACAAGTTAGGACATGTATTAGCGTTGGATATATAACATTAATATGAAAATTTTAAACAGTTCATTCTAATAGATGAAGTATGATTTTAATTATTGATATACTATAAGTATTCAAAATACAACATAATTCTTAAGGTGTTCCATCTTTATGTAGCAAGTAGCAGCTTCTATAAGATAATTTATAATTAAAATTGATGGCATTGCCAATAGTTAAAACATATTCTTTTTATCTAGTCTAGGTAGTTGGGACTGAGATCCTACCTAGGAACAATTAGGACACGTTGGATCAGGAACGTAACATCCTAACCCAATTGAAATCTTATTTTGGTTTTGTAATCTAGATATTGTCTTATGGAATACTATACCTAGATATCTAAAACTATTACTTTGTATGATTTGAGACATTTGAAATTATTTTCTCAAATCTTTGCTCATCACATGTTTCATATATTCAATTTTATTTCTACATGAATCCAGTTTGAGGAATATCATGCTAAATTTGATGTTTAGCTAGTTATACTTAACATGGAAGCTTTTAGAAAGGGTCAATCTACATTTTTTACTTTGTTGACATTCCTCATTTAATATGCACTGCAATTTATCATTTAATTTTAGATTATGTTGTCTATAACTATGAAATCTTATAAATTGAGAGATTTCATTTGGTACTTTTCCATTTCTTTTTGGGCTAATTGTAATGGTTATCAATTCCAAAATTTTCCAGGCTGTTCAATCTGGACTTCTCAAAATATTGTCAAAGATGGGAATCTCATTGCTGTCCAGGTATGTGCAAAAAAAGATGCATGACAAATGCAGATTGGAATCTGAAGTGGAAATGTTATATAATGATCTTGTCTTACCCAATTGTCTTTGGTTGGTTCCTTTCAACCAGTTATTGTGGGGCACAGATATTTGAGATATATGGACTTGGTCAGGATGTTGTTGATACTGCATTTTGTGGAAGTGTGTCAAAGATAGGAGGATTAACTCTTGATGAGGTAAGACACTTCAAAGAAGGCATCTCTATATCTTGTTATGTTAAACAAGTATCAAGTGTCTCTATCTTAGACACCTTTTCGCCTATTCTATTTTCATGGAAAGGTTAAATTGTTCTCATGAAAACAGTGAAGTGTGAAAAACCACAGTAACTTAGATATGATAGCTTGGTCTGTCTTGGCAGATAGAAATGATGAGATAATATACAAGAAGGCTATGAAATGATGATTTTTTGCTTGGTGTATATGGATTCCAGTGATGGGTGAAAAATAATTTGGTTTGCATTTTGACATGTAATTTTACCCTTGGCAACTATTTGCTTCAAATTTTTAAGCACGCATCAGACCTAATGGCTTCCTTGTTCATTTTCCTTTCTTCTAGTATAGCCTTTTTTACTGGCACAATTTTGTTAACATCGATAGCAAAATACACTCTCAAGTAACTCTGACTCTATGTAGTATGAATACATTATTATAGTATGAATATATCATAATAGTCATGTTGATGAGTTTAGTTCTACGTAGGATATTTGTTGATGAGTATAGTTCTACGTAGGATATTTGTTGGATATGTTGGCAGATTCCTGTTTGTGTCAGTGTCAATGTAATTATTCTCTTTTGATCATAATCATTGTTGAGGGAAAAATTAGGATTTCTCCTTCCCAAGAACCTTATGTAGTTCTCCTTACTTTTTTATTATTGATGAATAGTGGTATTATAAATACCCTTAACTCTTACATATATGTGCCAATCTTTTTTACTGTAGAGAGTAACTAATTTGAATATATCCAATTGATGTCCATGGAATGAACACATGGAGAGAAGATAGATCCAACTTGAAATTTCTACGGAATGGTAGAGAGGACTGATTTGGTTTGAGGTTCACGAAATGAAATTCACAGAGACATGAATGTTGATTCGACTTGAGGTGCGAGGAATGCTGCACACGTAGGGAAGAAGATTGATCCAACTCGAGATCTCCATGGAATGGTACACGAGAAGAGTTGGAAGATCCATGGAATGATGCACGCAAAGAGCGAGAAGCGTATGTTGGCTTGCGATCTGTTGAATGACATGTTGAGAAATGGAAACTAATCCAACTTGAGAGCTCCATGGAGTAATTCATGCAGAGAGAGGAGATCTGTTGAATGATGCACACGAATAGAGGAGCATGTCGGCTTGAGATTTATGGAATGATGCATGCAAAGCAACACTAGAATTAATTTGTTGAACCAAATAACAAATTGGGTTAAAAAAGCTGAACCTTAATTGGGTTTGCCGTTGAATGGACCAAATTAAGGCACCAGTGAGCTTGAGATTCTTCGAGCACCTGTTGACACAGCAAGAAGCATATGTGTTGAATTGGAGGTAGACAAATCGACTAACAAAGATACATCCACTAGATAGAGCTGTTAGATGGGCCGGCCCGGCCCAGGTGGGGTGGATGGCGGGTTAGGCGGGCCAGCCCACCAAAAAATAAAAATAAATAGAAAAATCCCTACAATTCATTGAATTTGATTATTTCATAAATAAACTTTGACTTGAAGGCCTTTTTTTGTTTTGAGTTTTTCAAAAAATAATTCCTTCTCAACCCACGGGCCAACCCGAGCCTGCCTCGGCCTGCTTGGATCGGCAACCCGGGCGAGCTGGTTGGCCCGTTTATGCCCGCTTTTAAATGGGCTGATAAAATTTCAATCTAATTGGCTTAAATTATTTGGCGAGCCAGGCCAACCCGACGGGCCCAATCCAAATTAATGGTTCTATCACTAAAGAATGAAATGATGATGCAAACGAAGGAGTGATGCGGTGGAACTAGGTAATGAGCCTCAAGGTCATTTGGGACTTGTATGAAGGGTGAAGTGAGTTTAGGAGTCATTTGATACTCATGCTAAGATGACATTGGGAATCATGCAAATGACCTTGCATGAAGGAGAAAGACGTCACATGTTGCACATGGAGGAGGTTGGCGAAGACATAACATGCGTAGAGGTAGAGGGTTGGCGCTCACATAAGTGATTACATAAGGATGCATTGCTTGTGTGTGTGAAGGTTCGGGAAAATGTGTTGTGCGTGGACATAGTGTTGACATGAAAGACTCATCACAAAGGACACGGAAGATGCATTGTGGTAGCCAATTTAGGCAGATGGCTCATGTTCATGGGAAGAGTGGTTATGCGAAAATTTGCTCATCTATTTCATATTATTCTTAATTCCAATCGAGAAGTTGAAAACTTGATGCATGGGTCACATGATGGAGATAACCATAGTACATAATACGCTGCATAAATAGTAACTTATATATTGTGCCTCACATATTTTGATGTCTGAAAACTTTCAGGTCAAAAGGCATAACAATCAACCATTTAGGATGTAATTGGGTGAAATGTTGGTTGATTGATTAAGTTTTATAACATTTTTATGTCAACCATTTATTTCCTATTTTCTCGTTCTAGTTTACATTATCTCCCCCAACTAATAGTACATTTTCTAATTTGGTGGCTTGCCCTTTGCACTTGGTACCAGTTGGTTTTTCCTTCTTTCTTGCACCAGAAATACTAATCTGTTTATTTGGCTCTAAATTTCCATTTTTCTTTTACTTTCTGATTTCCGAAGTAAAAGGGTCTAGTTTTTATTTGTAAAGACATCTTAATTATCTCCCTTTACTCTGTCTTCTGATGTACATAGCTTGGTCAAATCCTATTAAAGTTATAATTAATGTTTTTGTTGCTGGTAACTGTTATCTTCAAAATAATTTGCCAATAATATGTGCATGATATTTCTGACATTTCCATCAGAAGGTTATTCTTAGTTTTGTAAGAACGTGCTGAGTTACATATCATGTGCATGCATTATGTGTGAGAATAATTGCAACCTCATTTATTCTTGAAGTTTTGTTTCATTCTCTATTTTATTACTCATTTCAAAGGATTTTTTTTTTTTGCTTCACTGTCTTCTTTTCCATTTTCAAAGTTAGCAAGAGAAACATTGTCCTTCTGGGTGAAAGCATTCTCGGAGGATACAGCTAAGAGACTAGAAAATTTTGGATTCATTCAATTCAGACCTGGAGGTATAATTATATTCTCTTAATATCTAGACACAATACTGGAAAAATATGTAATACAGTTACTACTAATTTGATGATTGGATTATTTGGCAGATTTGTCTCCATTTGATAATCTGTATTGTCACCATATATTTGTGCATCAGCAAACACACCTTCATATCTTTTATTAATCTTGTTGTCGTTTGGCATTCCTCAGAAAATACATCTTTTATTGGCTTACTAGTTTATTGTGGTTATTTTCTTGTATACTATTGAAAATGACTATTAATTCATTTAGGCTTTGTGGTTGTCAATTATTCTATATGAGCACACTTTTGGATTTGCTGAAAGATGGTCTTGGGCTGCTTCTCCTTTGTGATGTATATGCTGCTAAATCTTTTAAAGCTGAATGCTAGCTTTGCATTTTTCTTTTACTCATCCAACAATTGTTATGCTAGCATAATAGAGATATTCTTTATTGTTTGACATGCCAGCATATATTTGTCAGCATAATAGAGAATCTAATCATTCAATCTACTGGCTGATGGTAAATGTATAATGATCATTCCTGCTGATGTATATTCCTCTTGTTCAAAATCAGGTGAATACCATGGAAATAATCCAGAGATGTCAAAATTACTACACAAAGCAGTTCGTCAAAAGAGTGAAAATGCATATTCTATTTACCAACAGCACCTTGCAAATCGTCCTGTGAATGTGAGTTTGAAATTTGCATTCATTTTGATGCATGATTTATCTGTGACTTGAAGCAAGAAGCTAATTGGCAAAACCAATAAGTACTTTGTAAGCATCGCTATTGAAAATTAGAACATACACCTATGCACTGCATGCCATACTGCATTTGTTGTTTCATGAAATAAGATCAAATATTCAGGTGTACATGTCAAAATAACACTTATTATCTTAATATCATTCTGGTATTATAGGTGGATTACTTGTGATTGGTGTTAATTAAATAGTTGTATCCATGGCTTATCTTCTAGTTCTGGTATTGATTCTAGTCTAGACTTGATGTGTGCATTGAGTAGCATACTGATCTATGCCTTCCAAACACATTGTTCATACTACATAGAAAACCTATAAATATTTATTGTTGAGAATTAAAATCGTGTTTATCAAAACATGGCATATTTGAAGCTTTATAAAGTTACAGATAAACTCTTTCTGTGTGCATCAGTGACAATGACTTCACTTTCTTAGGTTCTCCGTGATCTTCTTGAGCTTAAGAGTGATAGAGAACCTATACCAATTGGAAGAGTTGAATCTGCATCATCCATTGCTCAGCGTTTTTGCACTGGTGGAATGTCTCTCGGAGCTATTTCAAGGGAAACCCATGAAGCAATTGCAATCGCAATGAACCGATTAGGAGGGAAGTCAAATTCTGGAGAAGGTGGTGAGGTCAGTTTATGGTGAAGAATCATTCTCCAATTTAATTTAATTTAATTTAATTTGCAGGAAATATTTTAATTAAATTAACAACTATTTTCCAGGATCCCATTCGATGGAGTCCTCTAACTGATGTCATTGATGGTTATTCTCCAACACTTCCTCATCTTAAGGGCCTTCAAAATGGAGATACTGCTACTAGTGCAATCAAACAGGTAAAAATATTTATACCCAACCTTCTGGACCTTTTAACTATGATGATAAATCTCGATATTTTTAAAAAAAATATAAGATAGTGATATTTGAGTCTTTGGTTTCAAGAAAAATGTTTCTTGTATTATTTGAAGGAAATGTTACTGCCAATTTTAAATTCACTATGTTCTTATGGAATTTATAAATGTTCAAAGGTTAAATGGATCAATCTTAGGTTATCAGAATGAAATGCTGGAGGCTTCGACCCATGCTTGGAAATTTCATGTCGTGCTAGGCTGCATGATTGGAATTTTTTGTAAATCGCATAAATTTTATATTAATCAGCACAAATAATCTCTCATGTACTACTGTGTTGATCGTGCTAATGAGCATTTTGTCATGCCGACATTGGACCCACTTTGTTACATTTTGTCATGCGTAAAGATGAAACTCTTCTCTCATGTACTACCATATTGATTGTGCTAATGAGCATCATGTCATGTCAACATTTTGGACCCACTTTGTTACAATTTGTTATGCGTAAAGATGAATTCAAATTATGTTTATTACTTATTTGTAGCTTGTTTCTCCAAAAATTCTAATTCAATTTCATATTTAATTGCTAGTCATTTTGAAAACAAGCGGAACGAAGAAGATTATAAACATAAAATGTGAATTCATCTCAAGGCATTGAAGTAAAAAAAAAAACTCAACTATCCAAATGATATAGTATTATTAAAAGTATAAAATGTAAGTGAAAGGGATTAATTGAGTAAAATTTATTTGAATTCATTCTACACACTTTAACACATGTCAAAGCTTGTCGAGTGTGAATATAACATTGTACAACAAAAATGTAGTTGATTCTCTATTTGCTAGCTTTATTTTTAGTAGATAAATTAAGTGAAAGAAAGCATATTTAAAAAGTAAAATTCATTTAAATTTATCTCGACATTTGTTTAGATGCTCGACACAACACAGTACTAAAATCTTACAGTTATGACCGGCGGCTGAAGCTCCAGAATGGAACTGCTATTTTAAATTTTGCATTTATCAGCAGAATATATACAAATAGGAGGTTACTGAAGTGGTACATAAGAAAAATAGCTTATGATTTACAAGTTTGCTTACTGATTGTTGTGCAACATGTTTCATGCTGCTTAATTATTTCCAACTCGTCATTTGCATGGTGAATTAAATATGGAAACACTTACAGGTTGCTTCAGGTAGATTTGGTGTCACTCCAACATTTTTGGTTAATGCTGTCCAATTGGAAATTAAAATTGCACAAGGTGCTAAGCCTGGTGAGGGGGGTCAGTTGCCTGGGAAGAAAGTCAGTGCTTATATTGCTCGGTTAAGAAACTCTAAACCAGGAGTTCCATTGATTTCTCCACCTCCACACCATGACATTTATTCAATCGAGGATCTCGCTCAGTTAATTTATGATCTTCATCAGGTAAAATTTTGTTTCTAAAAGGAAATCAGTGTTAGACAAATTGTTTTTGGATTCTCACATTTTATGCTTGACTTATGACTGCTTACGAGGACATTTATATGTAATCAGGTGAACCCTAGAGCCAAGGTATCTGTCAAACTTGTGGCAGAAGCTGGAATTGGCACTGTCGCTTCTGGTGTAGCTAAGGGAAATGCTGATATCATACAGGTATTTAATATTTACTTAAATGATAGTACCACTGCATTTCTTTTCTTCCGATTTGCATTTGCCCGTGATGATTGATAATCAGTATAACTTGCTCTAATAGGACTAAAATTATTTATTCTAATAGGAACGTGTCCTGCCATTTTTAGAACAATGATTATTATGTAACTTTTGTCAATAAGTTAATAAACTAAATTTTTTGTTCCCCAAGTCTAATTTGTTGACTCTCTCATTAATTCTCTTATGCTGGGGAGAGTGTTTGAAGCACATAACAACACTCTGCCCCACCCCACTTGGTCAAAACTTTGCTATTTTCTTCTAATTTTTTTACATCTTTTATTAGTTGCAAAACATTTGCTATTTTCTCGCAATGTTTTTTACCTCTTTTGTTAGTGGCAAAAGCTGTCATTTTCTTGCTATTTTTTTACATCTTTTATTAGTAGCAAAACCTTCTATAGCTTCGTATGACAGACTAAAGGGGAATAGTTGTTGAATTGAAAATAATTGTTTTGTTGTTCGTGTCAATGGTGTAAGCACAACCGGGATAAAAGATGTAAACACAATGCTAACTGTAAGAGTTTACGTAGTTCGAAATCCTGCCTGCTCATATTCCACTGCCTAGCAATTCATTCAGTGACTCACTGTCAAAAATCTGCTATGAAAAGCTCCTTTTGAGAGAGAGAAAGCCTTGTACAAATGATATAAGAAAGTGTAGGCATAAAGAGAACAATGCTCACTTTTCTCAATGAATATAGGTAAGCAGGATATAAAAAACAATGATACTTACAAAGCTTGAAATCTTTGATAGACATAAAGCCTTGATGGTTCCTAAATATTTATAAAAGCGAAATATCTTTCAAACTGTATTTAAAAAAACCCTAATGACTCTTTCCTCCATGCTTCCAGTTGACTGGAAACATCCCCAGTTGACTGATCATGCAAACATAGTAGTTAGGCTTTTGACTAGAAAACTTGTTCAAATTACTGCTCATGCATCTAGTCGACTGGATCTAGAATAGTTTCGATCAACTCAAGCTCAAACAAAAGCATTATGTTCTATGGATAGAGCATTTTTAGTCAACTTTCAAGTTGGCTAATCGACCAAGGATGTTCTTTAGTTAACTGAATTTGCTTGGAGCCCGAACATAAACTTTTGGTTCTCTGAATATAGAGTTTTCAATAGACTTCCGAGTCAACTAAACACTCCATTCAATTGAGGTTACTTTCAATCGAGTGAATTTGATCGGAGATTTCAATTTCAAATGGCTTATGCTTCATAAACCTATGCAACACTCAAGATTGAATTTAACTGCCTTTTTCGACCCGGAACAAATTGTTCCATGGTCGAAGAGTTTTTAAAGTCACTGGATATCATCTCAAAAGCGTAAACCCAAGATTACAATAATTTGCAATCTCTTATAGCTCACATAGCTTTTATGTCTTCAACCGCACATGATCCCTCAATGATGTTGCCTAAATACTTGCTCTTTAGGTCTTCAACCACTTCATGCTAGGGCACTGCTTCACTAGAAATTCTTGATCCCTCAAATACCATATCCCTTCGCTAATCACTCCAAGTTCACCTTGCTACATACCTTTGAGCCATCAATCACAAACCATCCATCTTTTACTACATCAAGTCAATCATAACAACTCGACCATGTCGGACTATGAGCTTTGTGATCTCCATATGCATTCAATTAAGTCCCTATTACTTAATTTGACCCTTTTCCAAACACATTAAAACTACTTGGTTGACTCGACCACTTGGGAGCATTGTTGCACCAACACTTGCCTGCCTATGCCAAAGTTCAATATCAGACAACTCCTTTAGTTCTCTACATATTAATTCTTTATTCATTATTCTTGCATCATTTTATAGTTGATCGATGTCTCTATTGTTCAGTCAATCAAATTAGATTATGTTCAATTATATTTAAATAACGAAGCAGAAAATTCATGCAAAATAAAAAGGCGAAATAAAGTCGGCAATGAATAAGAAATCAGAGATTTTGCTTTTATTTATCAGAATACCATATCGAGAGAACCACATTTCTTCCATGCTGACTTTAATGCAGTCCATTGAGACTCAAAGAAGATGGTCACTGTGTAGGGTTTGCTCATCTCTGAAATCCTTATTTTGGTGTTTGACCACGAGGTGTCTCCACACCACATAGCATGTGCTGCAATCCTTATTTGAAGTGGGAGTGAAAAGCTCAAACCCTTCCTAATAGTGCTGCTATACAGATTTGAACTCCCGACCTTTAGCTGGAAGCTTTTTGGTTGCTCATTTTGGAAATTTGTGTTGGATTCAGAGATTGAAATTGTTCTGTGCTGCACAACACAGAGGAAACATTCATTCTGCTGACTGACATGCTCATCCTTTTGCTAACCGATGAGCATGAAGTTGCAATGCCGAGATCACCAAGTAGCAGATGGAAGATAAGGGGTTTTCTCTTTTTTCGATGGAGGCCCACATCTTGTCTGGCTACATTTTCTCTTCTCCATGGATCTATTGACGAACACTCTTCTTGTAGTGACCTCAAAGTCACATGATGAGGTCTTTGAGCAGAAGTTGGATTACAATGATTTATCTCTTCTTCTTTCGATGGAGGCTTACAGCCTCTCCATCTGGCATTTTCTCTTTTGTGCAAACTTGTAGACAAACAGAAATCAGCAACCTCATATCCGACCAGCAGATGGATGTCCGCAGCTTGTTTGGCCCATATTCTCTTGCCTCACCAGGCCAAGCAACATCATCTTCCTAACTGTTGTCGATCTGCACCACATGTTATCAAGGAACCATAGTTTAATCGTCGCTTTATTTTATAATGAAAAAAAGGATTCATCATCAACAGGAGAGCATTTATTATCTTGGTAAAACTCCATAGCTTGCTTGCCAGTGCTGCAGAATGCTTACTTTTATGAAAATGATTACTGAATTCGATGCTTGCAAATGTCTGTTTTGACCTTCAAAAGATCATACCAAATTAATTGGACAAATTTGTGGCTTGAGATCTTTCGTGTGAATATCGTTATCTCATTTTTGTTCAACTGGATTCTTTCATTGAATGCTTTGATCAGTATAAAAATTTGTTTATGTGGATAAACCACTAGTGCGCAAATTAATTGGACAAATTTGTGGCTTGTGATCTTTCCTATGGATATTGTAATCTCATTTTTGTTACACTGGATTCTTTCATTGAATGCTATGATCAGTATAAAAATTTGTTTGTGTAAAACCACTAGTGCATCAATTGTATCCAGAAAATGATTAAAGCAAAGTTGTTTTCTTGACAAAGATTTCTGGACATGATGGGGGAACTGGAGCAAGCCCTATAAGCTCAATTAAGCATGCCGGAGGACCCTGGGAGCTTGGTTTAACAGAAACCCACCAGGTTTTCATACTTCTGCACTAGGACCTTAAAGTGTTTTGTTCTGTTTTCTCCATGTGATCAACAATTATATTTTCCAGACACTTATTCAAAATGGTCTGCGAGAAAGAGTAATCCTTAGAGTTGATGGTGGATTTAAGAGTGGAATAGACGTTCTCATGGCTGCGGCCATGGGTGCTGACGAGTATGGTTTTGGGT
Source organism: Hedychium gardnerianum (assembly GCA_038050645.1). NCBI lineage: Eukaryota > Viridiplantae > Streptophyta > Magnoliopsida > Zingiberales > Zingiberaceae > Hedychium > Hedychium gardnerianum. The sequence goes on from JBBUKS010000117.1 coordinate 2,144,964, forward strand.
CTGTGGCTATGATTGCTACTGGTTGTGTCATGGCACGTATTTGCCACACTAACAATTGTCCTGTTGGTGTTGCCAGTCAGGTAATAACAGTATTCTTATTTTTTATATTTTCTGTTTGAACATTTCCCTTTAAATTTCATTGTTGTTTGTCTATACATGAAAAATATACTGCTAAACATTTCAGAGAGAAGAGCTTCGGGCTCGTTTTCCTGGGGTTCCTGGAGATCTTGTGAACTACTTCTTGTATGTTGCAGAAGAGGTAAATTTCCTTTTAGTTAAGCTTGAAAATGTATTTCCACCTAACTTGTAAGTAATCATTCATTATAGTCTCAATAGCTTCTGTGAGGTACTTCTTGCAAATTTGGTTTCTATAAATTCGTAGTTTTATTTGTTTGTTTGTTTGTTTGTTTCTTGCAATTCCTAGTTCAATTCTTTTTTCCCTAAATTTTTTGTCCAGGTCAGGGGCGTTTTGGCACAACTTGGATATGAGAAGTTAGATGACATAATTGGGCGAACAAATTTGTTAAGACCGAGACATATCTCTTTGACAAAAACACAACATCTTGATCTCAGTTATTTCCTTTCAGTATGTAATGAACTCTAGTGTCAATTAAACTTGTATTTTTATTTCCTACCAATCCCTAAATTTAATTTTACAGAATGTTGGTGTACCTAAATGGAGTAGTTCTGAGATAAGAAATCAAGCTGTTCATACAAATGGACCTGTTCTCGATGAAATCATACTTTCTGATCCTGAGGTAAAGAATGAAGCTGTTTAGCTTTTTTATTTGCCTAAAAATTCAAATAGCCTCAATGCTATGGTTCATAAGCTTGCATGCAAAATTTTCATTTGTCTTACCAAATTCAATAGTAGGTTTCACTAATTGTTTCATTGGCCTTAGACTAATCATATGTATTTAATAAGCTACTAAAGCACACAAGTCTTAAAAGTATTTTTGTTACAAATAGTTGTCTAATGTTTTTTTCACAAACGTATCTCCCTATTTGTCATTATGCTATCTTATAGATTTGTCCCAATATCTTATCCTTAACCTGTTGAAGTATTGTTTCACTTCACCCTCTATTACTTAGACTCATCATTATTCCCACTCATACCATTGTCGACACAACACAAAACCAGCATGAGTACGAATATGAGTCCAATGAGCCAAATACATTTGTGGAAGGGGAAACAACAATAGGAGCTAGAAGAAGATGCTGACAAAGTTTACCTCCTAGCAAGTAGCTTGTGTTGTGCAGGAGATGGAGGGTACTTGGTTGGCAAAGTTATGATATCTTGGAAGCTTTCTCGCTCACACAAGGAGGTTTTTGTGCAAGCGACATTACATAGGAGGCTTGTGTCACAGTAAGGTCTTGAGGAAGGTGACATTGACACACGGGAAGGGAGAAGAATAGGATTGGGAATTTGGGATTAGGGTAACTTATGTAATATAACTCTTATAAAATATATAGTATAGGCTATATAATACAATATATCTTATTACTTATATATAAGTCTTAGATCACATAATTTCTATTAAAAATACTAAGTAGATTAATTTATTAACTTGAGTTATATTGACTAAGCTAATATACTGAAGTTATAAATTTATTTTAGCTATATTATTCTTGTATCCAGTGCCCATGTCCTAAATTTGGACTCACTAGTCCCCGTGCCCCCATTTTGAAAGAAAATCACTTGTCTAATACATTATACCTGTTAAATTCTCATATAATCCGAGTAACATAACTTTGACCAACGTACAACCTAAAATCTACATAAATTGTTTTTATGTTTTATACACACTAATACGACACCTCTGCTATTGTGTATCTTCTCATGGTATACTAAATTTTATTAACATTTTTCATGGTTGGAATATTTTTTCCTAAGCATTTTTTTCTAGCTAGTTAATTCTGTGCTTAGGTTGCTGAAGTTTGCTCTTGTTGCATTTTTGCTAATCCTTTTCAACTCAAACTATAGATCTATGTCTATTATTTATTGTTAAGAAGGGAAGCAAAGATATTCTATAGTTTGACAAGTAGAATCAATTAGAGTTGAAGCTTGAGGGTAGAGGGAAACCTAAGAAAACTATAGTATTATGATGTAATTAAATGTAATATACGATTTTTTTGTATAAAACTCAGTAGTTAGTAAGATCCGTATAGCCAATCCAAAATAGTTGGGATTAACATGACTTTGACAGCAATGACAAAGAAGATGGCGATGCTTAGATTGATTGAACATGTGAAATGAATCACAGTTGCATACTTAGAGCTAGTAGACTAAGCTAAAATCTTTTCAATAGTATTTTTATGCTGTCCTGACCATAAATATGGAACTTTTATACTCAGAAATTGAATATTACTTTCAAAGCAACTTTTAAAGTTGTGTTAGCAATTAATTCTTCAGTTCTCGTATTTTTCTACCCCTACTGTTGCATTCAGATTTGGCTATATTTTAGCCATAATCTTGAATATTTGATCGCATTATTTTCCTGACATGTTAATTAGCTTATATCTATCATGTATACTTCTCTAGCACCTAGTTGCTATGCATGTAACATCATGTGTGTGCACTCGAGTGTGTTATGAATCATTGTAGTTCCCATGTCCTGAGCTTCAAGAACATGTAAATGATGTTGACAAACATAATTTCACTTCTAAATCTAGTTCCTAATGACATCGAGATACTACCTTTTGCATGAATCTTAAAGTCTTGCAGTTCCTTTAGATGCAATTGTTGTACTAAAAGTACTCTTGCAGATATCTGATGCCATCGAGCATGAAAAGGTGGTCAACAAAATTTTTAAGATATATAACATTGATCGAGCTGTTTGTGGTCGCATAGCTGGTGTTGTTGCAAAGAAATATGGAGATGTTGGTTTTGCAGGACAGCTTAACATCACGTATGTTGTATGATTTCTATGTTAATATATTGGCATTTAACATTGTTGACTGAAATACAGAGTAATAGGATGTTATTATGCCCAGATTTACTGGGAGTGCTGGACAATCTTTTGCATGTTTCCTTACTCCTGGAATGAATATTCGACTAATTGGAGAAGCTAATGACTATGTAGGAAAGGTGCAGCACTCTCTAGGCCCAAATGGACTTGCTTTTTTCCCTTATTGATTAAGATTTGCATTAACTATTCTTTTGTAGAGTATGGCTGGCGGAGAGCTGGTTGTAACACCTGTTGAAGGTACTGGCTTCATCCCGGAGGATGCTACAATTGTAGGTAACACCTGCCTATACGGTGCTACTGGTGGTCAAGTTTTCGCAAGAGGCAAAGCTGGTGAACGGTTTGCTGTTAGAAATTCTCTTGCTGAAGCTGTAGTTGAGGGCACTGGAGATCATTGTTGCGAGTACATGACTGGTGGTTGTGTGGTGGTACTGGGAAAGTGAGTATTTCTTCTCCCTAGTTCCTTGTTTCACATTGGTGACTTGTCTAATAATGGAAACATGTTAATAATCCAGAGTGGGTCGAAATGTTGCTGCTGGCATGACTGGTGGTTTAGCATATATACTTGACGAGGATGACACTCTTATTCCCAAGGTTTGTACAAAATTTTCTACTTTCTTTCAATTTTGCTTCTGAATTGATGCTCTATCATCTTGTACAGATGAACATTAGTACCCAGATTTTAGAAACTTGGTCTACAGGAACTTTTTTTCCTGTTAAACTACCTTCATAAAGTTATTGTGAAGTAATGATAAAGAAAAGTGAATCTAGAATAATTCAGATGTTGGTGTGCAGATAGCATTCAAGTATTATCACATTCATATCAATAAGGCTATTTGTGACAAGTTGTCACTTCTCTGCTTTACAAGGACCCCTAAATGTCAAGACTAAGAAAAAGCTTTAATCATTGGTTGCAGCCTAGATCAGGATTAAATTGAATTTGAAATGAAATGGATGTTCAACACTCGTGATTGTAAGTAATGGAAAATGTATATGACTGGATCACTGTGGTATTAAGTTATGCCAAATATTTCTTGATTCTCTCAATATGCTCAACTCTTATTGAATCATTCTGTCTTGCTATTGGAAAACATACAATTATTATACATGGCCATCCTTGGATGCTTCTAATCACACAAACAGAAATTTCACCAGTCTAGTGTCATTAGCAATGCGTGCTAGTTTTGCCAATCTTGCATTTGAATGCATGCATAATTAGTTTTCTATTTGAAAATTACAAATGAGCATTTGGATTTCATACTCTATTCCATGGCATTACAATCAGGTATGTATATAATTATCTTTTTGTGACAGGTCAACAAGGAGATAGTAAAGATTCAAAGGGTTAATGCACCTGCTGGACAAATGCAGCTGAAAAGCTTGATTGAAGCTCATGTTGTAAGAATGAACACATCATTGTGCTCTTAAAAAAGGGGGGGATAATATAGTGAGGTCTAATTCTTCAACTTAACTTTGCCAGGAAAAAACTGGTAGCAGTAAAGGTGCTGCAATTTTGAGCGAGTGGGAGGCTTATCTTCCTCTCTTCTGGCAACTTGTACCTCCAAGTGAAGAAGAGACACCAGAGGCATGTACTGAGTTTGAGAAAATAAAAGCAAAAAGAGGCATGTCGCTGCAATCTGCTTGAACAATGTCATAAAAACAGATGGATATATCGAGTTCAAGGTACTTCGAGTGGCAGAATAAGACTCCTTAGTTGCTACAGTGCTATTGACGGCCTACACTGTCTATGGTCAATGCAACTAAATCAAGAATGCACATCAAGACAGAAGAAGCAGCACTTGTACAGCTACCATATGCTCTTCTTTTTCCGTCTTCTCACTTGTGCTTTCAACACAGTGAGATACAAGTGATGTGCAACCCATTGTTTTGTACATATGTTTGCTTTAACAAGGAGTCATAATTTGGTATAAGTTGATCTCAGTGTACTCCAAACGCCCTATTAAGATATATTCACAATGTGGTTCATATAATTAGTGGGTGTTCGTTCTATTTAAGATATTCATAGTGTGGTTCCTATCTAGTGTTAAACATTTGTTGTGCACTCGCACAAACGATATTTAGTTTCCTTGCGCAATTTGTTGTACGGTTGTCTATCTTAGTGTGTCTAAATTGCAGTTTTTGTTTTTGTTTTTACATTTTCCATGTGAAGGTATCGATTACCTTGTGCTCTTTCAGTCTCAAAGTACAGGACAAATATGGAAGAAAAAAAAGAGAGGACCACGAAAAACAAATCTTTGTAGATGATGACGCATCATCTGCAAATATCAGTCTGCTATCAACATTTCTATGTACAAGTTTCAAGACTAGTCTCATGATCTCTAACAAACATTGCTGCTTTGCCATGTTCAACTAATGGCCCAATGTCTGAATTTAGTGCAGGCCACATCTCAACGTCATATAATTTACAACATTTTAAATTGAAAAAAAAAAGAAGTTGCTAGAAGCTCCCTTGTCTGCAAATGAATAACATTACAATATATAAAAAATAAAAATGAAAATAGGAATGCAGACTATCGAGTACAGAGGCAGCACAAGCCGGGCTCTAACTGAACGTGGTGAAACATGAAAAATCACTTTGGCCATTCTGTGATATGCCTCAGCAAGTAGCCACTCATACCAGCTCCAGCAAAAGGGGATCCCCCGAAGCCATCACTCTTATTAGTTTGATAAAATCATACTCATTGTGCACCTTCAGCGGATAGACGGCAGGAGCTTGGGCAGTGTAAGAGCTCATAAATGAATCATTAGCCTGCGGTTGTGTCTTGTAAACAACTGTCGCTAGAGCTTTGGAATCAAAATTTTCTTGTGAATCCATTGCGAGGAAAAACACTGGCACGGCAATCCGGTGATGAATATGGAGATCTCCAACGATGCCCACGAGGTCGGAGAAGTCGATAACAAGTCTTTGGGGAATGTAGAATATCTCACTGCTGCAAATGATCAGCCTCCCCTCGGTCACACTTTCCTTATAACTTGTCTGAAGATGAACTGGGAAATTGTCTGCAATTTTCTTAACTAAATTCGCTTGACTGACATGCCAATCTGTATCATTTCCATCAGTAGAAATTGAAACCCATGATTCAGGAACCTGAATGAAGCAAATGGTCAATCAACAAAAGAAGGAAACGTGCAGCGACACAAAATGAAATAGGTAATACCTTGTTTGTTATCCATAGCTTCGTCTTGTCGGCTTGAAGCAAGTTCCAATAATTAAGAATCATATCATCTTGAAGGAAGAGAAATCCTTCTGCTTCTTGAAATTTGTTGAAGACCGCCGGCAAATACCTATTCCATGGCAATATAGATTAAAATTATGACCAAAAGCAAAGCTCCAAAGAAAAATTTTCCCATGCAGAAGAAAATCAGCAACATAAAAAAAGCACTTTGGTTGTATTATCAGACTGAAATGCAAGTCAGAAGAGTGGATTCACCATAATGGTCAGCCTCTAATTATTGGATCACTGCACCAGGCATGCAACAATCAAATGTGACCAATTATCCTGACAAGGTTGAACCATTGGACCAAATTGCTTAAGCTTACTACTAATAGATCCTTCTGAGTCATATAAATCTTCTTAATTAACACAACTTTAAACGTTGAACTAAGCTTGGAGTATGACAATTAGTTTAGGATTGTAGTGAGAGAATTTGATCAAGCTATTCAAACTAAGACAGCAAAACATAAATCACAATGGTTAGAATTTATGAAACTAGAAGAGGCTTTTGAATATTTGGATCATGGAAAATTCATCAATTATGGACTCATCATCATTAAACCTTATTTGTTCCAACTATTTGAGACCGATTACATAAATCTCAATCCTTATTTTTTATTCTTTCAAGTAAGTTCATGCATTCAACCTAGCATTCTCATTTTTGCTAGATTTACTTTTTGTACATGTTGCCTACAGCCCAATAATTCAACCCATCACCACAGGAAAAAATTCAGCAGAGTGATAAACCCAAAGCAATTCCATTGTAACTAACCTAATCCTTCCTCTTTTATATTCAAAAAAAAAATACCATTGCATCCAATTTTCAGCTCACGTAATTATTTTCAACACTAAACTAAAGTCTAAACAATTCATAAAGACATCAGAAGGAAGATATCAAATTAAGATTCTCTTTGTTCTGTTAAACTCTTCATAAAACTAAAGAGATAAATTGGTTTCTCTCCATATCAACTACTCACACCAGACATAAATATATGATATGTAAAAAATTCTCAGTTCTAAAGGAATAATGGTATTAGATTGTATCTAAGCAAACTAAGCTGGTAAACATCTATATCCCTTCTAAGTCATTCATCATTGAGTTATTTAATAGCATGGAAAACATTAACATACCAATATAGTTGGCCAATGTACAGTCATCAAACATTTCTAAGAATGAATGCCACTACAAATTATATCTGAATAGTTATGAGCATAAACAAGCAATAAGCATCGAAAAATGTAGGAATTAACAGTCACAACATCTAATGTAAAGGTAGAAAAGAAACAAGTCAAGCTACAAAAGGCTGTATTCAATGTAAAGTGTTGCCAACAAGAAAATTGCATAAGTTTGAAATAACCATTGGTAATAAGACTACATAAGAAAACCATTAGTCTGGAAGGACATACTTGTATGCATCAGAGATTTGTCCATATTCCACAGCAAGACCTGGGTCACTTTGCTCTGAAAGAATTACCACTGTTTTGAATATCCTTCCATAGAGCAGCCTCCACTCTAGGGCAATTCGATCCACAGGCACACTGCAATACATGATAAGAACAACATTTCCAAAATACTTTCTCCACCTTATGAGGTTGCCAATCTCATAATTAACTGTCCCAACCTCCTCCACTCCAAGGTGCACAGAAGGTAGTTTCTTAGGAATGAACTTCCTGCTATCTCCCTCTCCAATGTTTGCTCGAGGTCGGTCCAATTCCAATGACATAAGCCTTGGCTGCTGATATCCAATGGCAAGCAAGTCCTGCAACCAGGCAGCTGTGAACTGCACATCCTGCGTTGTCCAGAACCCTTCTTCTGCCATTGCATAACTCAAATGTAAGATCCTCTTAAACAGTGTGTGCTTGTTTGATCTCCAGGATACCAAAAACTTGATCAGACGACCAACATTAACATGGAGGTCCTTCTCTTCTACGAAAGGATACCCTTCAGCCGTGTCTACCCGGTGGATGGTTGGCGGATAGACAGCCGCAAACCCACCAATCTCCCATAGGATTCTTTGTGCCCAATAGCCCCTTAGCACATCTGATGCCATCGAGCTCACAGAAACAGGTAGCATGAGGCCCCAGAATGCTTGTGTGTGGAAGATGGTATTGAATGAGTTGACGGGCACCATTAGACCCTGAGGCAAAGCTACCTTGGGTGCTTCCTCATCGAAATGAATGTCGAATATCTCCAAGCCTGAAGACTTGCGGGTGAAATAGAAAACAGAATCCACATCAGGAAGGCCATTGGAGAGGCCCTGTTGGATGAATTGTCGGCCACCAAACACCATTGTGTAGAACTCTTCATGCCCAACGTCTCCAACACTCTCCAATGGTAGTCCTCTCGGCCACACCGATCGCTGCCCAAAGTGAATGTAAGGGTTCACGACAGTCCGGTTAGGGTCAGCATGGCTGTACTGCAGGACAGGGTGGTTGGTTGCTGTCGGCTCGCCCGCAAGGTCCACATCAAAGTGGAGGCCAAGATCGGCGCCAAGGACCTCGGCGCGGTCGTCCGCGTCAAAAATCACTTTGGCACCATGCTGAATGGCGAACAGGTAGCCGATGCTCTTCCGAACATAAGAGTGGTAGGGGAGGAAGTCGACGGTGCGGAAGCCAAGACCGGCCTGCTGATCCAGGGAGAGAAAGATTGCACCTTTGAGGGACCAATCGGCTGGCGTGGCGGAGTTCCCCACGGCGAGGAGCTGCCACGCTTTGATCCTGGCCAGCGCGCGGAGGGAGTCGGTTGGGTAGTCGGAAACCGACACGACAATCCACCGATCGGAACGGAATGAAGCGAAGGACGCGGCGGAGAGGTCAAGCGGCTTGATGGGGGGAACGGACGACCAGGAGACCTCTGGGTAAGGGATCCGCGAAGACACGGAGGAAGCGGAGGCGGAGGATTTCTCGAAGCAGAGGAGGGCGGAGACGTCGCCGGAGCTTCGGAGGAAGAAGATACCGACTACGGTAAGGGCCAGGAAGCAGACAAAGAGGATCTTGTAGAGGTTTTCGGAGGCCCAGGTGGAAAAATCAAGGCTTTTCGCAGGGCTAAAGCGGCGGCTGTGGGCGACGGTGTAGGGAAATCCAGAAGCAGGCTTGGAAAAAGGAGGAGACCGATCTTGGACTAGCATTGTCTCCCTCAAGAATTCACAGTCAACAATCAGAAATCAAGTAGAAATCGGTGGATTGCTTGCTCACCAGTACAGATCGGAAGGGGAACCGCTCTAGATCTGGGCTGACAGTACCGCCGCCGACTGTGTCTGCCTCCCTTTCCGAGTTGGTGATGAAGAGGAAGACCAGAGCTGCAATGCGGGGGACGGTTGGTGGTGCCGACACAAGCAAGCAAGGAAGTAAAGAAGGAGAAGAAACAAAAGATTGCAGTTGACGTTTCGCAATCGATCAACACGCGTCGCGGGTGGTTGGGAACGAAGCTTCATCCATGGCCAAGCCGTGGCCTCGGGTCGCTTCTTCTTTGGGTTTACAATTTCCCTTTTATAGTAATTCGCCGGAAATTTTGAGAAACTTCCACTTCACTCTCAGAATTGTATATTTTCTTCCAAATACCCTTCAAACTTTCACAAAGGCGAAACGTTCATCCCAGCGCTCCCGTCAATTCGTTCCAAGATAAATACGAAGTAGGTAAATTATGGGGGCTAGTCTAGCTAGTCCGAACAATAACTAGTGTATAAGAGAGGACAGAAACCTAATTATTATCCAGAATTTGATTTTCATATATGATGATAACATTATCCTTTATCATTCCTTTGAGCAAAGAAGAAATTTACAAATTTTATCACATTTTGTGTATAGATTGTACTTTAAATTTAATTAGAGATTATGAAAAAAAATATAATTTGAGGCTCATGATTTTCTTAAATTCTTTAAGTTTATATAATAATTTTATCCAAAATTACTATATAAATTTATATCATTTAAATTTCATAAATAAACACTAAAGGACTCTCTTGAGTAGTGATCACGTGTGTATAGTAATTTGTCACGAGATTATATATAAATTGTGGAACATAATAATAATAATTATTCAATGCTTAAAAATTAATCGGGTCGAGTTATTTTTACTCGATCTAAAGTTCTAAATTACATCATTCCTTTTCACTCATCGTGCTATTGTTCATAACTTTAAGATTTTAAAATATTATTTATAGTTCATAACTTTAATTAATTAATAGATTATATTATAAATGTTCTTAATGCAAATACAAATAAAATTTATTGCTATTAATTTTTTAAAAATAATTTAAATATCTAAACTTCACTCGATTAATCCTAAAGACAGGTGCTTTTAAAAAACCGTCTTTTATTTTTATTCTAAGCAAGAGGAAATTCCATATTAAAAATATATTTTTTATTTAAAAAAATCCATATTCCAATATTATTGATCAAAAATATTATAATAGATAAAGGAGAATTTACTCAGGTTCTAGGTTATGTATATTTAGAAATTGACTTTTGAAATGAGTGTCTAATCTTGATTCTCTTAGTTGTTTCTAAGAGTATTATATTTTTGATTTTTTAATATAATAAAAATAAAAAAGCCCCTTCTAATATTTGTCCATCATTAATTATGCTTTTTCTAAGTTTAAATACATGTGTACTGATTAATGTTTGTAAATAAAGGATTTAAAGTTCATAAATAATATCCATAAATAAAACTCATAAATCATATTTATAAATAAAATTCTTAATTAACTTATAAATAAATAAAAAGTCTCAACATAAATAAATAAACTTGCTAAGTTCAAACTCACTAAGTGACCAATCAATTAAACTTAAATTAAATTAAAATTAAAAAGTCAATGATCGTATAAATATAAATGAGCTAAGTTAAAATCAAACTCAAATCAAATTGGTTGAACAATAATTTTAATAATTTAATTTAACTCAATTACCTTGAAATAATGTTGAAGTTGAATTCTTCTTCTTCCATAGTCAAGATAGCGCAAGCTACGTTCTCACGGGATGAGTTGATGGTTAGTGCATGAGATGTTGTCATCATGAAGTCTGGGGGTCAAATCCTAGCTAGTAATCAGGTTCTTACCCTCCTTTATGCACTAGTCATTGTTCGGGCTAACTAAACTAGCCCCTGTGATTTACCTCCTCCGTGTTGATCATGGGACGGACTGACGGGAGGGCGCTTGGGGGCGAGCGTTTTACTTTTTTGCCACCAAGATAGCGCAAGCTATAAGATAGAGTTCTTAGAAAATCAAACAAAAATAAAATCGTCTACGGAGAAAATAAATTACAAAAAATATTTTACTTTAAGACGATGACTTTTATATAAAAAAATTAAATATTCAATAAAATATTTTATACTTGTTAAAAATTAATTTTAAAATTTATTAAAATAATCACTCGTATAAATATTAACGGTGAAAATCTTAAAAAAAGATTAATCTAATAACATAGAATCTCAGGAGATCGATCAAGTCTTAAAAAAAAATATTGATCGTCAAAATAAATTAAAAAAATTACTAGAGATTCAAATAATTAATATTTTTAAATTTATTTTTTATTAAAATTTATTTTTTATCATTCATCGTAATTTAAATTTAAATTTTAAAATTTAAAATTATTTATTAAAGGAATTAATTATTACCCTTGGTCAACGAGGATCAGGTATTATTGTATGTATAACGAGCACGTGAAATACAATGTGATTTAATGAAAGGAAAGCGACCTAACAACGGTAGCCGACAAAGAAAATTGTTATAGTTGTGGTCAATTCAGTGGCGTATGCAAAGACAACTCAATGAAAATGGTAACCAAGTGTGCTCCTGATTTAAGATTTATTGGAATCATAAAAAGGATATTTATTTTTTTTATTTATCATTAAAATAATATTCTATTCCGTCTCAAAATATTCTTATTTTTAATATTATTTACAATATTCAATTATGATCCACACTAATTAATACAACATTTTATTTCTAGCCAACACTAATTTTTTTCTATATTATAATATTTATGAATTATAATTACTATAATAATATCAAAAATAAAGATATTTTTGAAGAAAAAAAAAAGGTAAAGCAAACATTATTTCAATGATAAATAAAAAAAAATACCTTTTACGATTTTAATAAAAATGAGTCTTTTGATTGTTGCCCTTCTTTTTTTCTTTCTCCCTCTTAATGCAATTAAATGACCATGACAAGCACAGTAATCTAATTGAGGAAGAATCAAATGATGTGTTCTTTAGTCTTTCCATTGCTGGTCTTCTTTAGGACCAAAAAGACTGTAAAAATACTGCCCTACTAGAATGATATACCTCTTTTGAAGGTGGTAGAAAGAGAGTGGCTTCTCTCTGTTCTTGAGCTAATCAACTAAAGCTAAAGACAGCCTTTGGCACAGAAAGAAGATGCCCTAAACTAAAGTAGGCATACACCATATACTACACTGGACTGTCATCATGCCCTAAACAACTTTACAGCTGCTGCTAAAGATTGCATGAAAATGCTTAGAACAGCTGGATTCAAGCTTAAGAAACTTTGTGTAGGGTTATAGCAAGAGTGAACAAGATGCCAAAGAATGAAACTAAGCCACCTCACCCAATTAAGCTTCTGGTACAACAATGGAGGACCAACTACTTTGCCAAACAAATAGGGACCCTTAAGCATTACTGTTGCCAAACACAAAACCTCAACTCACTCTACTGTTAACTTTCCTGTGTTCTTCCAGTATTCTTCTAATCTCTTTCATGTAGACAGAAAGCATGAAGTCCAATTGCAAACAATCATATGACAGACAAAATGTACACAATTTAATTTAAATTTACATAATATCAAAAGTAGTAGTACCTATCTTCACAAAAATGAATAACATGAATCCACTTGGACCAGACAAACTACTCAGAAGATGAACTAAAAATAGGGTAAACAGGTAGACTCAAACATGTGTGATTTCAAAGCATTCACTTTAGGGTGGTCCTTGAATTGGAATCAGTAGAGGCTCTTGATCTTGTACCTGTAGAGGAGTTTTTTCTTTCTGGAGGTGGAGTTGTCCAGTGTGAGAACCACTTTTCCAGCTTCTCCGATCTTGAAACTATCCTTCACCACTGGCTCATCAGTGGAGATCAACTTCCATGACTTCTGAACTATGACGGTGTATCCGTCGTCTGCATTGGGCACAAATTCAGCACCGTAAGTGACGTCGGAACCGAGAACTCGGAGCTCCCAAACAAGGAGGTGGGGCTGCAAAGAAGTACCAGTTAGTATCACATTTGTCTATCTTTCACTGAGATGAAGCCAAATTGGTATAATCCACTTGCCTCAATTACTGGAATTTCAATGACATGCTTGGTTGATGGCTTAATGGTGACCTCCGTAACAGCATCAGCAATGCTGAAATCTGAGTCGCTCTCCTTGCTCAGGCCTCCAAATTGAACAGGAACTTGCTCAGGAGCAATGTATCTGTATGATCCAATTGTAATTATCGAATTGAACTTCGAGTTTTGGTTAATAAGCTGAAGAAATATAGATGAATAACTACTAACTTTAAGAGAGTCTTAGCTGATTTAGATGGCCCTGCAAAAACAAACTTGCTCTTTGTTCTTTGTGTGAAGAATGGGCTAATCATCCTGTTGAAAGCCAGATACCACCATGGCACATTGATGAACACCTACCGAAGCAACTCATCAAGCCACAGATCTTGCGATCAAAATGGAATTTTGAGGAGGAAAAATGGTAGGAATTGGAGTTACCTGTTTGGCTGCGAACTCGGGATAGTTGTCTTGGAGCAAGTCGAGAGCTTGACGGAGCTCCTTCTTCGCGAGGCCGATCGAGTTCTTGAGATCAGTGACCTGCACCATGGTGGAAACCCCTTCCGGATTGAAGTCGAGTGAGTTTCTTATACCCTTCTCCAGGTACTGAATTCGCCACCTCAAGAATCTCTTCCTCTTCTTCTCGTCGGCGAAGGCGGCGGCGTAAAGATCCTTGTTTTGGAACTCGCCGTAGACGTTGTAGCAGACGGGATGGCCCTCTTTGTCGACGCCGTGCATGAACACCACCTTCTCCAACTCGGGGACGCCGAGGTCCTCTTCGAGGAGTGCCTCGATGCCGAACTCCTTGCGCCAGAGAACGGCGTTCTTGAGCATGGCCATGGCTTCCTTCACCTTGAAGTCGCGGGCGCGAAGGAACTTGAGGAGGACGGTGTCGCTCCTCTCGTCGCCGAGGAGCGGCACGCCCCAAATGACGACTTTCTCCGGCGCTGGCGCAGTCGGTGCGGTGGGAGGAGTTGCAGCTTTTTCCTCTTCCTTCTCCGCCTTCGGCGCTTCCCCCGCCGGCGTCTCGGTCTCCGCGAGAGGTGGAGCAGCAACGGGAACGACGGTTTCCTCTATGGCTTCAAGGGTTTTGGCACCATCCTCATCCGTCAGAACCGCCTTCTCTTCCGCCGCCGTAGGAGGCGTCGGCTTCACGGCCTCTTCTTCCTCGGACGGTGCGGTCGGGTCCTCTACCGCCACTGCCTTCAGGGGCTCTTCTGCCTTAACCTCCTCTGCTGGCACATTAGCAGATTCGCCTCCATCTTTGGCCTCCTCCGCCTCCACGACCTTCAGGGCTTCCTCCTCAGGATCTCCTTCAATTTTGCCCTCCTTCGACGCCACAGTTTTCGGCGGATCCTCCTCTGGAACAGGAGCAGCTTCACCTTCCGCCTTGGAGGAAGCCTCCTCACCAGTCGGAGGAACAGATACGACAGGAGGCGGAGGACTAAACTCGTTATTATCGAGCGCCTCCTGGACGAGCAGCTTGAGCTCCTCCAGCGCCTTCTTCTCATCCGAAACAACGTTACTCTCCTCCTTAAAGGAGACATCTTGGCGGTCCCCGGCGGCCGCCTTCTTCTCCTCCGCCTCGGCCGCGGCCTCAGCGGCGAGCGCGACCTCCAAAGCTGAGTTCTTTACCGGTTTCATCACCTCATCGACGGTCTCAGCCACCGGAGGCGGCTCTTCATCAACCACCTCCTTCTCCAGGGCCGCCACCTCCGGGACGACGACCTCGGCGGAGGCGGCGGGGGCCTCCGTCGAGTCGGATTTCGTCTCCTCGGCCATGGATCGGCTCTCCGAACTCGGAATCGGACAGCAGAAAGATGAACGGAAGGCGTGGAGGGCGTGGAGGAAACGGGGAGAGTGGGGAAGATGGCGGATAGGGAGAGAGTGTTATATACACGCGTAAAGCAGCGACCAGACTGTAAGGCACTAAGGTGTCCGTTGGGTAGCTTTGACGAGCGTTTCGGTGGTGGCTATTTTTGGAAATAAAAAAATATATGAAGAAAAAAGAAATTTCGTAACGGTTACGACGACTTCGAGGGAATCTTATGCGTCCTGTGTAAATTGTCGTTTTACACCTTATATTTTACGGCACTGTATCAAAGGTCCATCCAACTCTATAAAATACATTTAAAACATATATTATAAATTTTAATTTTTATAATTAAGACCAATGATATTATAGATGAGACGTATTTAAAATGAATATTTCAATTAAATAATATAAAATTATAATAAATACGTATCTTAAATAAGAAAAAATAAATTAATAATAATAATAAAATAAAATTTATTTAAATATAAATAATATATATCTAATTGATCTCACCTAATAACATAAAATTTAAATACTGTTGTACTATTATTAAAGGATACAATATTTTTTTTACTATTAATTAAATATCTAAGTCTTGGTCTCACTCATGATTTGCAAATCCGCCATTCAGATGGTATAATTCCGTGATCCGAAAGCACTAAATTTATTCAGAATCGATCTCAATCAAGTTTTATAGTGGAATCCAAATAGGATGGATGGAATTATACAAAATTGATGAGATCGATATAATTTTGTTTAAAATTTCCTTACATTGAAACCAAGGATAGCGTCCTTGTTGAAGGCAAGTGACAACGGAGGAGACGCACGAGCATGCACAAGGAGGCGGCTTGCGGAGAGGGACGCGCTAACTTGTATGTCGCTAGTTTCTCGCTGTAAGGACTCAAGGAGATCGTCTCCAACGACAGGCAGAGATTGTTTTCCAATTTATCATGATGGAGAAGAGAGGAAGGCGTCGGTCGATAGCCAACAGTGCAGCGACAGGGATGCACAAGCATGCGAGTGAGGGGAGCAACGACAGCGAACGCACGAGTGAGGGGAACAATGGTTGTGAACTTTATGATTTTAATTAAAAATTTAATTAATTAATTCAATTAATTCTTAATTTAAATAGACTTTCTAATTTAATTATCTCATTAATATATATATATATATATATTAAAATTTTAGAATTATGAATAAATTATATTTATTTATTATATATATTATTAATTTATTATTGTCATTAATATTAATTTAATTTATTTAAAAAATAATAATCAAATATCAAATTATTTTTGTTTTCTTTGATCAATTTGATTATTCAATTAAATATTAAATTAAATTTTAAGAATTTTTAGGATAGCACGATTTTATGATTTAATCCCGATCGATCTGATTGGGACTCCAAATCAATCCTATATAAATTCATGATCTTATAAATTATGCTTATGCACTAGTCACTGTTCGGGCTGACTAGACTAGTCCCCGTGATTTACTTCCTCCGTGTTGATCTTGGGACGGACTGACGGGGACGCTGGGGGCAAGCGTTTCGCCTTTTGCCATAATGATCTTATAAATTATGATTTAATTAATTTTGAAAATAGATAATTTTTCTTGTAATTCATCCATCAGATAAATTCATAAACGTAACGACTCTTGACGTGGCAGTCCAATAATCTTAGTAGCTCGAGCACGACCGACGTAAGATTGTCCTGCCTAAGAGGAAAAGAGGAATCGAATTTTGGGTGCATTGAGTATATGCTGTCTCTTACCACTGTACTGAGGATCATTGACGATGATAGATGCCGGTTGAAAAGAGGAAAGAAGATTAGGTCATTTTAACTTCGATTAATTGAGTCAATTGAGAAAGCACAATGCTAATGCAAGGGAGGGGAAAAGTATTGCAAAAAGGACCTTTCAATTTAATAAATCATAATTATCCCCCTTTTTTTAAGTAAAAGTAGGCATTGCTTGAACACTCTTATTAGAATTGTATAAGAACATCGAAGTGAATTTCACTTCACTGTTTTTATCTTAAGTGGTCTTTTTTTTTATAGAAAAGTAGATTTTCAAAGAAACTGACATTCCACGGTGCTCATCTGGACCTCAATTCATCAATACGATTTTGTTTTTGAGTTATTTATATGCACAAGAACAAATGAGTTTAGAAGGCATTCAGTAGACTAAAAAATGGGGTGAGAATCTTTGAGTCAAGGATGGTGACAAATAAATCTTGATCCGAAGAGAATCCAATGAACTAACAAAAACAAGTTTATACTTCTTTTGAGGAAGAGATCGTATCTCTTTCTCTTTTACTTTTTCATCTTGATATCCCTTCCCCACTCTACTCATTAATATCCTTCCTTTTTTTCTTTTTACGGAAAAGAAATAAGAACAAAAGGCACATAGTATATTATATACATTCGGGTTAAAATTTTAAAAATCAGCCCTAATTATTAAAAATATTAAAAAGAATATTGTGTAGCAGTTATAATGCAATTGTTACAGCGGATTAAAACCAAATGAGATGAGAGTAACAAAGACATGGCCAAGAATGACATGAGCTACACTCATAATTAGTATCACATGAAGGGTTTAGAATTTAAAGTTTAAGGTTTTGATAAAGAATTTATTTTAGATAGTTAAATCAATTTATTTAAATATGGTGTAGCTAATATAACATAGAATAAGAATATTTTGAGATGAAAAATAAATTGAGGTAATATTTTAACATTTTTAAAGGTAAGAGAAGCCCTTAAACTTTATCCAGGCAAGAGGAAGAAAACACACGAGGAAAAGGCCTTTGAATAACTTGAGATGGGCAGGCAAAGCAAAAGACAGATCATGACTCCAGATGTTAGGCTTTAAACTAAGCTACAAGAAAGGAAAGAAAACATATTTAAGCATGCAATCAAGGTTGTAAAGTCTGAAGCACAGGGACATTTGGTGCATGATGAGCAATGATGTTGTTGCTGACAAACTCTTTTTGATATTGTTATTATATAAATCTAAAGCTAGTGAATCGAATTGTCATATCAAATAATAAATTAAAAAAATGGAGTTTTCAAACCAAGTGGGGACTGGCCACCTTTGAGCGACCTGTGTGGACATGCATTCCATAATTATGTGGAAGTTGGCGAGGCAGTGGGGATCAATTAATTCTGTTGCATTTCTAAAACATTCCACCAAACCAAAATATCTCAGCATTCAATTCGATTGAGGCTTCTTACTTTTAATTCTGGGTGGCAAAAAAGCCTGTAGCAATCCGTTTGAAGTAACTGGCTGAAGAGTTCTTGGGGTGCTGATGACGGAGTCAACTCTTCAGTATAAAAGTAATAAAGTGAAGGACACTTTTAGATATTAAATTAAACTTACACAAATAGTTAAAACGGTATGAAGTTTGGATATCTGAGAAATTTATGAACAAATTGCATATAGGATGTATAAGTCAAACTAAGCATTTGTGTTCGTCATTCAAAATGTAAATCTTGAATGATATAAATAAAGTTAAATCTGCAGCATGTCATGCATTATGCTCCATTAGCGTGTTCTACGCAGCAATGTGACCAATGAATAGAGACAGTAAACTTGCTGGAAATAATTATTCGTATACCATATCAGTGAAAATTCACTAGAACATACAATACTCTGTGTGGCAGAAGCCCTCCTCGTTACTGTAGTTCACCAACTGGTGCTTCACTGAGCCACAGGAAATGAATGAAGTCGTACAGCTTCGCGCTGACACTCACCTGGTTCAGTCATCCGATGGTTTATAGTCATAAACTGAATTAATATTCATAGAGAATTAACACAGAATGATCACAACACTAACCTTGTATGGTGTAGGGTTCAACCTCCGCATATGATCAGATCTCATTTGTTCAAGCTGTTGCATGCAGCGATCTCTGACCTTCTTTAGCGAAGGTAGTTCTTCTCTTGGTTTATCTGCATAAGATCCAGGCATTCAAATTTAGAGCATAACTTTAAAAGCTCTCAAAATACAAACCACGATTGTATGCATCAGCGGAAATTACAGAAACAAACTGATATTGCTAAAACTATCTGATCCTTGAAGCCCAACAAACAAATTTCAGTGAAGTCCTGGGCTCGAGGCAGGAAGTATCCCAATAAATTAATAGTTACTTAGGAAGGTCCAACGATCGATCACTCAGGATTCAGGAAAACATCAGATGGCCTTTCAGTTAAATAATATGGCAACAGAAGGTAAATTTATTAGATGTAAATACCTTCATATAGAATCAATGTATAAAGCCGAAGTATAGACACTGATTTCCCTATTGAACCAACTTCTCAGAAGCTCTCATGAGATGCACTTATTTGTTTGATAAAGGACAAAAGAAAATCCCTTATTTGTACAAAAAGGAACACAGAAAGTTCTATTCAATCACTTAATGATTTACTTTTCAGTCCATTATTGTTAATGTTCTATATCTGTAATACAAAATTTAAGGAAAAAAAGAATGGAATTATCATAACAAGTTAACTGATGATAAGCTTACTTAACAGCAACAAGTAAACAAAGGTTCATACTTGAACTCCCAGGCCAGTAGCATTTCAAAAGCTCCTCCACGCATTGTGGCACAACATATGCTCTCTTTGATTCATTAAATGGATGGCGGCAAAGAAGGCGTTGTCCTACCTGGAGAATGTAAGTATTCTATTTACTAGACAGAACTCTGTTCCACGTATGTTCATGCTTATGAAGTAAATTTAGAAAAAATCTAACTACTCTCCTTAACATATAACCCACATAATAGCATAAAATGATAATTGACAACAGAACTTTGTGTTATATGATTACATTAATGATGGCATTTGAGAAGAAAAAGAAGGAAAGTTATTTACTTACTTTTGGAGGAGTTTCATCCTCCCCAGTCATGATATCAACCAAGGCATAACCTTCTTTTCCATACAATCTGAAACATCGCTTTTTACAAGGTATTGAAACCTAGAGGAGATAACCAATAAAATTTGAGGAAAGAGGAAAAGCATGTTAATTAAGTTGAGGTCTGTAATGCTACCAGACCTTTGTGACATCTTCAGAGAGCTTAATGCGAGGTTGATCTTTAATTTCAACAAGTTTAAACACACAACCAAGAGCTGCTTGGGTATAGCATGTAACAAGATATGTGCCAATCCCAAAAGCATCAATTTCATGTCCCTGAGAAAAGATATCAATCAAATAAGAAACTCTTAAAGAATTAAACTAAATCTAATATACTAAAAACTAGTTGATGCTTTGCTAAAACAAGCACATGGCCAAGAGGTTGGCCTAGGGTTTCCTTGTTTCTACTGGTTCCTATGCTTATCAACCCTTTTAGGACAACAACTGAGATATTCAAAGATTTGTTGAAGCTCTCCTGCATAGATTGCCGCCTCCAGTTGCCATGTGGTTTGGATGGTGTATTGAGGGAATATCATCTTCAAACCATATTTCTCATGCTTTCCTCCTAATGATGGTTATTGCATGGTTTTTCCCCCTTCTGAAACAGTTAAACATTCTGGATGGTTGTCTACATCTTGTTTAAGATCCCCACCTACTCTTCCCATTTTTTTCAGCTTGAAGAAACTTGTGACCTTCCTCATCTTAAACATAACGAGAATTATTAACTGTCAAATGATTAGGTTGCAAAATTGGATAACCAACCATAGTTCATTTGAAGTGAATGATTAATCCTACACCTACATTGTATGATTCATTATCAGAACTAAGTTGTCCCCACGGGGGTGCCCGGTTGGCTAGTGGGTGGCAGATTTACTATAATGGGACAGGGGTCAATTCTCGGCGAGCGTATGCCCTCGGGAAAAAAAACTCCTCCCACCTCCTAGCTACTTGACGATCGGTTATATGCTGACCCCATTATTTACCTCCCTTCACATAACCTGGGACGGGCTGTGAGGGGCGCCTGGGGTGAGCGTAATCACCTTTTTTGCTATAATTATCAAAACTAAGTTTGGTTGATGATTTCAACATATCTAACATCTCAGGAATTTTACATGAAAAAAATTTCATGATCCCCGTTCTTTGTACACGCTTTCTTGCCCTGAACAACTATATTTTAATAAAGAAACTTTACCGTTGTCCTAGATGATGGAAAGTAGGTAACATCTGGAAAAAAAATGCAATTAAAGACCTTATCTCTTCATTTCAATTGAACATAGTGAGAAACTTTATAATGTTTATTTAGTTAACTGATAAAAAAGCATATCTTGAGAATTTTAAACTACCAACCTTAACAAAAAGTAAATATTGGTGCTAGAACTTCAAGTTCATGAGTCATGAAAAAGTGAGTTACAGTTCAACTTTCAAACCGTTCAGGATTATGCTTTGTTTGATTTCAACTAGTTATAATTTTAACTGAACATGAGTAATTGGAATAACTATTTCCCAGATGCAGCAGTTTCAATCATCCTACGTTACACCACTTTGATTCTATAATGAAGGATCCAAGGATCACAAAATCCATTTTCTAATTGCATAGGTAGAAAGAGACAGTTTCAATAGAAATAGAAAATTCTCACACGAAAAGCTTAAGAAATTGGTTATCCAAATCACATATTCGAATTTAGTTGATCAACAGGCAAACTACTGAAAAAATTACTAATGGCCCATCAGGTATTTGTCATACCATTGTTAAGCAAGTAAAAGAAAGTTACCTGCTTGTTTAAAGCATCGAGAGTTTCCTCATTCAGATCATTGCTAGCTGTAACAGCCATTTTCCCAAAGCCAGATTTGTTAAATTCCTTCTCTACTGAGAGAAAAAAATTTCGAGCTTCAATAGATAAATAAGCTAAGTCACCAGAATCCAACCTAATCCCGGATGCTGTATACCTGCATTACAAAGTTATAGGGATAAAATGCAAGTTATGGACACTCATTGGAATCTAGGTTTTGCTCATTGGAAATCAAACTAATCTCTGCTGCACAATATAGATAGTAGCATACTTTGAGTTAGATAGTAAACTGGAATGTTCTTCACGCCGAGGTTAATCAACACTATTTAAGGTTGAGATATCTGCATTTAGCTCATGGTTTTACGGGCTTAGCTGCTCTAAGAAGGGCATTACAAAGTAATACTTTTTAGAAAAGGCTTCCAAAAATTCACATGTGTAATGGTTCTGATATTTAATCAAATATTAGTTGAATTTTCTTTTCACAAATGTACAGTTACAGCTTACTAAACAGACACAAACTGCAACCCATTCATAGTAAATCTGCTAAACAGAGGAAAAAAATCAACTGCTTGACTATTTTACTAGTCTTAGCTAGTTTTTTTAGAAAGATATATATATGGAAGCAAAACTCCGCCCATGACGAACTAGTCGTGGCCGGTCCCAAGCCTAGATAAAGGAGGATGGTTGCGTTAGGTTGTCAACCAGCATTAAACTATGGCAAATTTCAATGAATGGATCAATTAAACTATTGTGCTAATGTTAGGATGTTCCCCGTAAGGAACGCGTTGCAGGGTCCGACTGTAACGTCTCGGCAAGGACCGCTACATCTCCATGAG
>JBBUKS010000117.1:2181665-2195561 GCA_038050645.1 Hedychium gardnerianum
ATTCACGAGGCGCAGCTCCTCCTCGAGTTGCAGTTGGTCGAAAGCCCGTTTGAAGATGATGTTGATGGAACTACCCGTGTCAACAAACACCCTCTTTCCCATGTAACTGGTGATCTAGGCTTAGATCATTAGAGCATCATCATGGGGTGTTTCTACTCCTTCTAAATCCTTGAGCCCATAGTTGTCGGGCCCTTCCCTCTTCCTCGACTGGTGCTAACTTCGTAACTTTCTAACCTTCGACCGTGAGATTTTCGGGCACGAGTAGAATCCACATCTGTTGGTCCTCCTGAAATCATGTTGTTTACTCCTCGGAGATCCATCTCCCCCTTATTCTTCTCCTTTTCCCGGCCTGCTTCCTGACGAGGTCGGGATGAGGACTGAGTCTCCCTCCAAGATGGAGATGCTCGATCTGCCTGGCGAGTGAGAGAAGTATCGCATTTTGAGCGATGAGTATGTTGGTATAGCTTGGGAGATCCTCCTTGACTTGGATAATTCTGGGGAATTTTTCGATAATTAGACGCTCGCCGCAATTCCTGAGCGTACTATTGGCATTCTCGGGTCGAGTGAGTACTCGACTTGTGAAAGGCGTAATATTGATTCCCCGCGGAGAACTCTCGACTTGACTCGGGGATCGGCGTGGGGGCTGTTAGGACTGAAAGAATTTAGATATCTCCACAATGTTATAGTATTCTCCACTTTGGACCTAAGCCCTCATGATTTTATTTTTGGGCTTTACCCAAAAAGCATGGAGATATCATTCCCTTATAAGTCCATGATTTTTTTCATGTATTTTCAATGTACGATTTTATTTGCAATCTTGCAACCCCAATAATTTTCCCTCAAATGAAGGACCACAAGACCCCCCTCAAGTAGAAAGTTTATCTGTTTGACATCCGATCCTCGATCCACCAAGTCTTCCTGCCCCTCGATCCAACCGACTTACTAGGTCTTCCTACCTCTCGGTCCACCCGACCTACTAGGTCTTTCTGTCTCTCGATCCACCCGACCTGCTAGGTCTTCCTGCCTCTTAGTCCAATTGACCTTTTAGGTCTTCCTAGCCTCGCCGCAACTAGAGCTTCTCTGCATGGCGGTCCACCAAGACTTCCTGTTTGGTGTATGTTCCTCTTGATTCAGACACGGGAGCCCCCACTTCCTTTTTTCGAGGTTAATATTCTACTCACATGGCTCGATTAGACCATAGCTCTTGTGCACAGTCGGCAGTTAAACCTTCTGACAGTCCGGGATCTGATACCAATTGTTAGGATCGAAAGAATTTAGATATCTCCATAATAGTATGATATTATCCACTTTGGGTCTAAGCCCTCATGTTTTTATTTTTGGGCTTTACCCAAAAAGTCTCATACCAATGGAGATATCTTTTCCTTATAAGCCCATAAACTTTCTCATGTGTTTTTAATGTGAGACTTTGTTTGCAATCTTGTAACCCCAACAGGGGCAACCCCCATTGTGTGTACAATTTTGTCGCCCTTGCAGTTAGGGTATTCTCGATTTCGCAAGGGAGGAAGGGGAGATTACGGTTCGTCGGAGTAGGGGCGACAGCTGGAGCTTGAACTTCCTTTCTTTTAGCGGACTGATCGAAGCTTGAACTTCCTTTCTTCCACTTGAATATATCTAAGCGCCCGAGCCTATAACCCGTTGAAATTAACCGGAGGTTTCTTAACCAAAGACCTGAAGAAATCTCTGTCGATTAAATCTTGGGAGAAGGTATTAACCTGCACCTCCAAGGTAACCGAAGGAGCATCCATGACTACCCGATTGAACTATTGTAGATAGTCCTTTAACGATTCCTTGGATTTTTGCTTGAAAGCAAATAAATCATGCAGAGTCTTTTGATATCTTCGATTAGTGGTAAAATGTTGCATGAACATGATTTTGAACTACTCGAAAGTATGGATGGAAGAAGCAGGGAGTCGATAGAACCATCTTTGCGCTGGGCCCGAGAGGGTTATCAAGAAGACTCGACACTTGATGTCGTCCGTATACTGGTGTAATAAGGAGGCGTTCTCGAATTTACATATGCGATTCTCGGGGTCGGTGGTTCCGTGGTATTCTCCGATTTGTAGCGCTCGAAAGTATCAGGGTAACCCATTTTAAAGGATACTTTAGGAGAATAGGGGGCTTGTAGGAGCTTTTGCTATACCTGGTGTGAGGATCTTTTCCTTCGAAGGACCTCAATGTGGGGTCTCTCTTGAGGATTCCAAAGATAACTCCCACGCCACCGACGTGCCCACTAAGGTAGGGATCACTCCCTGAGGCGTTTCCCTGGGCTGGGTCGACCTCTGGCAAGGTACTTGTGGCGCTTTCGTTGATCCGATAGGCACTTCGCTGAGGGGAGGTACGGGCGACGTTGGTTGTTGTGATTGTCTATGCAACACTGCCTGTACCGTCGTGGCGACCAACTTGTTGAAATCTCCTGTTGCCATGACGATGACGTTGGGCATACCAGTGTCATCCATCTTAACGTTCTAATTCATGTCTTAACTCAGTGTTCCCACAGACGACGTCAATTTTGTCTTGCCTAGGAACGCCGATGATTAAGTCACCGATGAGTTGGCGTTGGTGTTGACTTGACCGTCAATCGCTAAGCAATAGAAGGAATCGTAGAAGAAGAGAGAGAGCCTACAGAACTTGTCTGCTTAGAGGATACCAAAGGAAAGAGATTAGAATGATGGTCAAGGGGCTCCCCAGTAGGGCTGAGTAATCGATTTAAATCGAACCAACCGAACCGATTAAACCAAAAATCAAACCGATCGAACTTTTTTCGAGCCAACCGAATTGACCGAACTTTCGAAAAAACTGAACCGATCGAACCGATAAAACATCGGTTAATTCGATTTTCGACCGAAATAATCGAATTTCTCGATTTTGTTTAGTTTCAGTTTGGTTTGATTTCGATTTAGTTTGGTTTGATTTGGTTTGGTTCCGATTTAATACAGTTTAACTCATAATATCGGTATAATTGGTTTAATCGGTTTAACCGAATTTTGATTTTCAAAACCTAACTGATTACCGATATAACCGATGTTTTTGGAAAAAAAAAATTGAACTTCCAAATTAACCGAACTAAACTTTTAAGTTCGGTCAGTTCAGTCGGCTAATTCGATTTAACCAAACTTTTGTTCACCCCTACTCTCCGGCGCAGTCACTCCAACACTCAAGTCAGTATCTCGTGGAGTAAGGAAGATGAACCGTAATTAGGGTTTTGGGATGCTTGTGTGCGTACCTTTGCCTGCGGGACAAGCGACATTTTATAGAGTCGTGTTTGTCTGCCCATATTCCCCACATGCTCTGAGGTTTCTGCCCATGTTATCCTATTTATTCATCATTTACTCGGAATAAATGTCTATGTTTCCCACGTCCTCCGCAGAATAACGACTATGTTGTCCGCGTCCTCCGTGAGCAACGACCATGTTGTCCGCGTCCTCCGTGAGCAACGACTATTTGTTCTAAGTGATGTGGAGGAAGAAATCCAAGATAGAGAACCTTGGAGAGCCAAGATTGCTAGAAGTTGGGGCCGCTAGGAGTCAGGGTTGCATGAAGTCGGGGAACTTAGGAGAGCCGGAATCGCTAGGAGTCGAGGTCTCTAGAAGTCGGGGTTGTATGGAATCGGGGAATCTTGGAGAGTCGTTCGGGACTCTTCCAACTGGGGATGTGCCATCTCAACAGGATATTAATCTTCTCGCCACGTGACACTTTTTGATTACCTTCCGTATCAATATTTATTCCCAAAAACATGATCAATTAATTCAAATTCTTATGTGTCGATTGCTTTGTGATCTTAAGAGGTTTTGCTTATGGGCCAGATACTGGGCACGGGGATGTCAGACAGGGTTTGAGAGACAACAATGGCTCATGCCAACACCTGCATCGTGGAAGAAAATTTGTATTTGTATTTGTTTCAAGGAATCCTGTGCAACCTTTTCTAGAACCCTGCAAGTGAAGTTGTGAGGGTCCTCTATGGCAGTGTCACTCTCCTCAGGTCGGTTTTAGGCATAGACCATTAAAATATATACTCAGGGCTCCAATTTTTATTAGGCTTGTTATTTTTAATATATTAAATATATTTTTATGTATTTTTTTAAGAGAATGAAAAAAGAAAATGACCCAAATGATAAAAATGAAAGCTTTGGATTTCGTAAAGATATTATGGTTCAACGAATAGAGCCATAAAGGGGCTCTTTTTTTAATATTTTAAATTTATTTTTAATTATGTATGTTATTTTATAAGATATAATCTATTCCTCTTTAATATCTCTCAACCTTAGCCTTTTCTCGTTATATTTCTCCTTCGGTGATGACGCTTTCTCCTCTGATTGGTAAGAACACAAATTAGAAATTTTGTATCCATACAATGCAAAATAAAATGCTTATTTTTTTCAAGTTCTCCTTCGAAGCCCTTTTCCAACTCCTCTTCTCTGTGCTTCTCTCGCTCGTTGAGATTGGGAAAGAGAAGCCACACCTAATGCTATCACGCTGATCAAATTGGTGCTACTACGCTCCTTGCTTGATTAAGTTCAAATATTGATACATTCGTCCGTATTGTGTCCGATCGAAATGGAGGATTTTATTATTTGTGAGCAATAACGAGTTAGATATCTTTGTCATTTCGCTTTCTTGATAGACATTAAGTTTAACTTTTATTTAATTGTATTTACAGTCATAAAATTTTTCAATTTCTCTTTTGTTTCTATTCTATCATTTACAACTATTAGTTTAGATGATGAAAAATATGATTTTTTTTTCTGTGCCTAAAAAGGCTCATTGAGTTCTTGATAAATGGCTATGACCAATTTAGTCTCACTAGTTTGGTCTCACGGTGATCTTTATTTTCTAAGAATTATATTGATATGTCATATGATATTAATGATTTAGATTTATTTTTAAAATTGAAAGTTTTAAAAGAAATAATAAATCCAAAATTAAAAACATCACTTGAAGTATTGAATCTTATAAAAATTAAATTTTTTTTCCTAATGTATAGATATTTTATAGAATATTATTGATCATATGTAACTTGAAGGGAAAAAGTTTTGTAAAATTAAAATTAATAAAATTTTATTTATGCCTAACTATGTTTCAAGAAAAATTAAATAATTAAATAATTTTATTAATTGAAAAAAAAATATTATCAAAATTTAAATATAAAAATTTAATTAATAATTTTAATCTAAAAAGTCATAAAATTAAATTTTATATAATTTTTTTCCTAAAATTAATATTTTAATTTATTTTTTTAAAAAATTAAATCTGTCGATCTCAAGTCCAAATGAAAATGGGCAAGAATTATTTTTTTTTAAAACAATATAAAAAACTTTTTTTTTTTTTTGGCTATGGCCTCAAATAAATTTGAGCTGGTACTGACTCTCCCATTGCAGGCCTCAAATAAATTTGCCCATTGCAGGATCTAAGCAATCCTCAAAGTATAAGTATTCGCTTAATTTAAGTGCAGAAATCATGGAAGCTCAAATAATCTGCAGGCGCATGTACAGTGGTTGGTCAGAGTGGCTTATCAAAACTGAGCACACTTTGGGTTTAATTACTGACAGATGTGCAGATGCAACAGACCGGAGAAAAAACATCAGCTTGGTACCCAGTTCATCAAGAGCGAAGATTGCCGATTTGAAGACTATGAAATCCTTGTTATTTCCCTTCCTTATTTTTACGGAAACAAAGCAAAACAACGAGCACCCTGACAACATACTTAGGGTAGTACATCAATTTAATTATGTTGGCCAATATGTTTTTTTAGGCCCAACTAGTCGCCCTGATAGCCTTCTTGGTGAATTAATAAAAGATTGTCAAGCTGACCTGAGGGCAAATATGTTCTTTTATAATTACCATCTGTTATGTGTTATTATAAGGTTTTGTAAATTAAGATTGCTTCTGTAAATGGTGTAGATTGACATCCGTTACCAGAACTGTCAGTGGGTCATAAAAACAGTCTGTTACTTGAATGCATGGCTATTACATAACATAGATTAGTGTTCCAAATGTTAGTATTTCTCATTGATTCTGTTTCAATCTTATGGTGGTTATATTACGTTCTTTTTATGCATATTAAGTTCAGGGTGTTTGCATAGTTCTCAATAACAATTGAATGCCGCATTTCTTAGACATTGTTAATTTGTTATTGAACAATTGAAGTTTGTAAAGGTTGCAACTGAATTTTAAACGTAACCAATGAGAGCGAGTTACATCCATTACATAGGCTTGCTAAACGTGTATGATAATATTTAGCACAATTAGGACCCAACATGAACCATCAACTCGTTCAAAGAATATGTTTACAAACTATAAACTAGGTTGCTAACAGCATTCCTGATGATAGCAAAATATACAGATTTAGCTGCTTTTAACCTTAAATTTTTAATCTTTAAAATAATGCTATTTTTAAGGGCTGAACCCTTACAGATTGCTAACTCAGGCCATCTTTATTAAGTATTGCACTTCAACTGTATTGACAATCATTGACCCGGAATATTAGAATCAATGCTCCAGGTCCAATGCAAAAGAATTATCAGTTAAATGCTGAGAATGCTCTTTGTCAACAGGTTCTCTGCTGCTTGTTAATTGTCTGGCCTCTCTTCTCAAAATCTTACTGCCACGGGTCTATGATTTCATATGACTATTAGAAATTGGAAGTAAATCTGGTTGTCTCTCGTCAGATGAAACAAACTTGAATTGGTGCATAAATCTTTGAATCATCTCATAGCTGGTGAACGTGATGACAGCAGCTGGAGTGGTTCTTAACAAATTTGTTCCATAACCACGGTAAAACCCAGACAGGCCCTCCTTTTGGAAGATTTTCTTAACGCAGTCAACAGCACCAGCATATTGCGCTGGAGAGTTCCTAGAATGTCCTTGTCCTTGGAGCTTGGATCGCACAACCTATGGATAGAACATGTAAAACTTTTAACACACAGGAAGATGCAGCACCGAAAATTCAGTCATTATTTGCCACAATTTGTTTCATGCAGCTTCAACTATATGAAAAAAAAAATAATGTTCGACTTTATCAAGGCATGCTTTATTAGACTTTAACAAGGCAGAAAATTGGTAGACTGGTGTGGGCTAATCAGCTACCTAGGCTAGTGCAACTAGTCAACAGTTAGTCCAGAAGAGGAAAAAAATCACTCTTATTACCAGATACTGTAAATATTAGGGATATTACTGATCAAAAGGAAAGATAACAAGAATTTCCTCTAGTAATCAAGTATTTGTTTCAACTTTTCATTTAAGCCATCGGTACAAATGAAGTCAATGTTTGAATCTAATACATTTCAGGAATATGCTGAAAGAAGTACCTCATGAGGATAAGTCATGGTGGAGGCAAAAACTTTAGATAGTGAAGAAGCAATAGCCACATTTCCAGCACTGAGCTTATCCACAGACGTATTGCCTGGGGTTGATCAATTTTACAACAATCCTTTAGATCAGAACAATATAATGAAAAAAAAATGACAAACAAATAGATGAAGATAGAATATACCCCTATTTCCCAAGTATGACTTGATATTTTCATAAAGTGGAAACTGTATGGCTACATGGCTAATACCAGCCAAAGCTGGAAGCAGACCACTGCAAACCAAAAACAAAAAAAAAATGATAGAAAGAAAGATCCCATAATTATGTTAATTGTAATCCCAAGAAAAGACATGAATTAGTTACATAAGATATCGGTTCTCACCTGTATAGTCCTCGTATACCTTCTTCTCGGGAAATTCTTCCAAGTGCAGAGATTATTCCTCTGTAAGGAACTACTCCAGAGCTCATCCTCTGGGTCTAACGCCAGACAAATATCGAACATAAAAAAACATCATAATCAGAAACTACCTTCTGAAGTTTAACTAAGATTGGTAAATGTTGGACATAGAAAATGTTGTCAACAATGTGAAAATTTAACTTTTTGCTAAAAGTGTACAAAAAAGCAGAAATATAGTGCTTAATATCAAAACATACTTGTAGTCTGGTCTTAACAACCCACAGTGGATTTGTAACGACTGTGGTTGCAACTCCTGCACCAGAGGCAGCAACAATGTTTGCTCCAACTGAAAGTGGCTTGTCAACATCAGCTGCATCTGAAATTACAGAAGTCAGACATCACAATGAATTTTCTGTTTTTGCCAATTTAAGTATCTGTACTAAAGGAACAATAGGATAGTAACAAAGATCTAAAATTATAAGCAGGAAACTAGAGAAGGAACTCCTATACCAACCTTGTGAATGAAGTAAGCCTTTGAGCTTATTATAAACTGTAAAATATACCTGAAGATCAAGTTAAATTGATTATAAGGATGTCAGATCTTAAAAAAAAAATAGCAAGTCAATGAAAACCAAAACAGAAAATTTTAATGATTAACCAAAACGAAATACATGCTTTGCATAAACATTTTCACATATTTCACTTATATAGAAACTTGCATAGGAATATGATGCACCAGAATCTTCATATTCTATGTTGGTGATTTTTGCTACCTTCAAATCAAGCAAAAGATTAATGGCAACAATGGAATGTTTTACTTTATTATTACTAGAAAAGAAATCTAACCCACATAATTTTCCCACATACACATTATTAAGTCATACAACTATTAGTGCCTATCAAAACCACATGATCACATGCAAGAAAAGGAGGAACAAAACTAAACAACTATTAGTGCCTATCAAAACCAAAAAAGTTTGTGCAATGATTTCAGAATCCGACTCAAATGAATGAATGCATGCTGTTTGTTGGTAGTTTTGAAAGAGAAGCATTATTTAAATGTAAAGTTGTTCCACCATCTTTGGTGTATCATCTTTATTTCAAGTTGCATAGCATGAATAACAATCACTAAGGATCATTAATCAAGTGAAAGAGTAAATGAATTATCATTCAGTATCACAATCCACTAGCAATAATGTGTATTTTGAGCAATGCCAATCCAGACAACTAATATTGATCTTTTTTATGCAGGCCCAGTAGGTATAAATGAAGGAAGAAGGAACGTAAAGAACCTTAGATACTTACTGCCCAATTTGGAAGTAATGCAATGATTGTAGGAGAAAGTCCATGATACATTCCTCTAACTCCTTCTTTTTTAATTATCTGTTCTAGGCTTGCAATGATAATGCTTCCTAATTTGAGCAAAAGAAATCAAAGTGAGAATCTTGAGTAATGCACTGGCTGAATAAAAAGCAAATGATAACATAATTCAAACACGAGTAACTGGTTTCCTGTTGATCATCCAGATTAAGAAAATAGAAATTGGACGATAAATTATCAAATGGAGCTGCAATATGGCATTCAAAAAACAGAAACTAACATGATAAATAGAAAACTGTTACAGAAGAATGGAAGGGGTATACAGTAGATCCATGCAGTAACATAATCTTGTGATATTTAGAAAATGACTTGAGCGAAGCTTTGTATCCTTAACAGAGGCCAAACCAACTTATTAGGGAAAAGTACACTGGAACTCAGAATATATATTCCTTGTATATACTAATATCATGGGTTGAAATCCTATCGAAGACAAGCCTGTGTCCCAACTATTTGAGGACTACATAGATTCCTTCCCTTCTATCATATAACTCACAAACATTTGTTCATAATTTATAAGAAAGCCTGCATCAATTCCATGATATAACTGTCTTCCAATTCATTACAATTAATCCATGCTTGCTCACAATGCCAAATATTGCCAAAAAAAATAAAGCACTTTGTTGCGCCTATCCTTCACATGGTTCTGCTCAAACCATCTCAATAAAAGGGATTTGAGACATGTTTCGGAAGGCATAGACAGGATGCTTATTCACAGATTTTTGAAGTAAGTTAAATGTGTTTTGTTAGGACCAAAAGGGGAGCTAGAGGGGGGGATTAGCTTCAATCGCTTCTTTATGATGATTTGCAGCGGAACCTTTGAAGCGCAATGTTAACATCTCGATTTACTTATTATCCGCTTCCTTGAGGTGACTAATCAAGGGTCCACTCTCCTCACTCACAGATACACTATGAAAACCTCATTCTTGGAAGCGGAGAAGCCTCATACAAACTCAACACGAGCTTACAACAAATACAAGCAATAAAAGAAAGCAAATACAATGGAAATCTTTACAACGAAGAACCTTTGTTTGTGATGGTTGCTTGTTGCTTTGGAATGTCTCTTGTAGGTTGGAAATGCATCCGCACTTCACCTCTAACCTTCCAAGAACTGGCGTTGAGAGCTTGTAGAGAAACTCAAAAGAGTTGCCGCTTCAGTCCACGCGAAAACCTTTTATCCTGATTTAGGATTTCTTAATTGATTAGCCTTACTCACCAATCGATTACCACGTCAGATCTACCGATTCAACGGCTCTTTTTCAAATGTCTAATCGATTGGTGAACCAAGCCAATCGATTAGTTAGCCTCTAATCGATTGCCCAATCGATTCCGAGGCTTACTGTTCTCTCGAGAACTCTGGATGAAATGATTGCCCCAATCGATTCACAACCCTACTGTTCACTCGAGAAACAACTCCCAATCGATTACCCTAATCGATTGGTAACGCCACAATCGATTAGCCAATCGATTTCAACACTCACTGTGCTCTTGCGATAATTGCTTCCCAATAGATTGACATGGACTGAATCGGTTGACCAATTGATTCAGCCACTTACTGTGCTCTTGCGATTTTTCTTCTCCCAATCGATTGAGGATGCCTGAATCGATTACCCAATCGATTCCGGCTCCTACTCTTCTCGCGAGAACAGGTTCAATCGATTACCCCTAATCGATTGCCTTTGAGTCAATCAACTACCTAATCGATTACTCAACCTTAAACTCTCAAACCAAGTTTAGGGTTCTTTTGCCCAACCCCAAAGTCATCCGTGACTTGTTGGGACTTCCCGTTGCCTAACATGTAGGCAACTGGTTAACCTTGACCTGCTAGGACTTCTTCACCAAGTATTCGGTCAACCTTTGACCCACTTGGAATTTTCGTCTCGTGCCAAGTATTCAGCTCCTAGCTGACCCAACTTAGACTTGACATAGTTCCCAACTAGGTTTGTCTAATCCCACTAGGACTTCTTTCACATGCCAAGTATTCAGCTCTCAGCTGACTCACCTTGGACTTAATCTAGTTCCCAACTAGGTTTGCCTAGTCTCACTAGGACTTCTCTCACGTGCCAAGTGTTCAGCTCCCAGCTGACCCATCTTGGACTTAACGTAATTCCTAACTAGGTTTGTCTAGTCCCACTAGGACTTCACTTGTGTCAAGTGTTTAGCTCCCAGCTAACACACCTTGGACTTAACCTAGTTCCCAACTAGATTTGTCTAGTCCCACTAGGACTTCAGTCATGCCAAGTGTTTAGCTCCCAACTAACCCATCTTGGACTTAACCTAGTTCCCAACTATGTTTGCCTGGTTCCCAACCAAGACTTCCCTTCACTTAGTCCTACCAGGACTTACGATTGTCTAGTCCCACTAGGACTTTCACTGCCTAGTTCCCAACTAGGTCTTTCATTTGTCTAGTCCCACTAAGTCTTTTCTCTTGCTTAACCTCAGTTAGGACTTTCCATTTGCCTAACCTCCAGTTAGGACTTTCCCTTGCCTAGTCCCACTATGACTTACACCATTGTCAAGTATTCGGGCAACCCTTGACCTACTTAACTTCACACAAATATATTGATCAAATATCTAAACCGAAGCTCGAGTCATCCCGAGCTTGGTCAACCTGGTCAACCCTTGACCCGGGCACAATTGCATCAATAATCTTCCCCTTTTTGATGTTTGACAATATGTTTAAGTTAGGCTAACTCATATTAGCCTAAATCCCTTCTTCATCCCATGTCAAAGCATAAATGAGGGTTTTCTAACTTGAACCCTATATTTTTCATCCCCTTTGACACACATCAAAAAGTTCTTCCCAAGAGTCTCTTCTCAAGCAAAAAATTTCTCCCAGAGATTTACTCCTCAAATGAAAGTCTTATACCTTTCATTGTTTCAACACAATAAAGATTCTCAATCTTCATTGTCTCCTCATCCTATCACAATGAAGATTCTCAATCACCAACACCTCTAATGCTCAACCTAGAGCATTCATCACAATGAAAGTTCCTAACCTTCCATTGTCTCCTCATCCTTTCAAAAAGTTTCAAAATCATGCTTTTTGGAAGACCTCCTCCTCAAAGCATGCTCCAACTTCTATCATTGCACCAACAATGATTTTGAGTCTTTCTAAATTTTTAGAAAAACTCAAAATGAAATCAAGAAGTTAAAGATTCGAACTTGAATCCAAACTTCCTCCTTAACTCTAAATTAGTCATCTTTAACCATTCCTTTCTTATATTCATTAAGAAAGTTACTCTTATATACTTGTCCAAGCATTTTATAGGGTTAGAGATAGTTAAATTGACTAATCGTGGCTTAATCAACTGAAATCAAACATTTCAGTCGAAAATCAGCATTGTTAATTGATTGGTTTCAAATACCAATCGATTTCGGCCATTGCTAATTGATTGGAGTTGGGTTATAATCGATTACGCCGCATCCCAATCGATCACCTGATCGATTTTGCGAGCTTCTGTGCTCGTGGAAAGGCACTTCCAATTGATTGGCAACATTGCCTAATGGATTGGAGTTTCTGATTTCTGAAATCAATTTCAGATTCAATTTCAGAAACTTATAAATAATTCTACAAAATTTTAAAAATTATGAAATTTTATGTAGACATTATTTATGTCATATATTATTAGGGAAAATTAGTTTTCTATAAAAATAACTCTCATTTTTAAAGATTGATACAAAATTAAAAACCATTGAAAATTTCAATGATTCACTCTATTTTGTATCTACTTAATCAATGGTGATTCCTATCAAAAGATAGACTTCACCAAGGTTTTCTAAAATAATTTTAAAATAATTTTAAAAATCAATTTCCAACCATGATCTTCGGGATAAATGTACATGACTTGTACATTAGCTTTCCCTATGATTGGACTTCAATAATTCATGTTTTGATGAAACTAAAAACTCAAACAGATGTACTAAATCAACATCCTAAGTTTTGTTCATCCTTCTAATATCTCACTTGTATTTAATGTGTCTCAAAACACATACAAGTCAACTCCTATAGTCTTGTGAGATGTACAAGTAGGTTTTTTTCTAAACTAAGGGATTATGCATCTCTAACTAGGCATTCTAAGCTTGATCATCTAACCTCGGATGTCAACTAATGTCATATTTATCCTTAGTGACAAAGAATTAAAATTTATGAATGATTATGATTATAACATACATCAAATGAGTATTTTTCAAAAGAAAAACTATCATGACATAATGATGCATGTATGACATGACATTTATCATTTTTCATAATAATAGGAATGTATAAAATGATGTCATGACATATGATAGGACAAACAAAGCATGACAATTTTAGCATAAAAAAATACTTAGATTTTTCATCTAAGTCTTTATAACTTAATTGTTATGCCAAAACTTAACCTAAGTTGCCCTCATCTCCCTAGAAAATGCCAAAATCTCAACTTGGCATTTTTTAGAATTCTATCATATTTGTACCAATTTAATTAATCTCAAAACCTCAAATTCTATTGTCACACTTTACTCTCATCAAGAGTAAGAGTCAACTTTTCATTTTCAAAGTATCATAATACCTTGAAAATTCTCTAAAGTGTCAACTTTATCGAGGTTGGGTTAACTACCCTTCTAATTGGAGTTGACACACTCTAAACTCATATAGGGTGTAGAGAACACACTCTTAAGAACCCAAAATCTATTGGTGCTCCTTGGGTGTTCTAGATACTTATTAGGGATAACTTCCCTAGATACCTTCCTAATGACTTTTTTAGACTTCTTCAAAGTCTTAGTCACCTCTAGGAATTGTTGGTGCAATTTGT
>JBBUKS010000117.1:2196596-2207796 GCA_038050645.1 Hedychium gardnerianum
CAGCCAAAGGAGAAGCGACACAAGTCACAAGTTCTCAAAAGCTAGCTGATATGGCTTTATTTTAAAAAACAGTACGGCAGTAGGATTCACGAGTTACGTTGCCCGTGAAGGAGGCCAAACTCAATAAATTTCATGGTCCCGACAATGCAATAAGACCACCCTGCATCCTCCATTCAACCTCAAATATTATTTGAACATCTAATCAAAGGACAACAAGGAGAATAATTAAGTCACATCTATAGACGGCTGATTTCAGACATGCATATATGTTTTAAAAAAAAACAAAATAGTTCAGAATTAACGATGCAATAGTCGAATTTTATAATAAATAATTAAAAAATCTAAAATTTTAATTTTAATTATGATATATTATAAAAGATTTTGTTTTAATAAAAAATAAATATAAGAATATTGATTATTTAAATAAATTTTTAATTTAGTAATATTTTTTGATTTGTTTTAATCATTGATAAAAAAATATTAATCGATTCGAAAAATTAAATATTTAAATTAAAAAAAAATACAAAGTAATTATAAATGGTCAACACATGTGACAAAGATACTTTTTATCGTTGATTTTATAGCGAAATAAATAAAAAATTATGATACTCAAATAACGTTTTAGATGAGAAGAAATTTATTTTCTAAAAATTATTTCCCTAAAAATTCAATTTATATATGATAATCTGCATTTACGTACCAACTCGATTATGCGAAACGACCAGGTGAAGAGGGAGAAGGGTGGTCACATGTATTATTAACACTACAAGTTGAAGTGACTCTCATGTGATGAGTTGGATTCTGTCGCATTTTGTTCTTGTGCTGCGCCTTCGGGATAATGATTAAATTTTTTAATAGATAATTAAAAATTAAAAATTTAATTTTTAATTATTTTTCTTCAAATAAAAAAAAAAATGTTGATTATTTGAATGAATTTCATAAGATCGAATCGATCATCCCAAAACTAATCAATGAGGTTAATTAAATTTATAATTTATTTATTTATTTATTCTTGTGCTACGCTAAGCGAGAATGCCTTTATGCAACATCTTGTTCGATTGTCATCTCTTTCTTTTCTTTACTTAGGATTTTTGAAATGTTTTCTTACATCTTTCTTAATAATGATCTCATTATCTTCTTCGTATATTATGTCGTCCCATTGAATTCATCTTAGTCATTGTCAAAAAAAAATTCTTCTTTCATTTAATTTTGCTTCTTGTTATCCTCCTTCGCTATACAAAGGTAATTCCTTTATTGCTCTTTTATACATTTTGAATTGATTCCTTATGAAGTTCCATTTGATAAAAAAAAAACTCATCGATCTTGATGAATTTCAAATCTCTTGATATATACATCCACATTAAGGTCCATAGATCAAGTAGGTGCCTAAGTAGTTCCCATGGATATTTAGTTGATTAATAAATAATAAATTTATTATAATAAGACATGAGTTAATTTTTAACGGGTGTATGTTTTTGGAAAAAAAAACTTCTTTCACTTCTAGCTATTTGACAATTGACTATAAGTTAATCATATAATTTACCTCTCTTCATATAACCTAGGGATAGACTGTGAATCTCAGCTACAACGCATTGCAGGGAATTTTTCCTCCAATGAGAAGCGAGCCTAAGAATGCTGGCCATTTGAATGGACCTCCATTAGCACTTCCCGATTTACCCTGGTGGCCAGTGGGAAACTTTCGTGGGGCCGGGCCGGTCACCCCAGGTCCGACGTTACCCGACCTGGTTAATTATTATTATTATTTTTTTTAGGGATAGACTGTGAAGAATATCTGAGCGTAATCATTTTTTACTATAATATATCAGGTGCCTAGATAGCCCCGGGGCTATGATGTAATGGTTAGTCCCTTCAAGCGGTTAACTAATTATTAAGGGTCGAATTTTAACTGTGACGTACTGTAGAAATTTTCTCTAGTGTGACAACAACTCTAAGAACGCTAATAGCTTAGATGGGTCTCCGTGAGTGCTTTCCGATTTCCATCGGTGATTGGTGGAAAATTTCCATGGGATCAGACTAGTCACTTCCAGAATTAGTCGGCTCGAAGAGTTAGATACCAGGATTACCCAAAAAAAATAAAAGGCCTAGGTATACTAGACATCAATGGGTCAATTCCTAGATGCGACGCATTGTGATTTTATTTCCTCCCGTAGGAAGATAATCTTGAAACGCTAACTGTGGAGTGATGAGTCATTCATGCTTCCAAATTTATCTTGATAGCTAATGTGAAATTTTCATGGGTCAAATCAATCATCTTTAAAATTAATTAATTTAAAAAATTAAATATTTGAATTATGAAAAAAAAATAAAAGTGCCTAGGTAAAGTCTTCAAAATATACTAAATCAATTCATGGTTCTTAATTTCTTCTCCAATAAGAAATAGCTAGCCTATTACAAATCTCTTTAAAACTTCATTGCATTTGAGCAAGAGACTCTTCATCTCTCATCTTGAAGCTTTGGAGTTGACTTATCAATAGATCCCTCCCTCTTTGTATTTTTGACTTTAAGTTGCCTTCTTGAAGCTCAATCTTCTCCATTAATCCTTGGCATTCTTGAATGGTCTAAAACCTTGTTTCATTCCTCCATTGAGAGTGCATGTCACAAAGTTAAGAGAACCTTGGCATTGACTTAGAATTTTCCTTTTTATTCTCCCTTCCAATTATATGAGTCAATCAAAGCCTAAATTTCATGTTTCATAACCTTTCTTGAAGGTGGACCAAATTACTAAATTGACCATTAGTTAAAACTCCATGTGGCCCTCTCAATTAACTCCAAACTAAGGGAGCCTTATATGGATTGTTCCTCAAGGTGAACCACTTCCACTTGAATTTTACTTTGACAAATGGCATTTTTTTTTTAAAAAAAAGAAAGTGCAAAAGTGAAAAGACATACATAATACTAACAATGAATTTAACATGGTTTAGAGATCTCTCCTACTCTATGGCCCTTGTCACTTTTGTGAGATAATCCTAGGAATAAAAATCCACTAAAAGAGTTTAGCCAAGGAGCTCTTATAGAGTTTTAGCAAATTTTGAACCCTATATTTGCCAAGTACAAGATTATGTCTATCAATCTTAGAGATTTATGTTTCTCTTTTTACCAAGATAAGAAATTAAATACCCCCAAAAAATTGTAAACTCTATCTCACCCTAAAAAATGCTATTGACAACCAAGTGAGACAGAAGTTACTAATCATGAGAGCTCTTTGATCGACCAAATTAACCTTTGATCGCAAGGGAATCTTGGATAAAAACTTTGCTTAAACAAGGATCAAGCACAAAAATCATTTAGCAACCCTTTTAAAATCTCCACTAATAGAAGGTCAAGTGATTTTATAGTTTTTTTTGCCAAAAGAGAACATGCATCTTGACTAACTTACAAACTTGGTTGACACACCTTGAAAAAGTAATTATTGTAAAGCCCAATATTCAAATTTTGAATTTGATAGTTCTAGCAACATGTGTCAACCAACCTTTTAACTTGGTCGAATAGCTTCTCTAGAGATATGTGTTGATTGATAATAACAAGTTGGTCAACACTCAAAAGCTATTTTCAAACGTGTGTTGACTAATATAAATCATGGTCGACACACCCATTGGAGATAAGAAACCCAAGTTCTTTTCAACCTTTTCATTGTTCTCCACCACTCGAGCATCAAATCCTCGCTTGAAACAACTTCTTGGACATTCTCGGAGCTTCAAAACTAGAATCATATACATTCTTTTGGATCCAAACCTATTGGTCCCAATTGAATTAATTAGGTATTTAATAGAGACAACTTCTTAATTAGTCATCTTCCTAGCTAGATTCAATGTTCTTTCTATTGTTTTTAGGTCAAGAGGGTTTAAATGATTTAGCATTTCATTTAAAAGGAACCCTATGGTAATATGATGCATTGACCTTAGACATCGATCGTTGCACCAATAGTTTAGATCCCTTGGTAATACTCCATGACCTATTAATTTGTTAGTCGAATCACTTCCTAAAAATCCACTATAAAGCTTCTCCTTTTTGGAAGAGGATAAGATTTGAAATATAAGTACAAAAAGAATAACAATATATTTCAAATAACTAAGCATTTGGCTAAATCACAAAGATAGCAATCTTATTTTCCAATGACTAGTTTATCAGTCGATCAAAACACTATCCCATCTACTATTCAAATGCCTAATTGACTAGATCTCTAATTCTAGACGACTCCATTGACTAAGATAACAACCTTAGCAACCAATAAATATTTAGTGAACACCTCCCATAGTCAATTAAAAATATACTCTATTTGATTGAAACAATACAAATAGTTGTTGCAAGTTAACATCAAAGGTCCAAAGGCTAGAACAAGCCTTTAGTCGATTGAAACTTGGTCCAGTTGATGAAAACCAAATTCTAGCCAACTGAAATGCAAATAAATTAAAATATTTTGTTTCTTAAGAGAGAAATTATAGTTGACACTTGAGTTGACTCAACTCTACAGTTAACTTAGTCCCACCTTCTTTTAACTAAATTTGCACGATCTCAACTTCACTTGAGATTGAGCTCAACTATTAACTAAAAACTTGTTATTTCACATATATTTTTGATCTTCAAAGTCGTTGATGCTTCACACCCTTCATCTTGTCAAGTCTTCACCACCCCCTTGGATGCGCTAAGTCTTCCAAGCCTAATTTATGTTTGAAGGATCAGAAATAACGATAGAGAGGAGTGAATATCGCTCGCTTTTGCTTTCTCATATTCATTCTTATCTACAAAATTAGTCTATACAATAAAAATATAAATAAATAGAAAGATACATAACACTGAGATTTACTTGGTTCACACCCCCAAGGTGCTATTACAAGATTTGTGCACTTAGCGTGAGTCCACTATTTCTTTCTTCTTTCCGAAAAGTTTTTGGAGATGGAGAAACCTCTTACAATTTCAATAAGGTACAATCAAAATAAAAATAGAAATAATAAATTACTATAAAAAAGTAAATAAAAATAAACTCTTGTTGATCCGGCTGGAAGCCTCGAGTCTCGCGACACTCCTCTTGGTGTTTCCCAGTCGCCCGAGCCAATCTTTGAGAATACTTTCAAGCACAGAAAAATGAAAGATTGAATGGGAATTGATGTTCTGAGTCTTTTGAGTTGAAGTCATTTTATAGTCTTTTTTCGATTGACCGAACAAGCCCATTCAGTCGACTGATCCACAACTTATCGCTTCTCGTCGCTGATCCAAATCGGTTTTTCAGTCGATCAATCAATAGGTTCGGTTGACCGAACCAAGTCCACGCTAGCTTCCCGTCCAAGTTCATCTGCTAATTAGGTTTGTTCAGACACCCGATTGACTTCTAGTTGCATGATCCCTTGCCACGTCAGCTTCTCGATGTTATCCTCTACCACGTTAGCATCTCGACGCTTATCTTCTATCACACCATCTACCATGTCAGCATTTCAGCCCTTATCCATGCCACGCCAGCTTTCAGAAGCTTATCCGTGACATGTCATCTGCCACATCAATTTTCATTAAGAAATTAAATTTCAATTAAGTGATCTAATGTTTATGCATGAAAGGGGGTTTAGCTACCCCTAGGGCATGACTAAGTTGGTCACCATATGATAGAATTGTCGTCAATAAGGGCCAAATCCTAGTAAAAGTCGGGAATATATCCTCCCACATGAGGGCCCACTTTAGTTTCCTGATTTACCTCTCTACAGATGGCTGTGGGGGCATCCGTGTGGGGCGTCCTGGATCAACGTATGACCTTTTGTCGTTAATGAAAGGGGGTTTAGCATATTGGATGTGGATTCAATGTGTAGATTCACTAATCCATTTCTTTAACATTAATGGGTTGTTAATAGGTTATAAACTTTATGTTGATGATCCTTACAAGATGACCTTGGTATAAGAAGAGAAGACTCCATTCAATTTGGACATCTTTTGATTTGGCTTCTTCTTTTTCCTTGGACTTTTCTCCATTCAGACAAAGATTTAGTTACCGCTCATTTTTGTAAAAGATCATTCCGTGCTTGTAGAAACTCCGACAATAAATAAGAAGCAATGACCTTAGCGATGGATTCAAATTAGCCCATTCTTTTGTCGTTGCATTCTATTTCAATTTTAGCCTTATGAATGATGATAGCTAATTCTTAGATGCATTATATAATTATGAATGGATGTATCTATAATGCTTTCTGGTCGGTCTTAGATACAAGTCAAAGAGCAAACAAATATTATGTACCATTAGTAAATAGACATTTTCTAATTCTACTTCTACTAGTTCTGTTAAAACTCGGGTTTCCAAGCAATATCTAGCTAACACAATCTGACCAATAGTTACTAGGTACCAAAAGATTTGGTCTTTATTGTGCATATAAGGTATAAGGGAGCCAAGAACAATTAGATGAATGAATGTTGGACAATAGATATTCCAAACATATGACAAGAGATACAAAGAAGTTTATCACCCTCAAGTACAAAGACATGGGTGTAGTTGCATTCAACAACAATGGTGAACTTATTAAGATAATTGGAATAAGTAACGGTGAATTTTCTTCACATTTTGTTATTAAAAGGATATTGTTAGTAGATAACTTGAAGTTTAACTTATTTTGTATTAGTTAACTATGTGACACTGAGTAAAAGGTATAGTTTTATTTATTGAACCAAGTATCAAGTAAAACATAATAGTATAGATATCCCTATGTTATTATGTTCTATGAAAGATAATGTTTACTTTATTAATTTATCCCGTGTTATTAACTCTTTGAATAAGTGTTTCATGACCCAACGAGAGAAAATTTGGTTATAACATAAAAAACTAGTACACACGAATATGATGCAAATATCTAGGATTACCTTAAAAAATCTCCATCTCTCATCCATAGAGTCATTAGGTACTGCCTCAGGTTTCTTAAGTAATTCTCCTTGAAGGCTAAGTATAACATTTATCACTTTTTTGAAATATCTATTAATTGTTTCCCTGGAACATTCAAAATTAGCATTTATAACTTTGTGTTTTATGTGATGTGCCAAAATATGCAAGGTCATAGCATCTTGTTCATCTACTAACATATTATTGGTTCATGATAATATTCCAGTTGCTTCAAGTCTCGAGCATAAACGAACAAAAGTTATCCTATTCATTCTAGTTAAATTATTGCATACACCATCATTCACATAAATTATTTTTTCAATATACTTTCTTCTCTCATAAAAATTAAGTTCATACATTAACCTTAAATTAATAGACTTATTATGTTTTCCTATAAATTTAAGAACAATTATCCAAAACCAATCTACTAATTGTATTATGCTCAACCAAAAAAATAGCATTGCTATGTATTTCTTTTTCCTCCTTGTTTTCTGGTTGCTAAACTTAATCTTGATATAGTTGCAAATTTAATAAAAAGAACATATATTAGCTAGTTAGTCCTAATAATTTCACACAAAAATTTGTTAAATCCTTGGCCATCTTATACTAATATTGTTGAAACATATAATATATTTTAACAATATATTCATTAATAAGGCACCGACAAATAATGTAAAAAAATAATCTTCGACTCCATTCTTTTTTGACCAAATGAAATTGTTACATACAACTTAACAATATTATAGATACAAAATAAATTGTATATTAATGTTGAAAGGAGATAATGTATCGATGCATCCAACTTGATGAATCTTCAACACTATCAGCAAAAAAATCTTTAACTGTTGAGCATAAACTAATCAAACTAAAAGCTAAAAATTAATGCTCCAAAATCTAGTTAGAAAACTATTAGCACAAAAAATATTTAAAAATTCACAACGACACATCATACAAATCACAAGTATATAAAAGTTCAAAAAAATCATGAAAAAAGAAAATTTTATGAATTTTTTTTTTCAAAGGTTAGATGTGAAAATACCTTTGCAGGATGTGAAGACAAAT
This sequence comes from Hedychium gardnerianum, assembly GCA_038050645.1. Taxonomy (NCBI): domain Eukaryota; kingdom Viridiplantae; phylum Streptophyta; class Magnoliopsida; order Zingiberales; family Zingiberaceae; genus Hedychium; species Hedychium gardnerianum. The sequence continues at coordinate 2,204,530 of JBBUKS010000117.1, forward strand.
CTAGAGAGTGGAGGAAAGAGACGTGAACATCGAGTGGAGAGGGAAGATGGCGCAAAGCCAATAGAGATGAGAAGAGCGTTAAAAAAGAATATAAGGGATAATTTTGACAAATAAAAAAAAATTAGAGGATGGAATGGATATCTCAAGGGAATCACTATTCCCGTTAAATTAGATATCAACATTCCATAGGAATGAAAATTCCCGTGTTGGTCTTGGGACGAATTGGCGGGGGCACTGGGAGCGAGCATTTCGCCTTTTGTCACCACGAGAATTCCCATTTTTATGGAACACCAAGCATTAGAATTGGAATGGGGTTGGGAATGCCCATTCCACTCTACCAAGCATGCCTTTAAGTTTATTTGATAATGATGACATATTATTTTAAAATAGAAACAAATATTGTTTGATTATAATAAATGATTATTTTAAATTTCAATAATATTTTAGAAAACCTAATAAAATTTTGTAAAAAGTTAAAAACCAAAAGAAAACTAAAAAGGTGGAGAATTTAAAAACATTAGATTCTTAAAAAATACTGTCAAGAAAATGAATATATGCATGAGTTTTTCTATCCAACTCTAGAACACTCCAATAAAAAGAAATTGAGAAAAGAAAAAAAATTAAGCTCTATAAAAAATAATTAGCACCATATTAAATGAATATTCATGCTAATTTGGGGAGTTTTGAGGATGGGTAAAGAGAGGTACATAATTTGAGGGGCCTATAGGGTATATAAAAATATAATATTCGTTGAGAGCAGAATTTTCCTGGGCCACAATTGCCGTTGTTAATTATAAGGAACAGTTACACAAAAGATGAATTCCTCGTCCTAATGTCCTTGTCTCGTATTATTAAAAGAAAATAAATTAAAAAATGAAAAAATATATTTATGATTTTTTTACTGAGATTCAATTTTTATTTAAATTTAATAAAAAATTTATATAATGAGCATCGGCACATAAATAGTAAAAAATAATGAATCATTTAATATTAAATCTGATCTGAGATGACAGGTTTAATCTTGTGAATTTTTTTTATCAACCAACATAAATTAAAAAATAAATTGTAACGGATAGTCTAGAAGTCCATCATTATTATATATTTCATTTGAAATTTTTTAATAGACATATCATAATTGGAGATGGATAAATAAGAAATTATTCATAACGAACTATTCATAAATTAAATATCCTAATTGTGCGTTGTTTGAAAGATTTTTTTTTTATAAATATATTATAATTAAAAATTAAATTATAAATACCTAAATAACAATCTGAATATCTTCTCGCATCGTGATCCCAAGAATATCAACTCACGTAAAAAATAATTAATCAGGTAATAGATCAGATAATTTGGAATGATTGATTCGATTTTAAGATTTTTTTTATTAATCATTAAAATAAATTAAAAAATATTAATAATAATTATTTAAATAATTAACATTTTTAAAATTATTTTTTTATTAAAGATTTTTTTTTTATAATACTTATAGTTTAAATTTGAACCTTACATCAATCCACAAATAAATAATAGGTAGGTAAGGAAGTGGGCAGACGCAGCAGCTGACTGTTTAATTACTGAATAATTTAAGGGGAGGCATCGATCCAATGGTCCGCCCGAACTAGTACGAATCCAACCACACAACGCACCGGTCGCCGCCCTAGCTCTAACCACATCCGTCGGACCACGATTTCTTTGCGGGCACACCGACACTTTTTGGTACAACAGTGACGTCCGGGCCACGGCCAAGGCCAAGGCGTCCCCAAAAGACAGAGAGAGCCCGGAGCGGGGAGACTCGTCCGCCTCCACACTGCCACCTCCGACCTTGCCCCTCCTCCGATTTTGATTTTTTCCCGATTGCGTCGGCCAAGGTTTGTGCCTCGCCCCTTCCTTCCTTCCTGTTCCATTTTCAGTTCATTTGTCTTATTTTTGGGAAAGTTTGTTTTGACCTGATCGCCTCGTGGTTGTTGATTCATCAGGTATGGCGATCCCGTCGGAGTTGATCACCGCTACGTGCAGTCACTGGTTAGTGTTCCTTCTGTCGTTACTCGTGTCTTCTGCTCTTAGGGATTCGGATTTTCCCTTCAAATTGTGTCGGATTGTCGCTTCGTAATTCTTCTTCGATTTCGTTTCTGGCCGATCGTTGGTTACGGGACTTGGAATTATTAGGAAAACGATGGTATGGCAGTTGTTGTGTGGCATTCTATTTGTATTTGGGTTTTTTAGTCGTGATAGAAGCTGGACGATGATGATTTTCGGGTTTGCTTTTGTAAGATTTTTTTTATTACATAGATCATTCTAGAGTAGGTTGTTATTCTGCTTAGTTGTTCCTCACTCCAGGATATCAAACAGAAAATAGGATTTTTTAGGATTTGTACAGTAAATTAGTAAACGTGTAATTGCTCCTTGAGCCGTGATCGTATGAAGTCGATTGCAGTAGCAAAACACATGCCTCCGTTTTAATTTAGACCCTTTTTTGTCATGGATACATGGTCAGCGCCTTCTGAGTTGTTGTGTTGTCACGCAATGGCACTTAGATTACGTCCATCTAGTCCTTTGACCAGCTTGTATTTCTCTTACTACCATATCTCACCTTTTTCTATGTATTATTTAATGTAAACAATTGGGTGGCACTTATGATCTCTTTTGTAAGAAATAACTTTATAATTAAAGGGCATCCTTTACCTGTTGAACTAGTTGCAAAAGAAATCAGATATGATAGCCTAAAGATTTGTAGATGCTTTTGGAACTCCGAGATTTATTGTCTCGATGTTACTTTGCCTTCAATGTGTACTGGTGGGTTGTTGCAAATTCAGGTCCTATCTGCACGATTGAAATAATATTTCCTTCACATTTAGAGATGTGTCTTTACTCTTGTGTGTTCCATTTTCGCTTTTATTTGTTCTTGATCGATTCAATCTATTTGAAATTGTATGCTATATTAATATCTTTGCAAGAAATGTTATACGACTAGTCATGATCAAACTGTTCATTTATGTTTTCATCAATAAAAAGGAACACACTGTCTCATAAAAAAATAGCAATTCCAAGTTGTCATGCATGTTGTTCAGCCTTATTTGTTTGAGGATGCATGATGTAGTATCTACTTTTTTCTATGCTCAATGTGGATGTATTTAGAAATACCTCATATGTGAGTATTTTGAATATTTTATATAAATTTCTTCGAGAAAAAGAAATTTTGATCATGTCTCATTAGTATAATTTTTAAGAATGGATACTAGGTAGTTTGATCTGTTGGTAGTTTAC
>JBBUKS010000117.1:2207896-2221900 GCA_038050645.1 Hedychium gardnerianum
GATAACAATAAGACTTAACTCTGATCCTTTGACAACATCAAAACATAGGTTTAATTCTGGTGCTCCCTGCACCAACAAGATGCACCGAGTCCGTCGACTCATTTCCCGTGTCATCCTTCTCTCTCGCTGCGTCTTCCATTCAACTTCTTGTGTTCTTAAGTTCCTGCACACTTAGACACAAAGCATCAAGTACATAAGTCCTAACTTAACTCAGTTGATAACATCAAAACTCTCTCGGGGTACTTACAGAATGTTCCTATAATGAATAACATAGCCGGGATGTTCCTAAAGTGAGTGCACCATGATAGGGATGTTCCTGATCGGGATGTTCTCAAAGTGAGTGCATGTAAGGATGTTCTCAGTTGGAGATGTTCTCATAATAAATAAGAAAATAGAGCTCGATTCAGGACTTGAAAGATCGAGATAAACATGATCCTAAGCCGAGCCAAAGATGTCAGGAGAGAATAATCAAATCGACCCCTTAGCAAGATTGAGTCCATTGCCGCTAAGGGGAAAGGAGCTCAATCTTGCTACTTGGAATACCCATAGAGTCGGGAAGAGAATAACAAAATACCACCTCAGCCCCTTGAAGGGAGAGGGTAATAGACAAGATCATGGGCCCGAAGAAAATGTAAGAAGACCAAATTTGATTCCTTGGCTCGAAAGACTAGTGAAGCCGAGGAGAGTATAATATAGAAGATATCTCAGTCTCTTAGCTCAAAATACTAGTAAAATCGAGGAAAATATAATATAGAAGACTATCTCAGTCCTTTGGCTCAAAAGACAGGGAAACTATAATATGGAAGACCATCTCGATTCATCGTCTAAGAAGATTAGTAAAGTTGGGGAGAATATAATAGCTCGATCTGCAACCAGTGGTCGGGTGAGAAGGCTCGATTAGGGATGACTATGGGTTGGATTTAGATTGGATTCCATATCTTTTATTCCCATCCTCATTTATTATATTCATCCACATCGGATATTCAACTTTCATCCCCATATCCGTTGGAGGATCGAATATTTATACCCTACCCAGATGTCCTATTACCACCTACAATTGTATATATATATTTTTTTTCAAATTTGAATTATTTCGATGAAGCTATAGATATTTACCAAATTCTTAAGAAAATCATAAGAAAAAAAAATTAAAGATAAAAATTAGCAAATTAAACATCATAGAAGAAATAGTAAAATATTTAAAATAATTTATCCCAACACTATTATCCTATAAAAATAGCATCAACTCTATACTAATAATTCTTCATTTCATCCAACTGTCATTATTTAACAAAAACATATTAGAATTAACATCATAACAAAAAAAACATAATTTAACAAAAACGGATTAAATATATATAGGCTACTCCTAATTTAGTCATATTTAAACATCATCATCCAAAAAGAAAATTAGACCAATATCAACTTTAAACTAATCATAAATTTCTTCATCACTTGACATTGTAGTATCCTGCAAAAATTCAAAATGATGAGGAAAAATATAAATAATTGACTCAATAGTTCACTTAATATAAAATTTAACAAAATTAAGTTGTATTAAAAACTTGCCCATCAACATCAATAGTATCCTCATCATATTAAACTGAAGAGTAATATACTTCTGTTTCTTGTGAACTTGTAGCTATAAAATTCAATGAAGAAGATAAGCCATTGTAGATTATAAAAGAAGAATATTTTCATTCAAAAATAATAAAAACAAATTTGCATTTTATATTACCTTGTTTCTCATTCGATAATCAACTTTGAGTGTACATCAATGCTTTTACGATTTTCAGATGAAGCCTGCTTCTATGAGGACTCACCAATCTACCACATGTACTAAAGGCAAATTTTGAAGCCACAAATCGATATTGGAATGGCAAGTAGATCTCGTGCCATTTTCATCAGAGTGGGATACTTTATTCCATTGGTCTTCCACCACTTCAATATGTCAAAATCCACATTTCTTGATAGCATTTTGTCTTCCAAATAATGATCTAGCTCAGTCTTCGGATCAATGTTAATGTCACACTCAAGTGTTACTTCTTTATCAAAACTATCCAAAAAAATCAACAGTACTTGTATTCAATCTAGTCTCCATTGATCTTCTTTCAACACTAGCATGACTATTATTATCTAATTCTCAAGCAAGTCAATACACATTTTTTGAATCTTTATAATAGGTTCTTTAAAGTCAATCTCTCCATATGTTCTTTTGAAAAAAATACTCTACCAACTGTGTCTTATATCTTGGATTTAAAATAGTAGCTATTTTCATAACTCCATGAATATGAGACCAATAGTTATCAAATTTGGAAAGCATCCGTCCAACTATAGAAGAATAAACTTATTAGGAGATGTGACCCACTTTAGCAATGAAGTTTTTATTTCACAAACTTTTGGAAAAAAGATATTTGTTGTTGATTACTTTCTTCCAGAAAATATTTCAGTCATAGAATAAAAGACTTTCTATATTTGAGATACCTCTTCTGCTAACAATCACTCCTCATCAGTGTAGAAACATTTATACGATGAATCACGAAATCTTAGACGAGCAAACACATCTTTAAAAGATATAGCAGTTATGAGCATCAAATATGTTGAGTTCCAACAGTGAAAGATAAAGCTTACAAATCGAGCTAGGGAAGCCCAAGCTCATCATGAATCACTTGAAAGAGGAAGATCTGGCAGATGAGTGATCGGAAGTGTCCCTAGCTTGATGAAGACGATGACGGCTTGATCAATGATGACGATGAGGATGGATCTTTTGAAGAGGAAGGGAATCCCCTTTCTTCTTCACAAGCTTATTTAATGGAGGCTTCTCAGCTCGGCGTTGGTGGCGTGTGAATGAAGAGGAGGAGGTGGAGAATCCCCACACCTTCTTCTCTATGCTTGGATGCCATGTTGAAAGTGGATGGCTGCCAACCCTTGGTGGATTGCCAGATTGTTGTTAGGCCCGTGAGGTGGAGATGGCGATTTGGGGGAGCTCCAATTTGTCCGCCTCTGTTTCCTCTTTCCTTCGCGCCTCCTCCCTCCTCGATCTCCACTGTAGCTTCTCTTTGAATCGAATGACTTCAAATCTAAGTGAACGGACCGAATTGCTCTAGATCTGGATGGATGAATAGGATGACTCCACATCTGAATGGATGAATATGATCAATCCTGAACCAAACTCCTTTCAAATCGGACTTCCCGCTTTTACCCTTGGCTCAAGCTCAAGTTGGATCAGTTCGACTCGAGTCCATGGTTCACCTTGGTCTCCTACAAAATCATATTCACAACTTTAAATATAATATCCCGAATGTAAGAGAAATTGCATCAAAATTCAAAATAAATTCCAACTCGTAAAATAGGGTATGAATGCGAATTTAAACATACAAGCAGATCAAAACATAAGTATAAAAGCTAAAATCTTGTATCAAAATATTGGTTATCAGACACCTCAAGAGGCGTGTAAGGGACTATGTGTCCCAATGCCTTGACCTTCTATGGTGGCTGATACTCTGCCTTCGCAAAGGTTTAAGCAATTGTTTTCTACTTGTTAGTTTTTAGTCGTTAAGCCTCCTCAATGTTGACAACTTTCTCAACCCATCCAAGGACCTCATTGTAGTTGGAGGAGGCCTCTACACTAGGGATTGAAAGAACTCCCCCTCCTAGAGGCCTTAAGAGAAGACATTGGTCAATACCTCAAGAGTAGTAAAAGGTACTTCTAGGATTGTCTGAGTGAAGTGTTGGATATATTTCCAAAGAAACTCAAGCCCCTATTGCTTCTAGGGTCTCCTAGTACTTCTTGCTATTGGAGAAATGTTGAATATTGTTGAGCTTCAACATATCAAACTCTTACTTTGTCGGTCCAAATTAAGTCGTTAAAAACACCTGACACTTTACTCTATTTGAGTAATGGTGCAAGAGGGCGGTGTTATTGAATTGGCACGGGAGAACTTACTCCATTGCTGTTGTGAATAGTTGGGTTTGCTGAGCTACAGTGAGGGGCCTTATCACTGTCTCCAAGTTGTTGGGTAGGATTTGATCATGTCTAGACTCAAGGTCTTTTGAATTGGCTCTTCTTATCATCACCATCTCAACATTATCTTCGCTCAATTCAATTGATTTCCCACAAACAACACTAGAAAACAATGCAGTTGAAATCTGCTAGTGACATGAGAAAAGTTTGGTTGAGCTTGAATTTGAGTCAAGTTGTGACATTCGGCCAAAACAAAAGTAAAATCCTGACAGTTCTTCCCTTTAACTATCTAAAAGAGATTAAATTAAGAAATTAAAATAAATTCTCATGTGAGAAAAGGTTTTTGTCGGGAGTCGAATTGTCACATGGTGGCATGACATGATGTATGATGTTTGCATTATACCATCTCTCAGCCCAATCTTATACAACCCCATCAAATGAAACATTTAACTTCAATTTGGGCCTAAATGGATGTATTTGGGCCTTCCCACTTCACTTCATCGAGGCCCAGTACTTGCCCTTCTCGAACCCATTCTTGCAGTCGTTGAAGTCCTCGATCGTCTGCTCGATCTCCGCCTGCGTGTTCATCACGAACGGCCCGTACTGCACCACCGGCTCCCTCAACGGCTGCCCGCCCAAGAGCACGAACCTCAGCGGCTTCGCTGCCCTGTTCCACACCTCCACCCCGTCGCCCGGGCTTAGCACCAGCGCGTGGTGGCTCCCCGCCGCCGTCGCGCTCGGGTCCCCGAACACACCCTCGCCTTCCACGATGTAGACGAAGGCGCTCCATGACTCCGAGATCCGCTGCTGGACTTGCGATCCGGGGCTTAAGGTGAAATCGAGGTACATTGTCGGAGTCTGGGTGTAGACCGGCGACTGGACGCCGAAGGATTCTCCGGCAATGATGCGGACAGTAACGCCCTCTCTCTCCACTTCGCTTATGTCTTCTCTTTTTAGCTCTTGGTATATCGGTTCCATCCTTGAGGGGAAAGGCGCAAAAGTTAGCTTCCATTGGGAAAAAAAATCGAGATTTATCATTATTAGGGTATTGGAAACTGAACCATATTGGTCTGGTTGATCGTTTCTATTGGGAACATTTTTGGTGTTTATTCGAAAGATGAAAATTTTGAGAGGACTAGAGTGGTGATTACATTTTGTTTTTGGAGGAGAGATTGATCCATAGCTGCAACCCTTTGTTCTCTCCAGGCGCAGCAGGCATTTCTGAGTGAATAATTCCTTTACCAGCAGTCATCCACTGAGGAAATTAGAAGTCATGACCCATCAAATGCAGTATGGAGGTGAACTGATGAAATATTATTCATTCAGCTCGAGGAGTGATTATCATCAATAGTACCTGCAGATCTCCAGCTCTGATGGTGCCCTTATGCCCTGCAAAATCCTGGTGAGTGAAGGCTCCCTGAATTCCATGATTTATGTACCATGTTATACTTCTTTGCTAAATTGTTCATCTTTTCTATGTTATACATACTAGCAAATTAATTTATTACCTCCAGCATATAAGTGACGGTCTCAAAACCTGCCATTGAATGGATAGATTGAGAAACTTAAAGCTAATGGATTTACACCAAATCGAGAACTGAATGAACAAAAAGACAAACCTCTATGAGGATGATCAGGAAACCCAGCTGGTGCAGATACTGATGTGGAATAGTAAAAGGAAAAATTGAATTATCCATTACTAATACAATGCAGTGGGGTTATATTAGGATAGAGAGGTTAATTACTTACCTGAAAACTCATCCAGCATTAGAAATGGATCCAAGTTTTTTAGTTCTCCCCTGCACAAGACCAATTTCCAAGTGAGAATCATGTTAGTTGAATCCTCTGTCTAAGAAAGGATTAAGAAAACAGTGACTGATAAGAAATCACCTTCCAATGCTCCTCCTAACAATGGCTCCATTGCCCTCATGTTGGGGCCTTGCGAGCACCTTCTTGACCACATATCTAGGATTCTGAAAGCTTTGGGTTTCATCATCTCCCATGGCACTCATATGCTGACTTTTGATGAACCAGTAACTCTTGGCCTTGGGATGACAAAAGAGAGGAGGAAAACAAGCTATGCTGGTGGTTTGTTTGATCGTTGAGGATCTAAATAGAGCACTGTAATTTATAGAGGAGCAACAAGAGCTCATAATGCTCATCATCATGATCCAATTGAGTTGCAAGGGTTATTTAGCAAAGACCTTTTGGCTGGTCTATATTTTTGGAGCGGACGAGTGTTTATCTAAATAGATTTACATCTGTGTAGTTTTTATACAACACATGAGGTGGGCATCATGAGATGAGAGAATTTTGATTGGACTTCTCATTTCCCACAATAAAATACATCTGGTAGATGGTGGATTAGAATGGGCGTTGGAAAAAAACAAAACTTTCAAAGTCTCACTAAAATATTACAGGAATTAATAATTAGTTCCATGACTATCACTAAGCTCGCGATGTCATCCTTACGTGAACATGATATGTGAGCATCCCTCATTGACTTTTTCAACCTGTGTAAATGGAAGGAAATGTATTAGGAGGGACAGAAAAGTTTCAAACATTAAATTCTGATGTGCTAAAGTTAGTGATGATGATGGTGGGGGTTGGTTTGGTTTTAGAACTCAAAAAAGTTAATAAAAAAATGCAGGACAACTACTGGAAAAACATTATATTTGGATCCTCTGGTCGCTTTCCTCTGATCTTTCTCTTTATTCCCTTCATTTCTGTTTTCATTTATGCTTGTGCATCTCATGCCTCCTGGATTGCATCTCTTGCAGGTCTTACATCGCTTTTTCTTGAATAAACAAGTAGTTACCATCGGAACAAATGGACGGCAACTTCATTAAAAACCCATAAAAAATAAATAAATTATCAACTAGAAGATGGCTGGATTTTGAAGTTAAAAAATTTATATTTCTTATCCTCTAGGAAGGCTAGCTTGGAAAGATTGATTGGCTAAAATTTCAGTTAGTCTCCTTCAAACATTTGGCTATATTCAACAATCAATTCCATTTCTAATTACTCAAAGTTTAATGATAGAGCATTAGTATTTCAGTATTATATGGAGCCATTTTTTAAAAAAAATTATATTACGAAATAATTCCACACATTGAAAAAAAAATCTACATCATCCATGATGTAGCATCAGGCATCATGATGTTACATCATCCATGATGTAGCATCAGGCATCATGATGTAACATTATGATAGTTTTCTACAAATATTTGATGTAACATCAGGTATCGACTTTGACTTTCAATTAGTTATTCTCCATAGTGTTGAGCACCACCAGAGAATGGACAAGTTGATCTTATCACAGAATGGTTGTGTTATATACTCCACTCTGCACCATCTTTATTGCTCATGTTTCGTTGGCCATAGAATGTAATGGAGATTGGCAGTCTACCACTTACATTTTCGTAATGCTTGCGTATTCGATATGTCAATTTGGATGTATCCAAAGCACTAGTAATTCGTTTATGCATATTTGATTTATGCTTGTAACATTCTTTCCCTCCATTTTATGTGATCCAGTGTAATATGTTTGGTGATAAGGTGACGCGCTGTGTAGTATGTTTGATAATAAGAAAAAAAATGTCTCCACGTGTTGGCATAGTTGGTTCATGCAAGCGTATTGCTGTCAATAAATTTGGAGTCGATTCTCAGTAGGTGTGAAATGTCCCGTTGACTGTCTCAACCCCTCCTTACATGCATTGCTGATGCTGGACAAAATTTCATGTGATTTATCTCTTTTTCAGATAATGAAGGCTACTCTGGAGGGGCGATCAAGATGATGATTTCATCTTTATTGCCGATAATAAGAAATAAAATAATTATCCTCAATAATATAATAAGAATAGATATTTTTCAATTTGATGCATGAAAATGAATGTTTGAGTTTGATATAATAATAGCCAAGAAAAAATTGTGAGAGAATAGTAGCTCATAAAAATTGATGTTTCATGTGAATTATACAATAAAACAATTATTTCATAAAAACTCGAAAGGAACGAAATAACTATACCTACAAATTAAACATATATTAAAAGCATATATAAAATTAAAAAGAAAATTAATCTCCATTGCTTTCCAATAAATATATTACTTTGTAATGGGATTTGTGACAGTTTTGTAAAAAAAAAAAATATGTATTTTATGTTAACTTCCTTTTGTGTAACTATGTCTCTAACAAAGTTGTATTTGGTACTTATGTGTTTGATTTTCGAGTGATACTTGAGATCTTTAGTGGAATGCAATTAGAGCCACAATTCAACGACGTGTTTGTTGAATCCCAAGTGACTCAAATTATTTTAAACCAACTAGATTCTTGCACAATTATTGAAAATTCTACAAATTCAACTTTCATTGTTGATAAGGATCTTACACCACCAAATCGATCCATTAATTAGTAAGAAAACATAATTGAAGGACAATTTTCTCTCATTGATATTGAACCTTATCAATATAGCTGATGCAATCTAGAGCATCCCCTTTATAGCACAATAAAGTCTATAGTGTTATAAGAATACATGTGTAAAATACTTCTATCAATGATAGATCAGACATCTGAAATTTAAAATTCAATTAATGCGTATTATGGAGGTTTTTTTTTCTTAATAGGTAGCATATCAGAAAATGTTGGCTGTCAGAATTCGCGTGCGTTTTTTTATTTATTCTAGTGATCGATGAAAAATTAATGTAGAGCTGAGCCGGTCACCTCCGGATGAAAAAAAATTATGACACTTTTTTTTACTTAGGTTTAGGTTTAGATTTAGGCCTTTTGTAACAATAACATCATGGGTTTACAATCTTGCGTGTGGAATCCTTTGAGAATTTTCTTGAAGTATATCTCTTGTGAAAGAGGTAACACCTTGGAACAATCCTTCTTGATTTTTACACCAGGTATACAAGTTTCTTTGCTCATACCCATCATCTCAAAATAGAGAACTACCAATTTTTAATGACTAATAAATACTCCGAGTTATATCCCACCAATAGTATGTCATCCACAAAAATGATAGAATCACAAATTTATTTTTGGATCTTTTGATATACAGTGGTTGTTATGAATCATGCTAAAATTATACAAAATAATAGTTTAATGAAATTTCAAATATCACTGTTTAAAAGGTTGTTTAAGATCATAAATCAAACTTAGGCTTTGGTTTCTTGAACTTTAACAACAAAGCAAAAATTATTCAATGTTGATTTCTTCTTCCAATTCATTTGAAGGAACAATTATTACACGTAAACTTGCAGCTATAACTAGAATCAAATGTATCAAGATGAGTTCTATTGTGGAAAACAATCATCTTATCGTGATCAATACCCACTTGTTGGGTATACTTTTTAGATTTGTATCCGCCTTCGGGATTATGGTACAATGTCAGGCCGTCCAAGTTATTACTCATGTATCCATGGTTTTATTTTCAACTATGGCGTATTTGTAGAGATTTTTCTTACAAATGAAGCACGCAATCAAGGAATGTTGAGCTTCTGGGTCACCTGTCGTGAACGCTTTCCGATTTATTATGACGGTCAATAAAATTTTTTCGTGGAGCTGGATCGGTCGTCTTAGGTTTGATGTTATTTAGTTTATCATTTTTTCTTGGATCTATATCCGGATCAATCATTGTAGGTTAGGTTTAATGTTACCTAATTAATCACCAAGGGATGTGGGGCTGAATAGATCGTCTCAGGTTTGATGTTATCCAGTGCATTATTTTTTCTTGGATCTATTTCCGGATCAATTATCATAAGTTAGGTTCGATGTTACTTGATTAATTATTTTATTCTTGGATTTGTATCCCGATCAATTATCAATTATCGTAGGTTAAATTCGATGTTATTTGATTAATTATTTTTTCTTGGATCTGTATCATCTGATTGAATCATCAATTTTATTATTGATTTTTAGAAAAAAAAATTCCCTATTACGTTGTGTCCTTTTAGGAGATCAATCAATTTTCAAATATCGTTCGATCTCATTGACTCCATCTTTTCTTCCATTATTTTTATCCACTTTTCTTTAGCGAGGCAAGTAAGAGCATCTTTAATAGATCTTATCTTGCATGATAATCCCAAAAGTTTCCTTTTCTATTAAAAGATAACCTTTCAGTATAGTTCGTGCGATTGCTACACATGACTTTGTGATTCTATATCACCATTTGTCTTGCTCCATTTGAAGGAGATATTATTTTTTGGTAATTTATTAATCTTAGAGGGGATCGGTTTGGTCATACGAAAAATTTTCACCGACTATCAGAATAAATTAAAAAACACAAATGAATTTTAACGGACGGTCTAATATCATAAATATTTCGAACTCCTTGTACAAACTCTCATTGTCTAGGGAATTTGTTCCATCATTTACTATCACACCATACTCCTGAGAGCCACTTGGATGGGATACTTGATGGTGCATCATGTATTTGCATTAAATAATTTGTCAAAATCAAATCATTTTAATCCTTAATCTCATAATGAGATAATTTTTTATTTATCTTGCCCTTGGATGGAAACTAATTTTCCAATAGAGTGCTTGAGTGGAATTCACCTCCAGCCAATTGACATATTAGCTATGATCAATTTAAGTTTGAGTTCGCTATGTTACGATCTACCCTTGTTTAGGTACATTTACTCTCAACATTTAACTTACCCAGAGTTATACTTGTGCCTTGAAGCTATCTCTTGTTAGATCATACATCCCTTAGATTCCTCTTTGTGCCATCCTTTATGCCTCTTACTTATGTAGTCCGCTTCTTCAGCTCAGTCATACTTAGTTGCTCCTCATCTTACGGTACTTCGGATGCTCCATGCCATCCTTCTCTAATTTCCATTGATCTTGAGTTATTGAGTCATCAACAAACATTGGCCACTTCATGCCCATTTCTCAAGTTTTGCACAACTCAAATATATATATATATTAAATACAACTATGAATCATAATTTAAATTCTTTGCCTAAGTATCAAAATTTATGAACGATCTCGAACACCAAAAAGTAACAATTACACAAACACTCACTAATTAAAACATATTCCTTTGAATGTTCACAATATAATTTAAGGAAACATTTCTTTTCTCTTATACCTAACTTGCCTTGCCATGTCGATAAGGATGCAACTTGATTTTGAGGGCACTCATAAGTTCGTCCTTGTGCCATCCTTTACACTTTTTGCTTACATAGTATGCTTCTCTAGCTCAGTCAATTGCTCGCGTCCCTCGGATGTTGAGCTATTGAATCATCAACAAACCTTGGCTACTTCATGCGCACTTTTTCAAGTTCTACCCAACTTTTATATATATATAACTTAAATTCTTTGCTAAATATTAAAATCTACGATGGATCTCCTCACCAAAAAGGAATGATTGCACCGACGCTCACTAATTAAAATATATTCCTTTGAATATTCACAATATTTAATAAGCAAACATTTCTTTTCTCTTGGACCTAATTTGCCTTGCCATGTTGACTAGCATACTCTGAAGGATCGAAAAATATTGGAGGATGAATAACACTCGTGATTTTTTTTATATTTTTATAAATTCGAGTATACATAGTGGAAATAAGAAAATAAAAACGAACACAAAGTCGATATGTTAATTTTACTTGGTTCATCGCTCGACGATGACTAGTCCAAGGTTCGTACATGTATGAGTGTTTTCTTTGGATAATGAGCATAATGATTATAATAATATGCAAAACTGAAATGCTAAGTACAAATAATTAAGCATACCGACGACTTTGGAATAGTAGATTGAGCGTGATCGTCAGAGCAGCATTATAGCATCGTAGAGTAATTTTTGGAGTAACGCGAGAGTACGGAAGTCGTAGAGAACAATGTTCTGCAGTTGCTGGTCGAATCCTTTTTTATTGACTTATCCGGGCATCTCTATTCCCATTGAGGCGCATCTATCCGAAGTTAATATGATTGGATTCGAGTTAGTCACTTCTTAATCTTATCCAAGCGTCTCAATCCCTTTGAGGTGCCTTAAGCACTGACGTGGCTGGATCTGGTTGCAGCGTAACTCTGGCCGATCTATCCCAACTCAGACACCTTAATCCCTTTGAGGCGCCTGGTTGCTGACGTGCACCGACCAATCAGGGGTTGTCACCTCATCTTGCATCGCGCTGAGGTGATTGAGGCGCCTCAATCCCTTTGAAGCGTCTGGATTCGCCCAGGCGCTTGGTTCAGCATTTTCAGGTTTATCTTTTCTGTATCACAGAGTTAGCACAGACAATATATAAAACATAGTAAATATTATTGACAGTCTCGTGATTGCCCAATTTCGACTTTTGGATTTTCCGTGAAATCCTAAGTCGAACTGACGTCTACTATTCCCTCAACAGGGAACGCGTCCTCACCTACTCGTCTCAGAAGAGTGTACTTGTTGCCAAAAATTTGGTCCTCCAAACCTATTTGGACTTCTGCTCAGCATCTGACCTTGACCTCCGGGACTTCCCGCTAGACGTCTGGTCCTTGATTCGCCTAGACTCCTGCCTGGTGTCCTCGACTCTCAGGGTATTTTGCCTAGTGTCCTCGATCCCTAAGACTTCTACCCGGTGTCCTTGATTTGTCAAGTCTTCTGTCCAGTCATCCGAACTAGGATTTCGTTGCTTAATCTCCCTGATCAAGACTCTTGTCTAGTCTAACTGACTAGGTCTTCTTTGCCTAGTCTCACTTAGGACTTTTTGCTTGAGCTTCTACACACTCAGTCAAACTCATTATATCATAACAACCCTTAATTTTGAAATTTTGTCATCTATCAAAACATAGGTTCGATTCACTGGTGCTTCCAGTACCAACAATCTCCCCTTTTTTGATTTATAACAATCTAGTTCAAAGTTAAGTAAATCACATAGTAAATGAAGATTTTAAAGTAAAGAAACAACCTTAAAAAGATTTTCACATGTAAAAAAATAAAAGGTTGCGCCTCTTAATTATTACTCTCTCCCTAAAGTTAAGGTCTTAGTATTTTTTAAGAAATTTTTAATTTTGTTAACTTTTAACTCATGTCTTCCTCTTTGACATATATAAAAAAATAATAGAGAGCTAAAACAATATCAATAATATTTGGAATTTAAAAAATAAACATAACATTTTCAGAAATATTTTTCAAATATTTAAAAAATATTTTTCAACATAGAATTTTTAAAAGTCATTTACAATATAGAACTTTCAAAAAAAAAAATTCAACAAACGTATTTTTCAAACATTTTTTAAAATTTAAATTTTTAGAATTTTTTCTATTATTATAATAAATGTAAGGAAACAACTTAAGAAACTTTGAAAAAATTTCAAACAAAATATTTTAACATTTTCTTAAGACAATAATAAATGTAAGCAATATCTTGAGAGAATGAGTAAGAAAATAAATTAGAAAAAACTTAAGTAACCAAATTTAAATTGATTTCCTTATAATCTAAGTATTCATAATTTTACTAAAAAGTAAATTATCTAAAAAATTATCCTTATTCAAAAATCTGACTTTTGTTACTAATTAATTACCAAAAATAGTAGTTTTCACTGAGTCAGTCAAGTTAAATTCAGGATTCTAGCTAATAGTATACTAAGAAGGAATACTTACTTGATTAATATGAGTTGATATTTTTAGTCCAGATTTATAATGATACACTGATATAATCATCTGAAATTCAGGCTTAGCCCTAAGCATCCCACATCATTTTAAATGTTTGAATACACAAGCAAGATAACCCTAGTGTGTTTATGAGATGTTGACTGCTTAAATCTATAAATTTATGATTTCTAAAGAAAAACCTAGATTAATTAAGTCCAAGGTTTGTTTTAAAATTACTAATAAAAATGAGATTTTTATAATAAAAAAATATTAGTAAACTTGGAATTTTTAAAAAAATATAAACTTTTTGAAAATAACTTGATTTTTTTTTAAAGAGAGACAGTTTATCGGCCATATTTTATTTCATTATAACTTAATAATTGTGGCAAAAGGCGAAACGCTCGCCCCCAGCGCCCCCGCCAGTCCGTCCCAGGACCAACACGAAGGAGGTAAATC
>JBBUKS010000117.1:2240057-2254481 GCA_038050645.1 Hedychium gardnerianum
ATTTTTATTATCATAAATTTTTGATAAGTAATTTAAATATGATTAATACTACATATTATAATATATTTTTAATACTAATTTGTGAACTTATTGTTGCAGAAAAAAATATACTTGGGAGCCATGGCACGAGGGAGACTTTAAAGAAACCTGGAATAATGCTTGTACCAAACTCTACAAGGTATGTTATACAAATGTAGAAAAAAAGGGAACAAGGTTATCCTTTGTACAAGAGGATATTTGGGATGCATGACGAGTCATTTGATATGCAGAAATATGACAATCAAATTCAGCGACAACTCAAGCTAACAGAAACACTGAGCTGACTGGCTGGCCCTAGCACTAGATCTACAAAACATACATATGGATCCCGATCGATCGTAGAGCATGTCATAGACTTGGTGAGTTTACAATTAATAAAGTTATATAAAAATTCTTTAATTATCAATAAATTTATTTTGATTTAATTGCATTATTTAATATCCATGCAGATGAACTACAACGATCTCCTATTTGTTGGGAGGTATTTAACAAGACACACAAAAAAATGATGATACATTTGTCAATCCCTGATCGAAGTCATTAGACATAAGAATATAAATTTGAATACCTTTAACCGTTAACAATGAATACTTTTTTTTTAATTGTATATCTGATATGAATATATATATTTTTAAATAGGATGAAATGACTCATAGAGTTATACATGTGTCTCAGCCTGCTAAGAAGGAGATGAGATTATGATGTGGTCGGTGAATGGAAAAATATCTCCTCCCTCTACGATCTTGGGTCCCAAGCAAAAGTTGTATATGATCGTGTGATAACTCGTAGGGCCAGAGGTCGTCTGAGTGGATCATTTACTGAAATACAAAGTTTAAGGGAAGAAAACCAAGATTTGAAGAATCGACTCTCGATATTAGAATAATAATTTGAAGAGTCTTAATGAGCTCAAATGAGATATGAGAAAATTGGACAGGAAATGTAAGAATTTATGGCTCGCATGAGTCAAATGTCATATGATTTTGACTCTCAGGAGACTCAAGACCCTCAGAACCCTCACGATACTGATCAGTAGTTGACTGAGAGGTGTGTTAATCTTTTTTTTTGTTTGTTTATCACTCATGAAACATGAAAAATAAATCTATTAATTTTCATATTAGATGCATCTCTAATTGTATTATATTTTTTCAAGAACAGTGTAGATAATGATATATTCTATATATCACTATCAGTAGATATCTAAACTTGCATTTATGTTTTTTTTTAAACTTGTAAAACTATTATCTAGTTAATATTTTTTTTATTATAGTGTTCACCTTGTTTAGTTTAAATTTAATTTGTTTCATATAATTCTGATGATGTGTAACTAGTTTTTTCCCTTGTTTTATTAATAACCTACATATTATACTTTCTGCAGAATTTAATACTACTAGCTAGTTTTGGTGTGAGATTGGATGTGTTCGCCAAGAGATTTTTTATTATCGTTGGTAATGTATTTGGATTTATTAGATCCATATGTTTATTAGTAAAATTTGAGATGTCTTGGATATTCATCTTTGTTGGATTGAATTTGATATTTGTTGGATTGGATTTGATATGTATCGTTTGTTATGTTGTTTGTGTGTGTAATGTGAATATGTGGATTTGTGAATGAGTTTGTTATGTAAAGGATTTGTGAATGAGTTGTATATAATGTGTATCATTTGTTATGTTGTTTGTGTATTGTGAAAATCATCATTTGTGATGGTGTGTCGATTGATAGTTTTATGTAAATAGGGAAAATGCAAAAACAGGGAGGTGTAGTTGAAGTTTTTACAAAATTTAGCGATAGAAACCTAAATATCCATTGCAAAAGCCCCAGCAGAATAACCCTATTTTGTTTAGAAATTTAGCGATGGAAATTAAAATTCATAGCTAATTAGCGACGAAAATTTAAATTTCCGTCGCTAAATTCCTAAATGAAACAGGATTATTTCACTAGGGTTTATGTGACGGAATTTAAATTTTCGTCGCTAAGTTTTAGCGATGAAAGGTTAATTTTCATCACTAACTAGCGACGAAATTAAAATTTCGTCGCTAAAACACTTCAGCGACCCATTTTTTAGCGACTGAAATAATCAATCGCTAATCGGTCGCTATGCCCAATTAGCGATCGATTAGTGACGGATATTTCCATCGCTAATAGGATTTTTTTTAGTGTCATATGCACAATAAGACCAATAAGTCATCATACCCCCAACACATAAAGACCAACTTAAGCACATCGAACAAATATCAAAATGATAGGATCGTTACAATTTCATAAGCAAGAAATCACATATTAAAGATTTCAATTAGAAGGGAATTAACCTTGATTGTATCTTTTGTCTAGTAGTGAACTTACTTACACCTACACACTTGACATATCTATAAGATAAACCATATTGTCTAACTTAAATATTTCTCAAACTTCAAAACCACATACAAACACATGCTAAAACATGATTGCACCAGCATTCCCTAATATTCGATTGACCTCAATCTATCAAGACTTCTCATACAAAGAAACTTCTCACATCTCTAGGACTTCACCATCCCAAAAAGACACCTCGTGCCTTCGTGATGTTATATTGCCAATAGAATCCTCATGTTTTCAAGACTTCATCTTACCAAAAAGCCTACTTGCTTCCAGGACTTCAACATGCTAAGAAGTTTATATGCTTTTAAGATTTCTTCACTTGTTTAGAGTTCACTCCTTTAGAACTTCATTACTTACCAAGTACTCTATCCTCTATGACATATCTAGACTTTCATTATTGCCTAATATTTAATCATGCTTAACCTATTAGGATTTTCATTATCAAACCTCTAATCCTTTATAACTTGTCTAGACTTCCATTACCTAACATATAGTTCTCGTTGACCTATTTATATTTCAACCACCTAACATTTAGTCCTTGTCGACTAGCTATGATTTTCTATCACTTTCATCAATGGCAGCATGAACTTCCTAATTGTCAACGGTTAAGTGTCCTACTAACATTGATCCACTTAGCTTTTGTTACTGACAAATATTTAGTCAATCTTAATCTATGTGATACATCGCTCAAACATTAAATTATAAAATGGTTAAACTGATCACGAGTTGGTTGCATTAACACATAAATTATAGGAATTTATTCAATAAAAATGATTTGTTATTTGATTAAAAATATTTTAAATTTCTAAATCGAGAATTCTTTTGTAACATTTTCTTTATGGGAAGGATTTAAAGGTTAAATAGACATTATTATTATGGATGCAATCTAGATAGATCTAGTCAAATTCATGCTTAGTTTATCTAGACAAATCCTATGAGCCAAGATAAATTTATATGGAGTCATTAGATAAAATGGATTCTATTCTCAAAGGCTAGTTTAGGTATGCATTGAAAAGGAAAATTTTCTTTGATGGAGGAGATTTTCTTCATCTACATGAGGAATTTTGAGAGAAAATTATTAGATTCATTTTCTTTAATCTAAATATTTAATTTTTGGAATTGATTAATTTGGAAGGTGATCGATTCGATTCATAAAAGTTTTTCACCGACTACAAGATAAATCGAGAAGTATTTATGGAGGTTCATCTAAGCAGTTAATATTTTTAAAATTATCGTTTGAAATATATCAAAATTAATTTTTTTTATAATACATCGTAGTTGAAATTTAAATTTTAAATATCTAACTATTGTACCATAAAGGATTACAGAGTTCTGTTATCCTACATATCTTATCCTGTACAATCATGAATACATGTTGAGGTAGCTACCTGTACATTATTAATCAAAATATGTATGACAATAATCAGTTATCAGGATTATACCATCTTAACAAATATACATGGTTATACAGAATAAAGTATGTAAGTTATCAAAGCCCAAGGATTACATATGCGGAAGATAATATTTTTCTCATGGGCCAACATCTAAACTAGATAATTTCTAATCTCTTATGTTTTTTAAACAACTTTTGTAATTTATTTTTATATAGACAGTGTTTTCTTTTGAATATTTGGTGGGTTTTTTAATATCCGGATGAATTTTTCTGTCGAATATTTTTCCAACATAATCAACGGACAAAGGATATTTGATTATAAGTAATCGGACGACATGGATGAGACTGCAAACAAACGTGAGGATAGGGATGATAATTTTTCTCGTGAATTTATGATTCCGTGAGGAAAACTCGAAACAGAGGCGGGTTCGAGGAGTTTTTTTTATATGGATTCGGGTTTAGAAATTTTTAAAATCTCCGAAGTTAAACTTAAGTGGATATGAGAATGCTATCCCCATCTCCTAATCAATCCCGATACGACACGATGAGGACAGGAATAAGGACGAGGATGAGAATGGGGATGAAGATCGAAACAGGGAGGGAGATTTTTCTATTAGTTCGGTAAATATTAGATAGAAAGTGAAGCTTCTCGAGGATGAAAAATGAGGATGGAGACAGAGATGAGGATTTAATCCCGCAGGATTGGGGATAAGGATTTTCCAATTAAAAAAAATTGAGGATGAAGACAAAAATAAAGATGGGAATATAATTCGAAGACGAGGATGAAAATGACAAATCCACCCCATCTTATCCTATTGTCAGGAAAGCATAAATAGCCCAGAGTTAGGTAGACTCTTTACACGATTAATCGAGCATCTAATTCCAACTCATCAAGACCTCCTCTCACAATTGTTCACATTTTAAAATTAAAAGAGAATAAATTTATAATTTTTATTGGGATTATGTTTAATTGTTTGAATTTGATAAATGATGAATAATTTTTATTAATGTTTTTAAATTTATTTTATTGATCGATTAAAAAAATTTATTCATCAAATTAATTTTTAAAATTAATAATTAAAAAAAATTAAATATTTAGATTATTAAAAATATATATTATTATCGTGGATTCGAAGTGTTGAATAATTGAATTAAAAAAAAAATACAGAAATAAAGTAGGCAGAGCTTCCCTCTTTCTCATCGTCTGAAGTTTAAACCCTAATTCTCGGTAGGGTTCTTTCTCCGGTATTAAATCCACGGGAATCTTGTTCAAACGGATCAGAAAGGGGAATCATCATTTACTCGTAGATCGATCTACGTTCTTCCTCTTCTGAAACGGGTGAGATCTTTGTCTGCAGTCGCGTGCAATCTCCTTTTCTTCATTCTTAAATCGATGGGTTCTTCGATTTTTCGCAGAAATGTTATGATTTCGATGCTGTTGGAGTGGGTAAGGTTTGGAGGTATCGAGCCGGTCATCTTTCTGTCTGATGGCGACCAACAGTAACAACCAACAGCGGACCATGGGTGGGCCGCCGCCCCTCGCCAACGCTGGGATGGGCTCGCCGGCGTTGGCCAACCAGCCTCCACATCTCCGACCCCCTCTTCCCCCCGGCTCGTCTCCTTTTCAGAGTCTTTTCCACTCCCAAACGCAGGCCCAAGTTCAACCGCATGTCCACTCGCCCTTTCAGATCCAGATGGGTTCCCAGGTTCAACTTGGTCATCATGGCACCTCCTCCCCCTCCTTCTCCACCCCCGGTATGCCCGGAGGCATCAAACGACCACCCCTTCAGAAGCCTCCAGCGCCTATTGTTATGTCTGCTAGTCCTGGCATCAAGGCTGCTGATATAACTGCAGCCATTAGGAGGAAGAAGCGAAAGCTTCCGGAGAAGCAACTTCCTGATCGAGTCGCAACTCTCTTGCCTGAGTCGGCCCTCTACACTCAGTTGCTGGAGTTCGAATCCCGAATTGATGCAGCCCTGGCTAGGAAGAAAGTTGACATTCAAGAAGCTTTGAAAAACCCACCTTCCATCCAAAGGACTCTGAGGATTTACGTCTTTAATACTTTTTCAGACCAGACCCGATCTATCCCTGACCCTAAGAATGCAGAGCCTCCCTTGTGGTCACTGAAGATTGTTGGAAGGATCTTGGAAGATGGTGTTGACCCTGATCCTGTTGGTGGACTGCCTAAGCCCAACTCCATGTATCCCAAGTTCTCTTCATTCTTTAAGAGGGTGACAATTGCACTGGACCCATCGCTCTACCCAGATAACCCAACAATTGTGTGGGAGCAGGCTCGCTCACCAGCAATGCATGAGGGCTTTGAAGTCAAGCGGAGGGGGGACAAGGAATTCACTGCTAGTATCAGGCTCGAAATGAATTACAATCCTGAGAAGTTCAGATTGTCACCAATGCTTATGGATGTGCTTGGAATTGAGGTTGATACACGAGCTAGAATTGTAGCTGGGATATGGCAATATGTAAAAGCAAAGAAATTACAGAATCCTACTGACCCCTCCTATTTTGCTTGTGATCCACCTTTGAAGAAAGTTTTTGGAGAAGATAGGATAAAATTTTCTACAGTTTCACAGAAGATTTCACCACACTTGTCTCCCCCACAGCCCATTCATTTGGAACATAGGATCAGGCTTTCAGGAAATGGTGCAGTAGGTAACGCTTGCTATGATGTGCTAGTTGATGTTCCATTTTCATTGCAGAAGGAAATGTCGTCCTTCCTTGCCAACACCGAGAAACACCGAGATATTGAGGCTTGTGATGAAGTGATATGTGCCTCAATTAAGAAGATTCATGAGCATCGACGGAGAAGAGCTTTCTTTCTTGGATTCAGTCAGTCCCCTGTGGAGTTTATTAATGCTTTGATTGCTTCTCAAAGTAGGGATTTAAAACTAGTTGCTGGTGAATCAAGCCGAAATGCTGAGAGGGAACGCCGTTCTGACTTCTATAACCAACCATGGTATGCTTTTCTCTTAATTTTTCATTTGTCTTACTTTGCATTGGATGGCTTTATGGTAAGTATCGACTGAATATGCCTTTTTTATATGATACCAGGGTGGACGACGCTGTTATACGCTATCTGAACCACAAACCTGCAGCTGGTAATGATGCTCTAGGTAGCATATGAAATAAGATTGATGACCAAAGTATTCTCTTCACAATTCTAGATATGAATTGGTCTGTAGTTTGTAGGATCTCTATATGTTGTACTTTTGAAATACTAGATAAGAAAAATTGCTTTTACAGTCATTATGCTAGTTTTTAGTGTAATTATTTCTTATTTATGACGCTTAGTTGATTTTCTATGTAGTTAACATGTGCCTATTTGTATATGGCATCAATACTGTTGCCATATTGCCCACCCTTAGATTTTAGATTTGATTGTGTATAGGTTTGTTTAAATCTACAATATCAGTAGCAAATATTGTGTTATATTAGCATGATAAACATGAAATCTTTGGAGCCCTCTGCCCTAATTTGATTCAGAATATTAATAGAGATCATATGCTTAGCTCATTGTTGATGATGATTTAATTTAAATATAACTATTTGATACTAGTTTAAGGGATATAAAATTATATTAGTTCATGAAATCTTATGATTGCAGTTAGCTTCTCATTTGGTATTAAGTACGCTCTCTGGAAATCTCTATCCGGATTAGGAGTTGTAATGTTTGTTAATAGGTTCATTCTACTTTGTGTAAGTTTTATGTTTGCAGTGGTTAGCAATGAAAATCTATTTTAGCTAGCTACTAATAAGTTATCAGAAGATATACTTATTTTTCAGTAAAATGACGTTCCTTTAATTGAAATTAGAACCCTTGCCCTGATAATTTTATGTTTTATTTAGATGTCATACCATATGCTTAGGTTCTACTCTCTCTGCTATTCCTTTTGCCGCGTGCACGTTACGATTCTTCAGCAAAATCAGGTATTTTTTCAGGAAACCCTACATTTTATACAGCTGCTCACTTTTGATTATATATGATTTAGTTCTCGTGTTGGACTGTTCTCGTGATCTTATGATGGAAGATTTTTTATCATATTGAGAGGCTTACTAATGTGGTGAATCTGAGAGCCTTTGAACCCCATATCTTCACCTTCAATTCGGTGTACTTCGTGCAAAATGTGATATCGCTCGTCATAAATGCCCCTCCACTATCGGCCGAAGAAAGGTAAATTACGATACTAAATGACTTGCGGGAGAAATTTATTCCCTCAGGTAATGAACCCATGAGAATTTACCTTATCCGACTGATTGGAAGTAGAAGAAACTAAGGAGCTACACATGTTTGTTTAGAACTTGAGTGTGTCGTGGATGTCAGAGGTGGTCTGCCTTGCCCTCCGTGTCAACTGTGATCTTAACCTTGATGGCGGTGTAACTGAGGTCAGGCTCGTGGGCAACAACACAAACTGTTGTATGGACATGATTAAAATTTTGCTCATTTATTATTATTAATGGCGGGGTGCTTATGTTAGCAGGAAAAATGATAGTTTAGGAACGACGAGGACTAAGGATCGTGTTTTAATTTCTTCATTACGGTTAGATTCACGTGGTTTTAATATTTGATAAATTGCTAAATCACATAATTAAAGTTGTTGAATAATTAAATCACGTAAATAAATTTTAAAATTATTAAATTATATATTTAATTTAATTTTTATTCCTTCACATGCACTCACTCATGGGGATATTGTTTATCAACATAATAAAACCCCAAATTAATTATTATATTATATTAATCGATTAAAGTATTTAATTCATATTAAAAAAATTATTATTTTTAATATGATGTATATAAATAATATTTGAGAATATAAATATAATAAGAACAATTAGACGAATAAATATAATTTAATTTTACGTCATTCCTAATTCAAAAATTGTCATTTGAAGTTACTTATGGATTAGTAGCGGTGTTATACCCTCATTAGTGGCATCCGAATATATTTTATGGAGTTTTAGATCATCATGGTGTTTTTAACAAAACACTTTGATGGACAAAAAGGCTATAAATTGTCCATACAAGATCATGGATGGATTAGTGGATATATTCTAAACTGATTTGTGTCCTCAAAAGATTATTGTGACGAGTTTTAGACAATCAAATTGTTTTGGACAAATTACCAAGATATCAAAAAGACTCCAAATTGGTTATTTAAGATCATAAATGGATTAGTGGAGGTATTTTAAATTCTTTAGTGGTATACCGGGAGCTGAGCTCCCTTTTAGTATTCATAATTGGTTAATAGAATTTTATAGCCAATAATAAATATTAAAAGATAAAATAGAGCAAAAATGGACATAATTGGGCAGACGATTTAGCATAGCACTGTACCGGGAGCTGAGCGCCCTTTTATTATTGAGCATACTTGCGCTGGGCCTGAACCTGGGCCCACAATTTAAGGCTGCACTCAACTGTCGTCACGTAGACGTAGGTAATTTGGCGTCGCTGTAAAAGAAAAGTGCTTATTTGTTAATTTAAGAAAAAAAAATGGAAAGAGAGAGAGAGAGGGGAAGGACGAGATGACAGACGTAGCCACCCATCCCCTTCCTTCCCTTTCACATCGAGGAATACTCAAGTCTTCCCTTATCCTACTCCTCCTCTCAAACTCTAGCCCTTGCCTCCTCCGATCTCCCCTCCAACCGCCCGGAAGCAACCTCAAATCAATCACCACCGCCGGATCTCCGACCGAGTGATGGCGGCGGCCGCGGCCAGTGGCGACGGACAGGAGAAGGTGATCGCTGTGGCGAAGCACATCGTCAGCAGCCTCGCCTCATCCAAGAACACCGCCGAAGACATGATCCGCATACTTTCAGGCTTCGACAACCGCCTCTCCACCGTCAATGACCTCTTCCCCCCTTCCGCTGCCGATGACGGAGGCAATCCGGATGGCGACCGATTCGATCCCTCGGAGGCCGAGATCCGACTCCAGGCTGCTCACAAGGTCGTACGCCTCTGGGATACCTCCGATTCCTTCGTGTGGGAGTCTTCCACCGAGGACGCAGAGGAGTACCTCGCTGCGGTTGGTTATCTCATCCGCTTAGTAGAGTATAAAACCTCTCCAGGATTCGGAGGCGGCTCCACTGTCGACCTCGTTAGTCGCGCGGAGATCGCGCTCCAGATGGCAATGTCCCGGCTCGAGGAGGAATTTAGTAACTTGATGTTGCGCAACGCCGTCCCCTTGGATTCCAACTACTTAAGCTCCTCCATTCGCCGTCTCTCCCTTTCTTTTGCATCTGACATCGGTGAACCCATAGAAGACTTTGAGAGCTCCGTTGAAGATGAAAGCCACCACCACCATCACCAGTCGCCACCGCAGCAGCAGGAAGGAAGCCCTGAAGATAGATCCGGAACAAGTCTGGCGGACGAGCGTTGCTTAGATCTGATCCATCCGGAAGTTGTCCCTGATCTCAATGCGATCGCAGACTATATGCTATTGGCGAAGTATGATCGTGAGCTTCATCAGGTGTACTGCACTGTACGACGGGATATCCTCGATGAGTGCCTCTCCATTCTTGGCATTGATAGGATGAGCATAGAGGAGGTACAGAGAATTGAGTGGCGGATGCTCAATGACAAGATGAAGAAGTGGATTCAGGCCCTGAAGATAGTCGTTCGAGTTCTGCTCTGGGGAGAGAAACGGCTCTGTGGCCAGATTCTCGCTTCTTCAGAGGAGCTCAAGGAAGAGTGTTTCATAGAGACTGTGAAGGGGCCAGTCATGCAGCTACTCAACTTCGGCGATGCCATTACCATATGCCAGTGGTCTGCTGAAAAGCTCTTTGGTATCTTGGATATGTACGAGGCTCTTGCCGATGTTTTGCAAGATCTTCAGACCTTGTTTGTTGGAGACCCAAAGGACCTTATATGCGTAGAGGCAGAAGGGATTCTGCAAAGATTAGGTGAGGCAGCAAAAGGAACTCTCATGGAATTTGGGAGTGCAATTCAGAAGGAGCCATCTAGGAAGCCAACACAAGGAGGAGAGATTCATCCCATGACTCGTTACGTGATGAACTATGTGAGGTTACTTGCAGAATACACTAATACCCTAAATCTTCTTTTAGACGATGGGAAGATTGGCAGTGATCAGGGCAATGGTGAAGGTCATGATAATAGGAACTCTGATGGAGAGAATTTGGAGATGACTCCATTAGGCCGTCGCACAGCTCTGATAATTTCATATTTGGAATCTAATTTGGATGAAAAATCTAAAACTGATGAAGATGGAGCGATGCAGTATGTATTTCTGATGAACAATATATACTATATTGTCAATAAAGTGAAGGATTCAGATCTCGGAAAGCTTTTGGGAGATCACTGGATAAGAAAGCGCCGCATCCAAATCCGGCAGTATGCCACAAACTACCTTAGAACTTCCTGGACCAAAGCCTTGTCTTGTTTGAAGGATGAAGGCATTGGGAGTGGTAGCTCCAGCAGTGTCTCAAAAGTCACTTTAAAGGAGAAGTTTAAAAACTTCAACTTGGCATTTGACGAAATTTATAGGGTTCAGACAACTTGGAAGGTTCCAGATCCTCAGCTCCGAGAAGAACTGAGAATTTCAATATCAGAGAAGGTCATCCCTGCGTATCGTGCATTTATGGGAAGGTATGGCAATCAATTAGATGGTGGAAGACATGGAACAAAATATGTAAAGTATACATCAGATGATTTGGAGAGCCTGCTTTCAGATCTGTTCGAAGGTGTCTCTGGTCCGGTTCCAAAAAAGAAGACTTAATTTATGAAGTTACAGGTATGATCTAAGACTCATCTAGGTCTTTTTGTGCAAAGTTCAGATATATACTACACTGGATGTGAATTTGACTATGATCCTTTCTAGCCCTAGTATTGCTTATGCATAGTTATAGTTCTTGGTCATAATGACAAATGCATGTATAAATATTCTAGAATTGTGAATTTTTTGGATATTGTTAATGGTGTAGAATAACGATAGAGGTTTCGACTTGATCCATATGAATTGTTATAGCTCATAAGTCATCAAACCAGCCAATTCCTGAACAGTTTCTAGCCTACTTCACGTAGTTACTTCCAATTTGTTGATTTATTATTAGTATTTAGAAGTTTTTACATTAGTTATTCTTTTTTCCCATGTCACACAGGATTATCAACTCTGGACTCATCACTCATGATAATTGGGTCAAGTCGTCTATGAACCAGCCCTACTCAATCACGAACTGATAAGGGTTGGGATAGGCAATGTCGAGCCTAGCCTGTTTTGCAAGTTTGGCCAATGGAGGTGGCTTGGCTCATGGGTCGGGTCATGCATCACCCACATGCCTAATTTAACCTTATTCAGTTGTTCTAGTGGTATATTAAATGATTAGAATCTAATAAATAAATAGAATACCTCTCATATTCTTAGGGGAAAAAATTACTTTAGAGATATTTTAAAATTTTGCCTAGAATTATAAAAGTGGCCCTAATAAATATAAAAAAAAATCTTAAAATGTTCCTATAAATTAAACACTCCAATTTCATCTAAACAACTCTCATCCGCCCAACTCATTCTCTATTCATATTCACTTTAATTTTCTTACAAAATTTTATAATTTTATTATTTATTTCTTTCCTTGATTCTTAAACTTTCTCATAATAGCATCGTCGTCATCATAAGCATACCACCACTCCAAGAATGCATTATTTTTGTATTTAGGTAAACTTTATTAAAAAAAATATTTTTATTATAACATGATAGAAGTTCATAATGAAAATTCACGGTCATAGTTCTATTGGTCGCGGCGCAGACCTTGTAATTCTAGTGTTAAACAACTTGGACCTTCCAACTCTAATACTAGAAATGTTAGATGAATCTCTTGGGTCCATGAGTATGGATCTTAGCCTATTTCATATGCATGCTCTTGTAATTTCCAGCAAACTCCTCAATGCATAGGTGATGTATCCTTATGCTCGGCATTACTATTCAATAAAATAATTCTGCCACCGGAGTACTAACTCGGCTACACCGTGAGGCCTTGGCATTGCTAGTCAAGTTGACACAAGGGAAGAGTCATAGGACATGGGGCCAAGAGATCTTCAAGTAACATTAATTATAGTTGTAAACAATATAATAAGGTCTCAGACCATTTTGACATTATCTCTAAAGATGTTGAAGAAGGGACTCAGTATACAAGAAGATTCTTGCAAATCTTCTGATAAAATTAATCACTTGACTCATCATATAAGATATAATAATAAAATAGTTGTTGCTCAACAACATTATCCTTTATCAATGGTGAACTTTCGGTTTCTTCAGAGAGATCCGATAAAATTAGAACGATATAAAGAAGAATATGATCCCTTGCAAGAATGACACAAATAAATTGAGAAATAATTCAAATTTTTTGTTAGTCTAATACACAGTTATCTTCATAATTAATCAAGTCAAAAGTTTATATGCTTAGTGCTAATTAAAAATAATAATGAACTTTCAAACATTATTTTTTTTGAACGATAAAGTGAAAATTAGTTTCACAAAATATTTGAGTCATGATTTTTATTAATTTATTTTAGTACATGAATATTTTGTAAGAACTTATGTCTAATTTTATTATAGAAAAATACCACGCAATACAATAACCCAATAAAAATATTTTTTTTTAAAAAAAATACAATAAAATCTAATCAATGTTTTTGTATGTCATAAACATAGAATGATATTATTGACTTATGATTTTTTTAGTAGACTATCCAAATATTCGGCTTAATTAATTTTGAAAATGTTCGATAAAATTTTTTAAAATAAAAATTTATAATGTTTGATGTAGTTATAATCTACAATCACATATAGGACTACACGTTGGATGTATGATAATTAATTTATTCAAAAATAAATAATTATTTTTAAAGGTTTTGAATTCTCTAATAGTTGTCATACTATTTTTTTTCTTCATATTTCTACAACTGAAACAAAAATAATTTTTGATAATGTATTATAAATGATTATATAAAAAAATTAATAGAAAATTTTAATTTAATCATGAGAGGTAGATTTTGTTTACATTTGTTTTGTTTATCATATTTTGGACCTTCGTACATAAGATGAGTTTAGAATTTAGAGTAATGGATAAAACTATTGCACAAATTAGGAATACTTAAGGTTTGTTCAATCATCCATTTATAGCACATAAGATTTTAAAAATACTATAAAACTAAAAAATGTTAAATATATATAAAAAGAATACGTGGTGATGTATGACATAGATGGAACTCTATCTTATGCTTAAAATAATCATACTATTTAAGGATGAATTAAAATTATTTATGGTCGGCTGATTTTCAGTTAACTAATTAATAAATAATGATTTGTCATACATTAATAATGCATGTAACCTTTTTAATATATATATATATATTATTTTTTTGTTATATGTAATCCACTTTACACTTGATGTTATTTAAAAAATAATAAATGATTTATTTTATATATAAATACCATAAGTTATTTGATGTTGTTATTAAAGTCCTAGAAGATTCTTAAAAAAATATTATAATGTTTTGATTTATTTGTAGCTATTAATTTAAATTCTAAGATTAAATACATAATTATTGTTAGGACACTTATCTCGAATAACTTTGATCACCTTTTATAATTACTTTATGTTTATC
>JBBUKS010000117.1:2260551-2282568 GCA_038050645.1 Hedychium gardnerianum
GGATTGTGTTTGTATTAATTGGATTGTGAGTTTGTATATGTATGAATTGGATTGTGTTTGTATGAATTGGATTGTGAATTTGTATATGTATGAATTGGATTGTGTTTGTATTAATTGGATTGTGAGTTTGTATATGTATGAATTGGATTAGTATATATGATTTATGTTTGTATCGCCATCGTCTGTGTTGGTTTATATTGATGTGAAAATTGTAAATAGGATATAGGACCGTTGAAAATGAGAAAGGGGGGGGGGTGAATCTCATTGCTTAAAAACATTTTTTTGAAACCTTATTAAAATACGAGTATACAACAGAATGGAAATAATGAAAAACAAAGAAAGAACACACTTTTCTTTATTTGGTTCAGAGTCCAGCTAGCTCCTACTCCAAGACCCACGACCCTTTGGACCGTATTCGATTGATAATCACTAAATATCTTCTCCGAATAACTTTTGGAGAAGAGTTCGGTTACAAAGATGAATACAGAGAATAATAACAGGTTTATCCTACTATAATGAACAATACCAAGATTACCAACACGAAGTAAGAAGGCAGCTTGAGCACAGTGTATTGGAGATGACCTTGGCATCTGGATTGCACAACACGAAGTAGGTTTGAGAGTCAGAGTTTGAATGCACATAATTGAATGTCTAGCCTTTGTCCTCGAGACTTCTTTTATAGCCAAACCCAGCTAATCAAGGCTGGGATTTCGAAATCGGATATGATCCGTCGATTGATCCTTCTGATCCGTCGGCTGATCTGGCTAACCGCATCTGATCTCCGTGAAATCTATTGATTCGTCAACGAAACCTTTTTTACCTTTTGTGATCTGATTCGATCTGATCCAATCTTGGACAAATCTCTTATATGTCAACTAATCACCTTGATCCGTCGACAGAACAAGTTTTGGATCCGTCCATCTTACCCATCAACAGAACCACTTAGTTCTTGCAAGACAGTGTTAGCACAGATATAATATTTATCCTGTAAAACAGAGTTAATACAAATATAATATTTATGCACGAAATGTATGTCTAAGATAAAGTCTAAACTTGACTTGAATCTTAGTCTAATCTAGGCTTTGATCTTTAAATTGGTTCAAAACCTGATTAGCGCCTAAGTCCCGATTAGGATACGTCAAGCATAGTAATACAAATTGAAAATTTAGTTTCGGTCACCCTTGCTTGGAGTTCACTCCTCTAAGATTTCTCATTCACTTGAGGTTCATTCTCTCAGGATTTTTCTCTTATTTGGAGTTTACTCTTCCAAAACTTTTCACTATCTAAGGTTCACT
Source organism: Hedychium gardnerianum (assembly GCA_038050645.1). Classification (NCBI taxonomy): domain Eukaryota; kingdom Viridiplantae; phylum Streptophyta; class Magnoliopsida; order Zingiberales; family Zingiberaceae; genus Hedychium; species Hedychium gardnerianum. The sequence goes on from JBBUKS010000117.1 coordinate 2,261,847, forward strand.
CCCTTAGGATTATTCTTCTTGTTTGGAGTTCACTCCTCCAAGACTTCTCATCGCTTAAGGTTCACTCCCTTAGAATTTTTCTCTTGCTTGGAGTTCACTCTTCAAAGACTTCTCACTACCTAAGGTTCACTCTCATAGGGTTTTTCTCTTGCCAAGCATCTAGTCAACTTTAACCTGCTTAGACTTATCACTTGCATAAGTCAACTTTAACCAATTCTCATTAATCATATTGTCAAACAAACATCAAAATCCTAGAGGTCGATTGCACCAAAAATAAGACCATTACTTATGGGACAGCTAATGAAGTTGTGCATGAAGACATACTGGGGTTGCCTTGATAGTTGTATCAAGATGAGATTATTTGTGAATTGATAATGATCGAAGTAAATGTAACCATCATTTACTGAATCTGTTGGAGGTCAGATTAGAATTTATGAGTTGAATTTAGGATTAGATCTAAATCTGTACAATGTTAAAATTAAGAAAAACATGCACTCTTTATTGGTAAAAAGAAAAAGTATTGTAGCATGTGATTCATATCACATGTGCTATAACGACAATAAAGATAGTTAAAGAATGAATCTCTGTTTTTCTACTATGTGAGATGCTTGAGATTATAAAATAATTTCAGTTTTATCCCGAGTGATTATTTATCTGTCTACTTGAAGTTTTAACCAGGGTATGCTACTTTAGCATGTATCCTATTGATTATGGATGATTCGATCTATGAAATATAACTTAAAAAGTGATTAATTAAAATGAATACATTCTGCCTAAAAATGGATATTAAAATATATTTATATTTATGATATTTATTTACTGATCGACTAATTATATTTTTTTTAAGTACATAAAATATAATTATGAATAATTATATTAATTGGAGATATTGAACGTGCTTTCGATATAATAGTCATTATATAGATTAGAAATATTCGTATTGATGTAAATGATTTAATTTGGGTAAATAAAAAATAATGAAGTCTCCAAATTTATCTTGAAGAGCGATTATCTAAAGTGTAACAATTCTTTTAGCGTTGATCGCTCAATATATTTGTTGTCGCACGAATTATTTTTTCTTATGTGTGAATTGGATGTTCTTATATGTCTTTGTAATTTGATTGTTATTTAGTCTTTGTGACTTGAATTGGACGAGTAGGAGATGTTAGTAGTAGGATAGTGGACATGCCCATCATGCTTTTTGCTGCCTTCACCTTAGATTGAGATAGCTTATTTCATACATTGTTCCATTATAAATAGGCGTCCAAGGTAAAATATGAAAGAGGGTTGACTGTAGCTTTCTTTTTCTTGTAAGAGAAGAGTATCTAAGACTTAGAGGGATTTGACTCGTGGAATACATTGAAGAGTTATTTATTTGTTCGTAATTACTTTTCCGACGACAAACAAAAATATCAAAATCCAAGTCGAAAATGTTGTAAGTGTTTATAATTTTTCTATTTATTTATGCATTTAAAATCTATGGTTAAAAAATATCGAAGGTCAAGGTCCAATAACATCCTGTTCGACAGGAATCCTTTGTAATCTATGAATGATAATGATCATATGTGTAAGGGAAATGGAGCCCGAATGACTCTAAATGAAAGTGACTTCCCATCCTAATTTACTATGATGATAAAAGATGAAACGTTCGCCTCCAGCGTCCTCGCTAATCTGTCTCAAGACTAACACGGAGGAGGTAAATCATGGAGATTAATCTAGCTAGCCCGAACAATGACTAATATATAAGAGAATGTAGGAACCTGACTACTAATCAAGATTTAATTTCATATCTCATCATAATTTATTAGGGCTATATTGGTGTTCATTGTGATGGATGATATAATCCATAGAAGCTTTTGTCATCATTATCCTTTTGAGCAGTGTAAACGTAAATTCAGTTATCGTACTAAATTAATAATTAATTTAAATTTGACATAATCTGTGGATGAGTTTGAGAAGATACGAAAGTTATTTGTTAGTCGTTTCAAATTAATCGATATAAATTAAATATATAATATTAATTAAAAAAAAATACAAAATAAAAAGTAGGATTGAATGAGGCCATATGTTTTTTTAGGACTGTTAATAAATTAAATATTCGTGAATAAATTTAGTGTTCAGTTTAATAAGAGTTTATTTATATTCGTTTAATATACACAAGATCAATTAAACAAACAAACTTAAATAACTCGTTAAACTAAATAAATAAGTTTGAACACATACGTGTTCAGTTCGTGAATAATATTTGCGAACAACGTTCGTGAATAATATTTGTGAACAACATTCGCAAACAATCATATTCATTAATAAAACTCTCATCAACATGTTAAATAAATAAAATAAAATAAATAAATAAATTTGAATTATCAAGTTTAATAACCAATCAAACAAGAAAAAATTTCAAACAATCAAATAAGCTTGAATTAAGAGCTCGATAACATCTAAACGAACCAAACTCAAGCCAAGCTTGAAGTGAGAGCTCGATAACATCTAAACGAACCAAGCTAAAATCAAGTTTCAAACAAGCTCAAACTCATAAAAAATAAATCAAACCAAGCTTGAACAATCATTTCAAAAGCTTGGTTCATTTTAGGCTCGGCTCGGTTTAGTTCGGTTACCTTATCAAATAAGCTTGAACACCCTAAAGCTTGGCTCAGCTTGGCTTGTTTACAACTCTAATTGTGTTCCTTAAACTCGTTGAGCTTATACAATAACTTTTTTTAGGGTTCATGTAGCAATTTTGGTAAAACTGCTATATAGACTTATACCTCTTGATTATAAACACCTACTATATTGCTTGGACCTACTAGACTCACACAATGTTTAGGTTTATATAATCATTTTAATAAAATTACTACATGAACCTAAATTGCCCAAATCTCAAATATGAACCCTCTATTTTGTTCTCTAGAATCTTTGGACTCATACAATACCTTCCTTTTCCAATTTTGAATAGTGGAGGTCTATTTTAGACAAAATTACTACATGTGCCCCCAAATAGCCAAAATCTCAAATATGAACTTCTTCTCGTATTCCTTGGACACTTTGGACTTATATAATCTTTCCTTTTATAATTTTGAACAATTTAGGTTCATGTAATAATATTGGACAAAATTATTATATAGATCTAAACTGGTCAAATGTGAACCCCTCTTTTGTTCCCTAGAAACTCTAGACTTGTATATGTTGAGATCGGTGATGTGACTAGTGAAGGATCGGAAATTGCGAGGAGGGGGAAGTGAATATTGCTCGCACTTTTCTAAGACTTATTTTCTTTCCTTTCTTTTCAATCAAAATGCAGCGGAAAATAAAAACAAAACACAAGTGGCACAACTCTTTTATTTCGTTCACAATCTCCCGGGATTACTACTCCAAGGCCTACGATCTGTTAGGTGGATCGCTTCCTAAATAGGCACCTCTATCTATTCTCCTTTTGAAAACCTTTCGGAGGTAGAGAAAACTATTACAATCAGAGAGGGTACAGTAATACTTTATTATACCTCTTAAAAAGAAATGCATTACAATAAAATAAAGAAATTGTTACCGACAACTTAGAGATTCGGAGCTCGACGAAGGTTTTTGGAGAGAAATAGAGCGCAGATGAGCAAACATTGCTTGATCGAAGTGATTGCTTGATGTGAATTCGTTGTCTTGAACGTTCTTCTTCGAAGATCTTTTTATAGCATGTTTTCGATTGATTGATCAAGTCATCCAGTCAACTGATCCATAATTTTGCTTGATAAACTAATCCACATCGATTTTTCGATAAACCGATCAATAGGTCCGGTTGACTGAACGTTGTCCACGTCAACTTCCCGTCCAGGTTCATCTGCTGACTGAATTTTTTCGTCTCTCGAACTGACATTCGATTGCATGATCCTTGCCATATCAGCATTGTGCCCTTATCTCTTTGCCACATCAGCTTGTCGAGATTTATCTTCTGCCACGTCAGCTTCTCGAGACTTATCCCTTGACATGTCAACACCTCGATCATTATCCATGCCACATCAGTTTTTTGGAGCTTATCTAGGCCATGTCACCCGCCATGTCAGCACCATTTGCCAACTCAGAATCAGGTCAACCGAGACCACTTGTTCGATCACCCGCGAACCATCCAATAGACCAAACCTACCTTTTAATCGATTGAATTCAGTTTTCCTACAAATTAGAGTTAGTATAATAGAGAACTAATTATAACAATTCATGCTCTAATTTGATAATTAACACTGTCTAATCTCAACTTCAAAACCCATGTTGGTTTCTTAGTTGGTTCACCATCTAGCTTAAAGGAATACCCACGTCCCAAGAGTGAGACACTCCTCGTAGCCTTATGTTCAAAAGGACCTCTACCAAACATTTGGTCCCTGTTTGGGCTTTATCTGCTTAGTGTCCGATCCTCTGACCCACTAGGGCTTCCTTTGACTTAATGTACGATCCTGTTGACCCATCAAGTCTGTACTGCTAGACGTCCGATTCGTCACTCATCTGGATTTCCTCTGTCTAGTGTTCGGTCATCTAAATCCACTAAGACTTTCTTGTTGCCTAGTGTTCGGTCTTCCTAACCCACTAGGGCTTTTATATTATGTGAGTTGCACACTTAATACCCAAATTAGATCTAAAGGGCTTAACTTTAAACTCTTTATCAACATCAAAACATAGGTTCAACTGTTTGGTGCTACTTGCACCAACAATCTCCTCTTTTTTGATATTTAATGATTCAATTTAAAGTTAAGAAAATTAAGACACAATACCACTTTTCAAACTTAAATACCCCTTAATTTTTTGAAAATTTTAACCCTTAAACTTTAAATATTCAAATATTTTCGAACTTTAAACATTGATTTTCTCCCCCTGAAGTTTTGAAAAATTTTCAAATAGTTTCAAACCAAAACATTTTCAAACTTTAACTTTAAATATTCAAACATTTTTGAACTTTAACATAACCTTTAAACATTGATTTTCTCCCCTGAAGTTTTGGAAAGTTTACCTATTAAAATTTTCAAATAGTTTCAAACCTAAACATTTTCAAACTTTAACTTTAAACCTATATTCTCCTCCTTTGATACACAACAAAAATGAGGATAACACCAAGTTTGTCAAAGTAATTTTTGAAAAATAACTTATAATTTTCAAGATAATTTACAAAATGTTTTTGAAAATTAAGTATTTTTTAAAGCAATTTCAAATAATTTTCAAAGTGTTTTCAAAATAATTTTTAGAGTATTTTCGAAAAAAATATTTTCAAAAATAACTTAAATAATTTTCAAAAGTGATTTGCAAATTCTTTTCAAGATAATTTTGAAAGTATTTTTCAAAAATTAAATATTTTCAAAGTAATTAAAAAAATATCTTTGAAAACATTTTTCAAAATAATTTGGAAAACAACCATAAAAGAACATTTTTTAACTACTGAGACATTAAGTAATTAAAAATGAACAATGCATATAATTAAAACGGATAAGTAAATGCATTGATAAAGATTAGACTTGATAAACAAACATTCAATTAAGGTTCAAACATACATAGCTAAAATTCAGACATAGATTCAACCAAGCATTCATAAGTTTAACATAGAAACTAAAATACCAAACATAGAATCATGCATAGAAAAAACCCAAATAAAGTCAAACATGCATAGCTAAATCTAATCAAAAGACCGAGGAGGTTGTGGTTGATGTGCCAAGCCTGGAGAATATCTAGCATCTCCTGATATTGTTCTTGGAGTGATTGGAAGTGTCCTCTCATCTTACTAAATCCCCCTGCACCGTCGCCTCTAAGCGATTGAATCTATCATCTGACTCAGGAGGGTTTGCTTAGGCATATTCTAGAGTAGGCAACTCTAGCAACGGACTATCTAGCTGATCATCCTTTGTCTACCTCCTCAGCATGTGCAGGTCAATGTCGTCTGTCTTTATATACTAAGGTATAGTCCCCTTTGGTCATACCAGCTAAGGACATCTGTCTAAATCCTATTTTATCAAACGAGTCAGATAGCATTTTAACACTCACTATTGAAGTGTTAATGCCAAATGATTCATGTAGGCTAGTAATGATATAACAATAGGTCACATGTACCTCTCTGGAGGAGCTATAACTGGAATAGTAAATGATGGTCTTAAATACTAACAGACCTATGTCAATATCAAGTTGGTGCCAAAATGCATACATGAGAAATATATGATGATCCATAGAAGCTAGTGGTAGAATGCAACCTATGATGACCTTATATAATGCATTATTAGGTGCACTCAGATGGACTGTGTTTTATAGTGAAAGTCGTCTATCGAGTACAGATTATGATAGAACTTTGCATATAAGTCATGGTTAACATAATGAGTACAGTAGACCAGGTTGGCTAAATCATAATAGTTAATAATCTCAACTATATAGGGTAGTACACAATGAAGAAATGTCTATCCAAGTACCGGATGCCTAACACTAAATGTGTCCTAGATGCGAATGACTGTCTAAGTTGCTCAGTGGAGAATCTAGCGTCTTGACTAGGGTTTGAGGGACCAGCCTGTTCTTGGGTGATTCAACATTTTTGGCTATAAAAGAAATATTGCAATAAGCATAAAAATTTAAAAGAAATGATGAAATTAAGGGATAGAGTCATTACCGAGGCATTTTTCGAGGCTTCAAAGGCAAAAGCACAGTTGGATATGAGAGAAGAAGAAGATTTGAGGAGTTCTCAGTGATGGGTAGACCATAGCAACGATATTGTTTTTATAACGCGAGATTGGTCAACTAAAAAGCTTTCTAAATATACCGAACAACTTAATGTCCAATCACCCATTCAACTTTCTGCAGTTACGAGGTCGATTAGTCGACCTTATATGCTTGTTATGTCGACTAGAAGACAAGCGCCCGGTCACTCAATTTATTTTTTGTGGTATCAAGGTGGTTCGATCGACCGATAAACATTTTATGATCCCTAGAACGTTTGTCGATTTTTGTTTTTCAGTCGTCCTAACACATGTTTAGGTTGACCGAAAACCAATTTCCAAAAAGTAAATAATTTAATTTTAGAAAATAATAATTCATCCAAAATTTTGTCCTTAACAAAATGTCTAACCTTTTTTCTAACTTCAAAAATCATTAATTGATTATTAAGTCCAATTTAGAGTTAGTCACTGTAGTGATCATTTTGTTTTATATGCCCCTTGGTTCATTTCGATGCATTGTAATCTACATCTAAAACTAGAGCTCAAGTTCTAACATCTCACGTCCATCAATACATAAATAGTTAATCTTATATGTTTGTGTGATGTAAAGGTTGTTTAGATATATAGGTGTATGAAATTTATGATGAAATCTAGGCTAGTTTCATAAAATAATAATAATAATAATAATAGAGAATTATCCTATTCTACTAAACATATTCCTAGTTTTATATAGTGAATTGACATTCCAAAAAAAAATATTACTTGTTCCAATTTATATTTCCAAGTTCCTAAACTTTTGAGTTTTATTAACCTTCTTGAGCACTCATTATCCTGCATACATAACATGTATATGCTGGTACCTACTTATTTCTTGGGTCCTAGGAGTTAAGTTAAATTTATAGACATATTTAGTGCTTGGTCAAAAATAGGAAAATAATAAGTTGAATAAAATAATTTTATTAGCCTAATATCCACTACAACACTCAAAAGACAATGATTTTATGCCAAAATCATTGTTTTTACCTTTTTACAATGTGTCATTAAGCCTTTTTTTAAATCAAAGACAACGGTTTATGAAAAATCGTTGCCTATGAGTGATTTTTTATGGGCTACAACAACAGTTATTAAAAAACTGTTGTCTATGAACGTTTTTTTTGGGGGGCTATGATAGCAGTTTTGTTAACCGTTGTCTATGTGTATTTTTCTGGGTCAAAGACAACCGTATTTTTTTGGGTCAAATTTATTTTCCCAATCTTAATTTTTTTCCACGAAACTTAAACCTTTCACGCACGCCTCTGCCTCACGCACGCCTCTTCTTCTTTTCACCGTGTCGTGACCGCGCCAAAAATTCCTCGCCGCGTCATTATCCCTTTGCATCTTCGTCAAACAGCAAATCCATCACAGATCAACTCAACGGTGAGGCGATCAACTCTAGCAAATTGAGCCCACCTAATCGACCCTTCTCTTCGCCTCCTTCGCCCCTGGCGCTGAGGCAACTCCTCATTGTCAGAATCTCTTCGATCCCTATCACCTTCGGTACTTTGAATTTTATTCTTTTTTCTCCGATTGGCTGCTTGTTAGTTGTTTTCATGCCGAGTTTTGGACTTCCGTACTCACGAGTTTGCAAAGTTTCATTTTCATGAACTCCTACGGTTTTACTTGGCCAACGCAACCCTTGTTAGTGTTTTCATAGGAAAAACATGTTTAGAAGCTAAAGATTAATGTGACTATTATAAGAAGTGAACTACTTCTTTCAAAAAAATAGCTTATTGGTTCTAAAAGGTTTATCATTCTAGATGATTGTATTGAGTTAAATAATGGGTTGGTCAATTTACCATTAGATGTAACTGTTATAAGAAGAAATCTTCTTTTTTTTCCCAAAAAATAGTTCTAATAAGATTATCACTTCAGATGATTGTATTGAAAATTGAATCATAGGATGGTTAGTTTACTATTATCTTGTAACTGTTATAAGAAATAATGTGCTTCTTTTCATAAAAGTAACTTTTTTGTTCTAAAAAAAATATCATTATAGATGATTGTATTAAGTTGAATCATAGGCTGGTCAATTTACCATTGGAGCTTTATTCCTTCTCTATTAGCTTGGCATTCTTTTTTAAAAATAGAATTGATACTGAACTGATAATCTATAGGCTGGTTAGTTTACCATTAATCTTTCAAAAAAATATATATTTTTTAATCTTTTTATTAAGAAATATAAACAGAAATAAAATTTAACAGATATATTCCAGCATAATTGATCAGAATAATTTTGTGTTATTGGTAACATTGCTAATTTAATAAGTCCTATTTTTACAACTATTTTGAAGGATTTGACTCATTGTTGGTTGTTTAGTTGTACGAGTAATGGACATAGATTGAATGTCAAAGAATAGGTTATAACATGAATATGAGATTAGGGTATAGTCTTTCTTGTAATTTGCAATACGAAACACTAACGATCTGAATGCAATATCTTGTCCATATGCAAGATGTGGTAATATAAAGAAGAAAGATGTTGACACTATAAGGGCACATTTGTGTTGTAATATTGGTATAGATTTAATATATCACACATGGATTTGGCATGGGGAAAGATCTAAGATCGTGAACTCTGTGAATGATAGTGATCGAGTAGGGCAAGATGAACATAAATCTTTTGCCGAGTAACCTATAGATATGGTACATGTAGCATATGATAGTTATGATGAGAATTCAAACCAATTCCATAAGCTACTTGAAGATGACGAGAAACTTTTATATCCTGGATGTACTAAATTTACAAAGTTATCTTCACTTATGAAATTATATAACTTGAAGGCAAAATATAGTTGAAGTGATAAAAATTTCACTGGCTTAGTTTGTTCGGCGAAATACTTTCAAATGACAATGAATTGCCTTTATCTTTGTATGATGCAAAGAAAAGCTTATATGCATGAGGGATGGATTATATGTGAAAATTCATTCTTGCCCTAATGATTGTATCTTATACTGGAAGGAGTATGAGGATTTTACCAATTACCCTATTTGCGGGATGTCAAGGTGGAAGTTGAATAAAAAATCTACGATAAATAAAGGAGTTCCTGCAAAGGTCCTTTGGTATTTCCCACCTATTCCAAGATTTCAAAGAGGGTTTAATAACAAGTCATATCTAAGGAGTTAACTTGGCATGCTGATAAAAGAATTCATGATGGATACTTACATAATTCGACTGATGCACTCTCTTGGAAATTAATGGATCACAACTAGCCAGATTTTGCTTCCGAGCCAAGAAATCTAAGATGGGCCATATCAGAAGGCGGAATCAATCCCCATAGTTCGATGAGTTCTCCATATAGTTGTTGGCCAATTGTAATGATCACTTACAACCTTCCTCTAATGTTGTGTATGAAGAGAAAATTTATGATGCTCACTTTGTTGATTTATGGTCCCAAACAACGAGGAAATGATATTGATGTCTACTTAGCTCCTCTAATTGATGACTTAAAATGCTTATGAGATATAGGTGTTGATGGATATGATGCATATCGAGAAGAAATTTTCTCGCTTAGAGTTGTTTTACTATGGATGATCAATGATTTTCCTGCATATGGGAACATGTCAGTTTGTATTGTGAAAGGATATCATGCATGTCCAATGTGTGATGAAGAAACATATTCGACAAGGTTGAAGCATAGTAGAAAATTTTCATATACATGCCATAGAAGGTTTCTTCCTAGAAGTCATCCTTATCGAAGGCAAAAGAAAGCATTTAACGGGGACCAAGAATTTAACCTCACACTAAAACCATTAACTGGGCATGAAGTTTTTGAAAGAGTTGAAAGAATTAATTATCAATAATGTCATCTCTTCATTATCAATAATGTTGCATTTTTTTACTATAGTTAATAATTACTACAAGAACTTCTTATGATTATTTGACAATATAATGCCTTATAATTTCAATTTCTACCATGATATGCATTTTACCGATATAGGAAATGTATATGCACATTGAATATTGCATGCGGAGAGTAAATTTGTTGCGACATCATGGAGTCAAACCATTCTTGTATTTGATGGTGGGATTCTACCAATAAAGATTGAACAGGAAACCAAGCGGTTAAGGTACACAAAAATGATTGGTAGTTTATTTCACTTTCTATCATGTAAACCAATACTTGAAAGGAGGAAGATCAATACAATTACTAATTAAGAAATATAAATCACAGAACATGTATTATGAAAGGTACTATATGTTTCTGCTTTTAGTATAGGTGGTTTATATGCTTTTCAATATGCTTGAAGTTGATCTCACTTTTTGAGCATTTAGAAGATATATGTAAAATGATTTTCCTCTTTAGCTAATTGCAACAATTGATACAGAGTCAGGAGAGAAAATCTTGCAAGAGCAATGGAACATGAAGCAATGGATAATTCTTCTGCTGCTTTTGAGTGCTACCAAAAGGCTATTGATATTTCATCTTCAATTGCATTTGAACTAATTCAGGTTGTTATTGTATGATATCTGTGTTGTATTGTAGTACTGTTCTACTTTTCATCTTTCTTCTATTGACTCCGATTTTGGGCTTGTTAACCGCAAAACTATTTGACCTACTTCAATTGTTCCTTGTAAAAAATATACTTTTATTATCATAATGTAGAATTATTATAGTGTACAATGTGTACCAACTAGAGATAATTTAATTATTAGTATTCATGTGTGTGTTTGTGTGAGTTAGTTGATTGTCCTTGGTCTTATTGTGTTTTGGTTGTGTTTAACTATTCTCAAAGCATTTTCTAATCAAGACAGACAATGATTTTTAAACTGTTGTGAAAAGTAATTAAACATAACAGTTTTAAACTGTTGTCGAGCCATCATCTAACATTGAGGTCCTCAGGAAAGACAACGGTGTTTACCTGTTGTCAAAAGCATCTAAAGACAACGATTCTTAAACGTTGCGAAACTGTTATCTTTGGTATTAAAAGACAATGGTTTAAAATCATTGTCGTTTAGTGTACTTTTAACAAAAAGTCAATTACAACAATTTTTAAATGACAAAGACAATGGATAAAATTCGTTATCTATGAGCGTTTTTGTTACAGTGATCTTACTCATTCTAATTACACATTAGCCTTATGAGTTCTTGTGAAATGGTTCTTTCAATTGTAATTGATTATTTTAATATTGATATGTAAGGGGGTTTGATCTTGGGTTGGATTCGCTTTGGGTTAGTCAAGTGAGAATTTCTTAAATTGGCTTCTAGGTTATGCCGAGGCACAGAGGCCTACTTTAGACAACCACTATCTTAGACAAAGCTAATAAAAGAAATAAACACCCAAACTGACTTAGTACAAAACCTTGATCCAACTGGTTTAGGATGAGGTGAGTTAACTTCAACTAATTCCACTTAGCTAGTACACCATGTATATACATCTTATCCAGCCTAAACATGCACTTAGTTAAGCTTTCCTAGCGTACTATCAGCTCACCTCGTCCCGATACCATATTGTCAAGATCAAAATCCCTTTGTCCTATCTAGTCATTCTAGTAATATTCAGCCATTCTAAATTAAGCATTTAATGAAAGCAATCAAATTAAACATATCAAGCATGCATTAAGTTAAAAACAAGTTAAAAAGAAAAAATGCTCCCCCAAAATTTATGATTTATTTTATATGAAATATATTTTTATTATCTCCCCTTGGATCACAAATCTGATAATTTTTTATTTAAGTAATGAATTTGATCCTTAGAGATCCAGTATTTGTTATTTCCTACTTTGTTAATCAAACATGATTTAGGGACTCAAGCTTTGATTGATTTATGTTTAACATGTCAATTTACTAAAGAAATATATGACCTATGATTCATTTTGACTTGTATCCAAGTTTGGATTTATTGTACATAGCTCGTTGAGAACCAAGTATCATGCCTAGATACTTGGAGATTGATGTGAATTTTTCCAACGTACCTTTAAGTTCTTCAACTTGACCTTTCAAGAGAGAATTCTCTTCCTCAAGTGTTTGAACTTGAGTTGAGATTCCCTCTTGAACTTGATTAGTTGAAGGACTAAGGTTGATCTCTCTTTTACCTTTTTAAGAAGTGATCTTGTTCTTTGGATTTAACTAATTTATTGGTTAAATAAGTAATAATGGTATACAACTTATCTATTAAAGGAGATATTACCTCATCATCTTGTTGGTTTGGATCTAACTCTGATTCGAACCCATGGTCTGACTCGGACTCAGACTCAGCTACATCCTCCTTAGCCATTAGAGCCATGAAGCAGGTCTGATTTGGTTCCTCTAAGTCTGTCTCTTCTGAGGATAACTCATCCCAGGTGGCCTTGAGTGCCTTCTTCCTCCTTTGTTTCTTGGTCTTGTCTTCCTTCTTCGATTCCTTTAGGTTGGGGCATTCCGACTTGTAATGCCCTTTTTGGTTGTATCCGTAGCAAGTCACCTCTGATTTTGATTTGCTTGTTTTGTTTTGGCTAGCTTGTTTGCCTTTAGCTTGTATTACCCTTTTGATGTCTCTATTGGTGAAGCTTTTCTTCTTCTTGATCATCTTTCTGACCAAGTTGACAATTTCTGAGGTCAACTCTTCATCGTCTTCATATGAATCTGACTAGTCTTCGGATTTCGGTTCTGGTCAGGATTTTGACTTGGCTTCTTTGCTTTTGGTTTGACCTGCAATCAAAGCAATACCCTTCTCGTTTTGACTCAAGTTAGCGTGTTCATGTAACTTGAATTTACAAAATAGATCATCTAATTTTATGATAGATAAATCCGTAGACACTTTGTATGCATCTACTAAAGATACTGACAAATTATTTCGGGGAAATGCTTTTAAGGCATACCATATAATATCTCTATTTTTTATTGGTTGTCCGATTGAGTGGAATCCATTCAAGATGTCTTTGATCCTTGCATTCAATTGATTTACGGACTCTCCATCCTGCATTTGACAATTAAATAATTTATTTAAAAATAAATCTCTTTTTGTTACCTTTGAGTGTTAGTTCTCTCGTGGAGCTTGATCAATTTGTCCCAGAGGTCTTTGGCACAGTTGAATGGACCGACTCAATTAAGTTCCTCCTTAATTAAACTGCAATGTAGAGTGTGAATGTCCCTGGCATCGACTTGGGCTCCTTTCTTGATGTTTGAAATTCACTTCTCTCATTCTAGTGGTTCTCTAGAGTCGTCGACTGGTAGAGTGAATCCTTTCTTTACGATAAACCACATGTTTATCTCGATCTTCAGATAATACTCCATTCGTCTTTTCCAGCAATCAAAATCATCTCCTTTGAATAGGAGAGGGCGAACTATAATGTATCCCTCTTGATGGATCATTTATGTAAACATAGATTTTTGACAAGAAGAGGTTAAGTGCTCCAAGATTTTTTATGGTCTTGGGTAAGTAGCACAATAAAAATAATAAGAAAGAAAATAAAATAATTTTAAAAAAAAACTCGAATGGTGATTAAACCAATTTAGAGCAACCTAGCTCTGATATCAATTGAATGATCGGAAATAGCGATAGAGGAGGGGTGAATATTGCTCGCACTTTTTTAAAACTTAATTATTTTCTTTCCTTTCTTTTCAAATCAGAACGCAACGAAAAATAAAAACAAAACACGTACAAGTCACACAACTCTTTTACTTGGTTTACAATCTCTCATGATTGTTACTCCAAGGCCTACGATCCGTTAGGTGAATCGCTTCCCTAAGTAGTTATATGTAGCTCTATTTGATTGTTAGCTCTAAGTAGTGTTTACATAATTAGCTAATGTTTTAAAATTTTGCAAGTATAATTGAGTTTTTTTTAGAATAATATATAATAGACCAATAGAGTTTCACTAAGAAGAGATGAGAAGGTACAAGTTCTAAACTGGCTTGACAATATAGAACTTTGAATGATGTTGTGTAGGATAAAATTTAAAACTTTTGCAAATGCAGCATGCTCACACATCAATGGAACAAAATTGTAATTTTGCATTATGCAATGATATAGCATGCAATAAAAATTATAACTTTCATACATTAATGTATGTTCAAATATTATATATAGTAATATCGGATACATGTATGAGTTATATCCTATCCAAAAATTTATTTTCTGACTAGAGTACTCAAAGTAATGGTTGGCTGTAAAATTAGACCATCCATATAGTAGTTTTAAAAACTTAATCTATCCTACATTGGTGAAAGAAGGCAATGATCCATAAAATATAGCTTCCTAGGAACACAATGAATACTGCATATGGAACATGGAACGAGTAAAAATTAAAAGAGTATTTCAAATTATGTAAATCATCAAAAAGATTTTTTTTTAAATAAAAAATAAAAGAACGCCCCATTAGATATTTTATACTCAAAATATCCTTTGTTTCAATGTTGATATAACATCTACTCGTAGGTGCTACAACGCATAACAATTAATGCGTAGTTGCTACAACGTGTAGTAGTTTCAGTAGTTGCTACAACATGCAACAACTACTCGATAACTACTACAATGTAAAAAATTGACTATTTTATTTTAAATCAAAACTACTTATACATAAAGTATTATTATATCAAAATATTTTTTATCAACTTAGTATTCATCAAAATCATTTTAAATTAGTTAAAATCACTTTAAAATAGTTATAACAACCAATGGCGGAGACATGTTCAAGCTTACCCGGGCTGTAGCCCGAGGGCTAGACGGCCGTTGAGAAGGAAACAAGGTTGGAGAAAAAATAAATGTGAGAGAAAGAGGAAGTCAGCTTGGGTGAAGGCATCAACGAAGATGCTCGTCGCCCACAGCACGGGATCAACCTAGGTAGATCACCCGGGCTGGCTCCGCCATTGATAACAGCTACTTACATAGTTGTTACATTGTTGTAGAAGTTATTAAGTAGTTGTTACGCTGTCATAACTAGTTTTAAATCCAAAATCCTAAACCTTGAATACTATTATATTAAAAATACTCTTTACAAAGTTGATCAAAATTGTTTAAATTTCATCAAAATTATTTTAAACGAGTCAAAATCACTTTAAGACAATTATAGTTGCTACACAATTATATTGTAGAAGCTATTAAGTAGCTACTACACAATTGTAGAAGCTACTTAGTAACTACTATAATACTACAACTGTATTGTATTAACTGTTATACATTGTAAATATAGTTATATAGAGTAAATGATATCGTTGCAACTACTATACTTTGTAACAACTAATCGTAGCTACTATAATAATGTTGGAAGTAAAGAATAATGTTGCAACAACTACTCTGCATAGTAGCTGACTATTACACATTGTAACAATTAGTCATAGTCAGAATTATTAAAGGCACTCGCCGGTTGCGCATAGGTACAAGGCACATCCAGGCAAGTCTCTTGCGCCTGGTCATCTTAAGCGAGCGTCTTGTGAGAGGCTACAAGTGTGATTTTTCTCGCATCATTGAAGAGAGATGTACAGATGCAAATCAAGTTCAAATTTTTTAAAGCTTCATCCATACTTTTAATTATCCTTTTAATTAATTAATTACTTAGCATGCATGCGACTCTTATTTTATCTACTTGTGAATGAATTGGAGTGTTTTTAAACATGTAAATATAAATATTTAAGGAAATATTAAATAAATTTATTATAAAAATAAAAGTAAAATAATTTTTATTTTGTGCGAAGCTTCATTCCAAAAGACAAAACAAGTCAAAGAAAAAAAAAGATTAAATGATTTAATTTTGAATTAAGTATAATAGGGCTTTGAGGCATCAATATGATATACGTGACATTGTCGATTCTATTTCTTTGGATGAGATAAATGGTAACATTGTGGCAAAAGCCGAAATGCTCGCTCCCAGCACCCTCGCCAGCCCGTCCCAGGACCAACACAAAGAAGGTAAATCACGAGAGCTAGTTTATTAGCCCGGACAGTGACCAGTGCATGGAGGAGGGCAGAAACTTGGTTACTAGATAGGATTTGACGCTCAGACCTCATGGTGGCAACGCCCTATGCACTAGCCATCAGCTCATCCCATGGGGACTAGATAAATGGTAACATTGAATGGTTGATGGGTGGATTGAATGATAACATCGATATGAAGAAAATAACTTAGTATTTGATGATGGCAATTTGACTGAAGTAAAGTTGCATGAGCTTTTGGAGTTGGTGGAGATGCCTACAATTTTAGATCTTGAGTTTCATATTCTTCGAAAGAAGTAAGGGCAATTACATCAAAAGGAATTAAAAAGATTTTCTACAAGTTAACCTATTGATAAAAAAGAGGAAGAAATCAATCTTGAGAAAATCAATGAAAATTTAACTATACAAATTTGAAATATTTGGTGATCATGATAATGATATAATTGAGAAAGATGATGAAGATTTTAATGATTTAGATATTTGAAGTTTTTTAAAAAAAAATAAATTATACGTATAATATATTTATTTGCTAATGAATTTTATATTTATATTATTATTTGATATTTTATGGAATATAATTTTGTTAGCCAAATATTTTGAAAGAAATTTTTTATATATGTTTGAATTACAAAAATTCATATCCAGAGTGTCTTACTTCAATAAAGTGTGCCCCTCACCTTGCACCATGCTCCTCAGGCTCATAGCACTTATGCATTTTGGGATGTCTCATGCCTTAAATAATTATAATCATAACTATAGTTGTTACAACAGGACTAAAAATAAGAGTATTTTCGAAATAAAATATTTGATGGGTGTTCCTTTAATTTTTTTTTATATGTTATTTTGATAATTTATATAATTTGGGACATCTTTTTGAGTTTTGCCCTATTCAATTTGATTAATATAGATTTATATAATATTTCTCATAAAAACTGCTATCTACGTCTAAACAAAAACTATTTTAAAAATAAAAATACCAAAGAAGTTTCAGATTGCTATGCCTATTTTTATAATTTGTAAGATGGGTTGGACTGAGTGTGAAAAGGATGAACTAAATAAAAAAAAATTAAAGTGTAATAAATTTAATATTTTATAATAGGTAAGACAAAAAAAAAAACTTTGAGTAAGACTAGAGCCCAAGGCCGCGAAGATCCGTCCGGCGTGATTTATCATTTGAGTAAGCCCGTTGTATCCCGCCGGCCGGGTACTCACTGAGTGCACACATTTTTATTCATTTGCATTTGCATTTGCATTTGTAGATAAATAAAATAAAATAAAATAAAATAAATTGGTATCGTCCAAATGTAACACGGTCAATAAAGAATTGAGATCGTGGTTGGAATACTACGTCATCTTGTTATTTCCCCTATAAATAGCTGCTACATAAATCACACCACCCCACCTATTTTACCAGACTCACCATTGGACAATGTCCTCCTTTCTCCTTCTCATTCTACTCAACGCTATTTTCCTCGCTGCCACTTTTTCCACCGCCTCGCCGCCGCCCCAAATCCAGATCAATGTCTGGCCTAAACCCACCTCCGTCTCCTGGACCGGTGCTGCCCAGATCGCCGTCGCTCTGTCCCCCTCCTTCCGCATCCCCAACCCTTACCCGGACAACCCCTACCTCCGCGCCGCCACCGCCCGCTACACTCGCCTCCTCCACGCCGAGCGCCATGTCCCTCTCCGCCCCCCGCCCTTGAATCTCTCCTCCAACGCTCCTCCTCTCGCCGCCATCGCCATCGCCGTCGCCGACCCCTCCGCTCCCCTCGTCCACGCCGTCGATGAGTCCTACAGACTATCCATCTCCGCCGACAATTCCTCCTCCGCCGCCGAGCTCGTCGCTGCCACCACCTGGGGCGCGATTCGCGGCCTCGAGACCTTGTCCCAACTCGCCTGGGGCGACCCGCCGGCCGTCCCCGCCGGGATCCGGATCGAGGACCGCCCCCTCTTTCCCCACCGTGGCCTCCTCCTCGACACCTCCCGTAATTACTACCCCGTCCGCGATATCCTCCGCACCATTCGCGCCATGAGTCACAATAAGCTCAATGTCTTCCACTGGCACATCACGGACTCGCAATCCTTCCCCATCCTCCTGCCCTCCGTACCGGACCTTGCGCTCCTCGGCTCCTACGGCCCTTCCATGCGCTACTCCCCGGAAGACGTCCGCCGCGTCGTGCGATACGCCATGCGCCGCGGCGTTCGCGTCGTCCCCGAGATCGACGCCCCTGGTAAGCTATTTGTCTTGCCACCGTTACCTGTTCGTTAATTTGCCTCACTCGAGACGGCTACGGATGGGCTCTCATTTTCGTCCTTTGATCATCTACAGGACACACGGGCTCGTGGGCAGAGGCTTATCCGGAAATCGTCACGTGCGCGAACCGGTTCTGGGCGCCGCCCGATGGCCCGGCGCTCGCGGCGGAGCCTGGCACGGGGCAGCTCAATCCGCTCGAGCCGAAGACCTATGACGTCGTCCGCAGCGTGCTTCGCGACGTGGCCGCCCTGTTCCCGGAGTCGTTTCTCCACGCCGGGGTGGACGAGGTGAACACAGCGTGCTGGGAGCAGGACCCAGTGATCAAGCGATTCCTGAACGCAGGCGGCACCCACGGCCAGATCCTGGAGACGTTTGTCAATTCCACACGCCCCTTCATAGTGTCCACGCTCAACCGCACCGTTGTGTACTGGGAGGACGTCCTCCTGGGCTCCGTCGTCAAGCTGGGCTCCGCGTCGATGCTTCCGCCGGAGACCACCGTGCTCCAGACCTGGAACAACGGTCCCAACAACACGAAGGTGCTCACGGCAGCAGGGTATCGGGTGATCGTGTCGTCGTGGAATTTCTACTATCTGGACTGCGGCTTCGGGGGATGGTCAGGCAACGATAGCCGGTACGATCGGCAGATTGCGGACGAGCCAGGTCAGCCATTCAACTACGCTGGCGGCGACGGGGGTTCATGGTGTGCACCCTTCAAGTCGTGGCAGCGGATCTACGACTACGACATCACGTACGGGCTTAGCGCGGCGGAGGCGGCGCTGGTGCTTGGGGGGGAGGTGGCCCTGTGGTCTGAACAGGTAGACGGATCGGTGGTGGACGGGCGGCTGTGGCCGAGGACAGCAGCGGCGGCGGAGGTGCTGTGGTCGGGGAACCGGGACGAGGCAGGGAGGAAGCGATACGCGGAGGCGACGGACCGGCTGGCGGAGTGGCGGCAGCGGATGGTGGAGAGAGGAATTGCGGCAGAACCCATCCAGCCCTTGTGGTGTATCAGGAATCCCACGATGTGTAACATGGTCCAGTAATGAATTGAACACCACAGACACATCATCAGAACCTTGTTTACCATTCCGTTATTCATCCATCAGTATCTCCATTCGTGCTTGATTATATTTAATTGCTGCCATCAAAATACTTTAGGCCATTTCACCCATCGCACATTTCAATTGGAGTAACAAGGCCATTTAACCGATCGCACGTTTCAATTTGAGTAAAAAAGTATGTTCATATTTTTTCATATTTCATTTTAAAATTATATATAAAAAATAAATCACGAAATCAATTTATAATCGACTGTTAAATAATTAAAGAATAAAAAGAATATATTTTATCATTCAAATTTCTTAATATTCTGGGCGTATTTTGATTTTATATTCACCAAGCATGTACCTTCCAAAATGAGATGCTCAAAATACTCTCCAGATCCCTCTCCTTGCATATACATTTATTTGATAAAGCCCAAAGAAATATGCTCATTGGCTTGGAGGTGCAACGAAGATTAGCGAAGTTGCATAACGAAAAATATCTCCATTCGATATTTTCAAAGCACGAATTTTCCCTCGAATTTTGATAGGTAAATGCTTAATTCGTCCATCTTCTTATTACTTTAGTTGGTGGTTAGTATTTCTAAAGCGATTTGACTCTGATACCACTTGTTAAGACTGAAGGAATTTAGATATTTTCACAATAGTATTATATTATTCACTTTGGGCCTAAGCTCTCATGATTTTATTTTTGGGCTTTATCCAAAAGGCCTCATACCAATGGCGATATATTTTCCTCATAAGTCCATGATCTTTTCTATGTGTTTTCAATGTGAAACTTTATTTACAACCCCAACACATCTATGTTACTCGAGTTCTTCTCCATCTTCATTCCTGGATACGTCAAAACCATA
>JBBUKS010000117.1:2318487-2346324 GCA_038050645.1 Hedychium gardnerianum
AGCTCAATGGCGTAAAATGATCCATATAGCCGACCCCACATAGTGGGATAAGGCTCGGTTGTTGTTGTTGTTGTTGATTAAGTCTTCAAAAGGAGATATTTGTAAGAAGTTAGATTTTCATATTTTAAAGCATGCTTGAAGGGGAGTCTTGACCATCAATTTTTTATTTGTGTAGATTCACAAGAGTTAGATGTCAATACTACAAATATAATTCATATAAGGTAGAGGGCATCGCTTAGAATTATTTTTTTTATTTTTCCCCCTATTCCTTCTGTGTGACATAGTGGTTCAGTTAATTTTAACCGAGAAATTCAGTTTTCTCCAATAAACCGATTATTTATTTATTTTGAGGAGGAAGAATCTGCTTCCAAGCAAGTAACAATATGGCCTGACACAATTGGCGAATAAAAATACGATTCTCACCCAGAGGAAATTTACTAATTCTCACCAAAAAGGAAATTTAAAATATATTTACTGAAAAACTTATTCAATACATTAGATCCTAACCCTTTTTATAGGTTGATAGCATGACTTATTCTATATAAAATAATAAACTTTTCTAATAAAATCATAATCATTCTAATAAAAACCTAGTAGAATTTTCTAAAAAAAACAAATAACTTTTTTAAAAGTTCAAATAAATTATAAAAATTAATGACTTTGACAACTTTGAATAATTCTAAATAGAATTAAATTCTTGACTACATTATTGATAAGATAAGGAAACAAATATTGCAAAAAAGGATATTGCTGATAAATTCTAGATTGGGGCATCATGATAAATGGAAATAAATTTTAAAGAATCAACATTAATACATCTGCAATGAATTAGAGATTTAGTTTTTATCATATGGTAAATAACATTTTCTGTTTTGGTAATAAATAGGGAATAATTATAATCCCTATTAAGAGTAGCTCATTTTCTTTATTTAAAATATTTATTTTCATATTTATTGTCAAGCTGAGTTTATAAAAGGTGTCTAGAGTCCCGAATTTTAGGCATCTTGGAATTAATATAATTTTCAATTTAACTTCTTTGTGCGAGTTATTCCTCTTTGTGAGATTATTTTCTTCTTCGCTTCATCAACTTTGTTCCAAGTTCCTAGGTGGTTTGATAGTTCGATTTTCGTGTTGTGGTTAAATCATTAAATTAACCACTTTAATTAATTAATTAATTCAGCAATCAACCCAATTAATTTATCTATCAATAATTAAATCAAACTTCTAATAACTCATTCAATTGTCCATCTAGCAATTTATTAAGTTAAGTAATTTATTAATTAATAATTCAAATTTTCAATTTAATTAAGTAAGAGGCTTGTTAATTACTCAATTAACTACACAATTAGATCATATCGTTAATCGATTTAGGAATTAACCACCTAATCAATTGGTTAATTAAATCAAACAATTATTTGTTTTTATATCCTCCTTAATGGTAAGATCAATTAAGTAATAAAATAATTAAATTAACCAAATTAATTTGTAGATAGGTTAATTTAATTATTAACCACTCTATAAAATTATTAATTAGCCAATTAATCATTAATTAATCAACATTAATCAATTGTTAATTAACCGATCAACTAACTAACCTATTAATTACTTTAAATTAAAGGTTTAATCAATCTAATAATATGCATTAATTACTCGTTATCCTAATTCACTGGTGGCGGCTCACAACTTCCTCTCCGACAATGACTCACAGCAACTAGGTGGCGGTGTTAGTGAAGAAGACAAGGAGTGGCGGCGACGACAGCTATTCGTGGCCAGCGGTGAGGGCAGCGGCGACACAAGTTGCTCAGACAGGGCAGGCGACGGCGGCTAGTGGCAGGGAAGGGAATGGTGGCGGCGTTCCTCAACCAGTGATAGCGATGGGATGGAGGAAGGTGAGCCACACAAAAGGGGAGGGGAAAAGCAGTGCCAATGGTCGCTGAAGCTGCTCAGCGAAGCTAGGAGGCCGGTGTGGCAATGGTGATTCAGAGCATAGTGGCGGCGGATGCAGCCCGTATGTGTCGCGCACATGGGAAGGAAGAGAAGAGCTTCAATTGTCGGCATGGTTGTGTTGCGCTTGGGAACACGAAGGAGGAGAAGAGCGTCGGTTGATTAAAAACTTAGGTATTTTAATTGAAACCTAGGTTAATTGATTTAATCAACTTAATAGTCTAAACATGCTTTCTTAAATCCTAACCAAACTATTCCCTTATAAATTTGTTTAAAATTTCGAAAATCTCTAATAAAATTCTATATGCTCATATATATTTATTAATATATTTATTGTTAATTTTATTATTTATATAGAGTTAAGTTAAATTAAAAAATATATACTTTTTAAGTCTTTAGCTATATATATTCATTTATTTATTTTCATGATATAATATTCTCCACCACTAACAAAAGATTTGGTCCCCAAATTTTCTACTTAAGGTATAATAATAAGGGTATTGGGTTCATATGTTATCCTTCCATTCCTGGATAGCTTGTTCATCCAAATGGTGTTGTCACTAGGAGACGGTTTTCTTTCCCAACTTTTCGCAGTTAAAACGAACAAATATGAACATTTGTTTTATATGTTCTTCTGCTTCTCAAGTAGCTTTTTTTTAGAATGATGTTGTCATTTGACTTACAAGTCAGACTGCCTTGTTCCGTAGCTGATGTTCCTTGTGATCCAGGATAATCTCTTCGTAGGTTGTATTTGGTTGCATTGAGACCAATATATCCAGATACAAGTAGGATGTGGTACATATTTCCTCAACATGGAGACATGGAAAACATTATGTACTCCTATGAGGGTTCGGCATAACGCCAGATGGTTGGCTATCACACCTATTTGATCCAGTATGTGGAAGCGTCCAATATAACGAGGGCTAACTTCCCCTTCAGACCAACTCTATTAACTCGTTTGGTGGGTAAAACACATAGGAACACATGATCACCTACTGTAAATTCTAAAGGTCTTTGTCTGCGATCCGCATAACTATTTTGTAAATCTTGAACTTTCAACAATCTTTGTTGGATGTTCTGTACTAATTTTGCGTCTCGCTGGATACCCCGTGGGCCCAAAAGTTGTCGTTCTTGAACTTCCTCTCATAGGGTTGGGGATCTACGGGCAGAGTGTAACTGTTATTGTAGACGAATAGATGTAAATGATCTTCCCAGTTGTCTATCCTCCATTGTCTGAATGATGTGCTTCGTCTATACGTCTATCTGAGGGTAAAATGTTGTACTAAAACGGAGTTCTGTACCCATAGCCTGTTGGAAACTCTATTAGAATCGTGAGGTGAAACGTAGATCTCGGTCAAAAATGATACTCAGGAGTATTCATTGAAGCCTGGTGATTTCCCTACAATATAACTTTGTTAAACAATCCAAAGAGGCAGTTTTACGGGTCGGTAAGAAATGGACAAATCGAATCATGTCTCTTTTGGCTTTTTGGTAATCCCACCACCAAGTCCATTGTAATATATTTCCATTTCCACTTAGGTACGAAAATGTTCTGAAGTAAATCAGTCTTTGATGCTTTGTCTTCACTTGTTGACACACCAAGCATCAAGCTACAAAGTCCGCAATGTCCTTTTTCATACTATTTGGAGTGTTTTAGGTCTCGATGCATACGAGTACCTCCTAGAAACCATGAATCGTGATCGATGTGCTTCCTAAAATAGGTCTTCCTTAATCGGGTGTGTCTCAGGAACACACAGTCTACCTTGAAAACAAAGAGTCATATTCTCATCGCATGAAAATTGTGTGTCCCGAGTCCAATACGTTACTTAAGAATTTGAGGTGTTGATCGTTAACTTATGCTTCCTTGATCCGTTTGACTAAGGGTGACTGAGCCACCATGGACACCAATATCCCTTATTGTGTCTGACCCTTTTCTATCAAATCCATATCTGAAATTTGTTAGATTAACTCCATAACTGCTACCCAATGACTAGCCAGAACTCGAGATTTCCTGCTCAATGCATCTACTACCACATTAGCCTTACCCGAATGATAATTGATGGTATAGTCAGTTCTTCAGAAATTTCATCCATCTTCTCTGTTAAGGTTTAACTCCTCCTGTGAACAAATATTTAAGGCTTTTGTGGTCCGTGAAGATCCCAAAAATGATCTCGTACAGATGATGTCTTTATATTTTAAGAGAAAAAATGATGGCCGCTAATTCCAAGTCATGGATAGGGTAATTCTTCTCATGGTCCTTCAACTAGCGTGAGACATAGGATACTATTCGGTCAAACTACATCAGGATTGCACTCAATCCCTGCATAGATGCGTCCTTGTAGAGGACAAACCCATCATCATCGGAAGGAATCACTAAGACCAGTGCACATATTAGTTTCTATTTAAGCTCTTGGAAGCTCTATTCACAAGCCTTTGACCATGAAAACTTCACTCCTTTCTTGGTCGGTTGAGTCAAAAATGTTGCGATATTGGAAAAACCTTCTACAAATATTCGTTGTCTTCGGTTGTCCCCGGTAATAGCTTCAATCTTCTGGAGATCTACGGAAATGTCTTTGCTAGAAACCACATGTCCAAGAAATCCTATGGAGGATAACCAAATGCGATAACCAAAATGCGCATTTGTTGAACTTCGCGTGTAAGTGCTTTCTTTGTAGTGTCTGCAAAACTATGCGGAAATATTGTTCATGCTTCTCCTCCGATTTTAAATATATCATGATATCATCTATGAAAATGATGACAAATCGATCCAAATACTCTAGGAACATATGATTCATCAAATCATGAAAGCGGTTGGAGCATTGGTAAGCCCAAACTACATTACCAAGAACTTGTAATGTTCGTACCATATGCAGAACATTGTCTTCTGCACGTCTGTATCTCTTATTATAAGCTGATGATAGCCCGATTTTAAGTTGATCTTTGAGTATACACAAAAGAGGTGGGGGAATACTATCTTTGAAAGCCTTTCGAAATAATCACCAAGTGATGCTCTGTACCTCGAAGATCGTCTTCTGCATTTTCCACCAAGTGATGGCATGACCTCGCAAGTGATAAGCGGCTAGCTCCACCTTTTCAACATCGATGTCTGTTATATATTCGAATGTACCTTCTAGGTTATCTAACCGGCTATGAGTGGTCCATGAGTCAGAATTCCCATGAAATAAAGTGAATTGATTCTTTATTGATTGAGCTAGTATTAGTATACGTGCTCTGTCCATTACCCAGTTGGTAGTGGCAGGAGCTATTATAAACGTGCTCTTGAGGGTTCATTTCTTAACCTCTAATAAGTTGTTGGCAGGCCCAACCCCCGTTTTCTGATTCGGTGTCAGTCGACACCTCTCGATATTTTTTGCATAATGGTTGAGTTCCTAAGTGTTAACGGGTCGCTTTTGAGGTTGACCTCGACCATGACCGTGAGTAGGGGTTGTTTCACTAGGTGACATTTCGTACTATGACCAAGTAAGTGAGTACCTAATAGAAAGGTATAGTAACAACTAATGATACATTAATTTTCTATAGTTGAGAGATGTCTTTCGGCTTGCTTGGGGTTTCAAAATTCGAAAAATCATAAATTAAATAAAACAGACAAGCCAAAAAACACAACCCACAAATTGAAATTGCAACCTAGGCTCTGATACCAATAAAATTGTCACACCTCAGGATATAAATCGTCATTCGATTATGGGAAAAACCTTAGTGACAATATGATACAACGAATACGAAGCCAAACGTTGATAACACCAAAGCGACAAATGACAATAAAGAAAGGCAACCAAGTATGTAAATAAATATAAGTAAAAGTTTGTATGTATACACGTCTTAAAAATACATTTTAAGAAAATATAAAAGTAAAGCAAGTGAACAGAAGCAATTTCAAATGTCAAGCACTAAGGACAATAAAGTGCAACAACGAAAAGAAAGGAAATAAAATATCTCAAATCAGCGATGATCTCTGAGCTATGCACGGGTAGTCAACACAACATGTCCTACCTATTAGCATGGAGGTCAAAGAAAAAGGGGTAGTGAGTACAAATAACTCTATGAGCACGTAGAGAAATAGTGCATGATGTAAAAGTATATGGAGGTCAAAGAAAACCATCTCGGGTAATATTACGTACTAACAACAACAAGAGTACCAACATAACTATCTACTAACCTGATCCATAAGGTATGACAAATAAATCGGGAGTACATACCAAACACTCAAATTCTGCACAAAATCAAGTGCTGATTGCGGGTGACAATACACGCTACCTCGATCGAGTGTCGTGGATAGTATATGTAGAGTCACTGTCTGTGAGCGATAATACACGCTACCACGACTGAGTCTCATGGGCTCATGGGCAGATAGGAGTGTAGGTAGCTATCTAGCTACTAAACAATAACACGCTACCACGACCGGATCTCGTGGGTAATCAAGATGTATAATCACTATCGGGTGAGGATACATGCTACAACGACCGGGTCTCGTGGGCAGATAGGAGTGTAGGTAGTTATCTAGCTACTAACTGCGGGTGATAATATGCTACCACAATCGGGTCTCATCGTTGGGCAAAAGAAATGCTCTACAAATTTCACTATGGTTTGAAAATATATATTTGACCCAAGCATGAATAACAACAAATAATCTAAGTAACAATAATAAGAGTAGTTCATTCTATAAGATATCCTGCACTATACTACGGTAGGATACACTAAAATAAGTAGGTGGCTGTTGTGGCGATGGTGATGCGGAGCATAGTGGCGGTGGACGCGACTCATATGTGTCGCGCGTGTAGTGAGGAGGAGGAGAAGAGCTTCGGTCATCGACATGCGTGCATCGTGCGCACGGGAACAAGTAGGAGAAGAGCGGTGGTTGATTAAAAACTTAGGTATTTTAATTGAAAGTTAGGTTAATTGATTCAATCAACTCCTAACAGAGTTTCTTAAACCCTAACCAAATTATCCCCTTATAAATTTGTTTACAATTCTATATGCTCATATATATTTATAGTTAATTTTATTATTATATAGAGTTAAGTTAAATTAAAATTTTTACTTATATATATATATATATATATATATATATATATTCATGAATTTGTGGAGAAATCACAAACATTATTTTATATACTTACGTTTGGATTTTATGGATCATTACGGTTGTAGGAACTATTAAAGCTTCAAATGTTGCTTAATTATTGTCATCAAATTAGGTTTGTCTCAATTATATGGTATCTCGGTTATAGAGCAACTAGAATGAGGAAGCTCTTAGGCTTGTCCTAGATTTGATTTTCTGTGCCATATATTTGTTGGATAGGTTTCATTAATATCTAGAACATTTTGTTTGTCTTGAAATTCAGATTTTAATGTTTGCATTGTCAAATGTGGGTGAGTTTATTGCTATGATTAATAATGACACTATAATTAATATCAAATGAATTTATTCTACAAAATCTGAAACGATACTGGAAATTGCAATTTTTGTGTGTTCCAGAAGTTGGTTAAAGTTGCTCTCATGGTGTTGATGCATTATTGAAACCTAGAGTTATCATTGGTCAACCCTGTTTTTAAAGAAATAATGTTTGTATGAGCAAACAAATAAATACTTGTTTAGCAGGGCGGGTTGGTCCGCTTGGACCTGCTTTAAATTGGTTGATAAAACTTTAACTCCCCATTTAAATTGTTTAGCAGGGCGGGCCCAATCCAAATTGATGGCTCTAGCCAACATATCACTTATGCATTATGTACTGTAAACATCATAATACCTGAATGCCTGAATGTATTTTTCGAAATTTGATTTGTAGATGTAAAGAGAATAAAGAAAACCCTTGCTAACATAACTATATATTTAATAGATTTGAGTATTATCTGCAATCATGGTTTAAAAATTAGCCTGGGCATTTTGAGCACCTTGCCACTTCACCTGTGTATTATGTGGTCTCAGGTAGGTGGCTGATTTAAAAGTCAAGCTAAGCTAGGTGGGCTGCCTAGGTGGCCCGCCTGAGTGGCCAGTTCGGTTCAGTAGGGATACTTCAGTGGAAGGAAATTGGTTCAGTTGAGAATAATCTTAAATCGTAATCCACAAATTGATCCCTTGTTCTCCACATAAACTCCTAACATGAAATGTTTTCTCTGCTTCTCTTCTCCCTGTACCTACATCGAATCTTGGTTGATACCTACATATGCAATGCTGCCAGCCACACAATGCTGCCGGTTGCCACTGAGACTCCTCTCCACGTGCCACTGCCACCAAGACTCCACGGTCCACAAATGACAATGTTGGCTGTCATTGAGACTCACAGGCGTCGCTGATGCTGACTCCATAGTCCACACACAATGCTGCGCTAGGACTGCACATGTGAAGCTGTCACAGCATCCAGGCAAACTCTGGCCATTGTTTTGCATCATTTCTTCACCAGAAAAAATCCAGTTAGTCATCCAGACAACATCTAGCAGCATCGTCTTTTAATACCTTTTCAATGCTGGCTACCTAGGTGCTAGGTGGTTGACTGACTGCCTACCACCTAAAACTGCTTTTTTAACACTTTGGCTGTGATATATCCTTTCATAAAATTCAATGGAGGGATACAGATCTGTATTGCTAAACCCAAATAGTTGTGAGTAACATGACTCGCCACTGATCATGATGTCGAGTAGTCGGTGATTTATGTGGGTGATAATGATGACGAGAACAAAATACCTAGGACTAACAATATAGTGACACTAAGTTTATTCATTATTAGGCATTCATATTTAAGCCCTACTTAGCTGTGCCAATAAATTCTTGTTTTGGCTTCTGATTAGGTCATCGCACAAAGTTTACAATATTAATAGAGGGCCTAATTTTTCTCTTTCATGATATTTGCCTGGACTACAGTGTATGACCAAAATCACAAGGGTTACAGGAGTTTGGGTTATGGTTGCTATTTCTATATATGATTTGTGTTGATGTAACTTGAAGTTTTTTTGTCTTTCAGATAATCTTATCTCAAGAGAAGAATATCCAACGTTTAAATGAGCTTGTTCAGAGCCTTCAGCTGCAATTGTTGCAGTGCCGTGGCAGCAACAACACATTGAATGACACTGCAACATATTTTACATCCAATAGTATTGAAATTCAGAAGCAGAATCCTTTGGAGGATTGAGTTGGCTTGTCTTGCAGTGGCAGTCATAGTCCTTCACTAAGTTACAAATGTTGCGTGTTGGAGCAGTTCACACAACAAAATCAGCAAAGTAATTGTTACTGACTTCTCAATAAAAATGTGAATTCCGGTAGAGAGACAAAGCAGTCTCCTCTAATATTCTGACTCCTGTTTAAAATGTTTTTCCTGTACAAGTACGAATCGTCATTTGAAGTTTTACTCTTGTGAATTCTTATGTGTACTAAATATTTGTTCAACTGACGTAGAGTAGCACCCTTGGAGGTCACTACAGGAAAACTATGTATTGCAAATGCTTTAAGTTGTTTGGGAGAAAGGACATTTCTGAAAATGTTGGCTTACATTGTGGGTAATTGTGGTGATGGAAACTTGCCTGATGTTTTTTCACTGACGTTTTAAAACGTCAGTATACAATGTGTCGTTAACAAGTCGTTGGCAGTTAAAATGTTGATAAATGTCGATGGTGCCTATGGTAGAACTATTAATTTCTTAAGTTATTGATGAGAATATTGCCTGAGTTAATTCCAAATTGAGATGCATTAAATAACTAAACATCAATTCGATACATTAATAATTAACTTTGAAGAAATAAAACTTGAAGGTTGATTATAATTAAATAAATCAATTAATACAATAAATGATTAATTTTGAAGAAATAGAAGTTGAAATTTATTGTCTCAAGATGGAAGTTTTAGTTGTGAATTTATCTTCATTCTCTCACGTAAGGATATAATTGCCTAAATTTTTGTTAGAAAGGTGACAGTGTCAGGAGAAATTTCATATTGAAGAGGTGAAATATATGTGTTTACGTTGAGGGAGGGCAGTTGTGTCGTTACCCCTCTTTAACCCCTATTCCTATACCCTTAAACATATTAAAAAGGAAGAAGTAAATGGAATAATTAGACACTAGATTTCTTAATCAAGAATTTTCCTTAGATGCTTAAAATTTTTTGGAATAATTCAAGAAAAATGTGTCCACTTAATAAAAAAATCAAAACAAAAAAATAAATGAAAAAAAATAAATTAAGTACTTTTTAAAAAATTTATTTTCTAAATCAAAATGTCAACGATCCCTCCACAGTAATTAAATTTATAATTTATTTATGAAATATTGCTTAATACTGTGGTTAATGAAATCATTTGATGATCTTAAATCTTCACTCAGTATCAATGTTTTTATTAAAAGGAATTATTAGTGTAGTCGACCTCAAAGTGATTGGATTTAACCGAGATATTTTGATGGAGTCAAGATGGAGAATAAGTTATGGCCAAATAAGCAGAGGATAAAGATCAAGTTGAGAGTATAGAAAGAAAGAAGTATCTCATTCTAAATATTTTTGATGATTAAACATCAATGGAGGCCTAATTACAATGACTAGGCTAAAATGATTAAGAAAATACTTAATATACTAATTGAAAATGTTAATATCAAGATTACAATTAAAGCGGATTTGAAATGAGCAAGTCATGTATCTTAGTCAGTTTAAATCAAGCCTATGGACTTAATTAGTCACTTAAATCTTATTTTTATGTAGTGAGGATAATTTTAATACGTAGACAAAATTTCTACCTTTATTTGAGTGTAATAGTGATTAAGCTTAAACTAGTTATGTAGTCTACCTAGAGACTCTCATCTATTAGTTCTCTCTTAAATTTATCAACCTAAATCTCAAGACGTCTTCTACCTCCTATGCTTAAGGTTCATGTTTTGTTAACATTGGGTCGATGTTTTTTCATCATCTTATCGATTTAGATTTTTTCATGTTTCTTTCCTCAACTTGTGGGTTTATGAGATTAAGGTTTTTGTTAACATTGGGTAGATTTTTTCATCTTCTCATTAGATTCACATCAATTTGATTATCTTTTTTATTTGTGCTTGAATCTTTCTTATTATTATCATTTCAATCCTAAAAAGTCTGGGTTGCCTTATTGTTATTCGAAAAAAAGAAGATATTTTTTTTTAAAAATTGTGTGAATATCTTTAATTTAGTAAAAAAAAATATCTAAATTAAATTTGGTAAAAAATTTCAATACTTATTTTAAATATCTTTAATTTTTAATTTGCATTTCCTTTTAAGTTCGATCTAAATTTAATTGTTTGGATAGATATATCGATATAAACTCAAAAGGGAGTATCAGTTATTTTAAAATAGATCATCTTCAAATTTAATTAATATATTGAGATAAAAGAAGAGTCCGTGAATTTCCAAAAAATATATATATTAAGGTAAAAAAGATATTCATAACTATATTATCAAGGATTGTCGAAGTAAAATCGAAATTTTAGAATTGTCTTTAAAAATCGATTTTCTCATAACTTCTCACTTGAGCTTTCTTACTTCATTTTCTTTCATAACATTTCTCTCAATTTTAATTCACCTAGATAATCTATTTTGAATTTGGATTAATATTCAAATCTACAATTCGAGAGAATGATATTTAATTTTATTACTTCTTGATGATTGTGCAATTACAAAAATCACATATCAAATTTTTAACATTATTATCGAGCCGGTGTCTAGTTGATATTAATTTTATTTGTGATTTAACTAATTTAGATTTTTGTTTTTTCTTTCTTCATCTTTTATATTACTCTTTTCAATTTTTTCTTTTTGCGTGAACATGTTTCCTTTTATGCGAAGATCAGATAAATAAAGAATTATTCTACTAACAAATTTCGAGATTGAAAAAAAAAATCATAAAAGAAAAAATCTAAAAAACAAATAGAGACAGAGCAAGGAACAAGTAACAGTCATTATGGATGACGATGAAAATAAACTGTTGAAAGACTACGTCGTACCTAATACAAGAAGTTTGAGGTTTAGCATTATGAGACCTCTAGTCAACGCAAATAACTACGATCAACATTTAAACTTGAGATATTTTTAAAAGTTTACGAAATCTTAAAATATAATGGTGACTCTACAAATACTATTAAGTTGCGTCTAGCTTGGCTATGTTCTCTACGGAAATATCACATGGGAACTACATTCTCTTTCTTATTCCTTTCGTGGGTTTATTTTATATTTATGTTAATTGTGTAACCAACAAATAGTTGAAACGAGCACGGTCAAATGACAAAAATAAATCATGAGCACAATTATTTTATATTTATATATCAATAAATTCATATAATTATATAAGATAAAGTATATAGACTATCAAAGTTATATATAGAGAGAGCTTTGATAGCCTACACACCTTATCTTACATAACTATATGCACCTGCTGAGATGACATAATTCTGATTACTAATCATATCATATATATTTTGATCAAAAATGTACAGATGATCACCTCAACAGTTGCTCATGATTATAAAGTTGAGTAGATGTGCAGGTTAACAGAACTCTATATATATATAATCACACATTTTAAATATTAAAAAAATAACATTCTTATTTAAAGATCACGATAATTTCCAAATTTAATTTTAATAAATCAAGAAATAATTTAGAAAATACCAATCTAAGTATAAATTAAAAATCAATTTCCAAATTTATTTTATAAAATTATACTAAATCATAATTATAATTAGCTTTAGTAATTACATATATTTTTAGATTGTTTTTGGGTCTAAATAAATCAAGATATTTCGGGGTTAATTTTAACAGCCCAATGAAATTATCGCTACTGGTCAATTTACCCTTGTTTTTTTTTTTCTTAAATTTTACAAGTTAAATCGAATTGATTTTTTTTTTTGTTTTAAGAAAAATCAAGATTAGTTGAGTCTAAAAGCAAATTTTAATCAAAAATCATAAACTACTAAAAACATATATTATTTAATTAACAACTAAAATTATTATATTATTTTTTAATTTGAGAACTAAATATATTGTTGAATTTTTATTTTATCCGAATGTAAATAGAATTAAATGGGAAAAGATTGATTATTTTAATTAAAATTAAATTAATAAAAATTATTAATTTTCTTTTTGGTTTGATTTAGTGCGAATTACCGATTTTTTAGGGTTCTATTTGTGTCCTTGCGCTGGAGCAGATCATTTGATCTGTTACTAGGGTTTTCGTTCATTCGAAAGGCCATTTCAATTTTGCCAAGGATGGCGTGGAGAGCTCAATTGTCTCGCAATCTGAAGGAGCTTCGTTTCCTTTTCTGCCAGACTTCTCCGGCCAGTGCTCCGACTCGGTAGTCACCTTGAACTCAAAGCAAAAAACTCCATCGGTACTGGTTTTTGACGTTATTTTTTTTTTTTTTAATTATTATCGTTCTTCTGTTTTACAGGGAATTTCTGCACAAGAACTACAAGGATCTGAAGACGCTGAACCCTAAACTCCCCATCTTGATCCGCGAATGCAGGGGAGTTGAACCTCAACTTTGGGCGAGATACGGTTAGTATGCTTAGTTATAGGTCATTAAATTTTTTTTTTCCTTCTCTTATTAGTTGTAAGGCTTATTATTGTTAGGAATTAGTATTTTTGTTTTTGTCAAATTACTTCTGTATGCCTATAACTAAGATATTATGTAACCCTTATACATCAAGCAACCAAGATAATGAATTAAAAGCCTTTGGCTATTAGAAGTCAATCCCTCGAAGTGATTATTTACTTCTTTTCTTTAATATCTTCTGAGATAGGATGTGAGTTTTTATCAACATGGCACAGATTAAGGTTTCTCATCATCACTAATCACCCTACATCACAACACCTCTGAAACCACCATCACCACTATCTCCTGCATTATAACACCTCTAGCACCATATCCCTTCTAACACAACAAATACCCCATTGCCACCATCCCTAATGCAATCGTTATCATCATTCTCCTACATCTTGATTCCATCACCATCATCATATTGCACGCAAGACCACATACATTGTGCATGGTTTTAACCCAACTTTAAGAGAAGAAACTTTACTCCAACATGACAATAGGAGGATCTCAACTTGATCTAAAATGGGTTGTAGGATTTAAAGGCCAAAATTCGGCTAGTTGAAGCATTCATAACATCCTTATCACAATAGTAAATGGACAACAACAAAATTGTAGAGCTACCACTCATGAAAATCGACACAACATCCTTACATGTATGAAGGTGAAATCTCCTTGTTGGGAGAGCAATGATCATATTGGGTGGATTTCAAGAGCTGGGATTTTTTTTTGGCTTTCATTACACACCGACCACTATAAAAGTGGAGATAACCAAGGTTTAAAATCTCAACCCATGCTGAGGTTTCGGTCCCAGACTGGAATGATATAGTATCGTATCGTGCCATGCCGATACAGTTTCGGTATTTTTTTTTATTTATATATAGTAATTATTAGATAAATATGTTTATTATGTATAATTTAAAAATAAGTTATATATTGATTTTATATAAATTCAAAATTATTGAACAATTTAATATTATCAGAAAAAATAATTAAATATAGTTTTCTTTAAAGAAAATTGATCTATCAATAACTTGAATTAAAATTGATACATCATAATATGTTACCTTACTAATACCATAATATTTTTTTGCTTCTAAGACAAAAAAAAAATATTATCCATAATAAGTATATAAATTAACACAAAAATGCTACTTTATATATAATAATTATATAAAATTAATTAATTATTAATTTAAATAATATATATTTAAATTGGTAAAAAAATATTAGAATATCAATTAAATAGTAAAACAGTAAAAAAAATACAAAATAATTTTAAAAAATTATCAGAATATAAATCTGATTTTTTAGAATTTTTAAATAAAATTTAAAACAATAAAAATAATTTTCAGAATATTAATTAATAAAATTTATTATTATTTTTTAATTTTAAATATATTTTTTATATATTTTATTGAGATAATTTAATTAGGGTTTACGAAAGCTTATTCGAAATATCACACTTGAGTTGGGAAATGTTCGAATTAATTAAATCATTAGTTTAATTTTTGATGAAAAGAAACGGTCGCGCGGCGCCGGAGGTGTCCTGCAACGTGTTCCGCGACGCCTCCGACGTGTCGTGGCTTTTGCGAAGAGGGGTCGAAGGCACCTCCGGGACACCTTGGTCCCACGACGCTTTCGACGGCGCAAGCTTCCTGCGATGCTTCCGGTATACCTCTATCGCCTCCGATGCGCCTCCGCTCGCGTTTAGGTCAAATTGAAATCATACCTGTTCGGAGAGTGGTTGCCACCCTTGCTGCCGCCTCGCTACTGCCTCGTCGTCGCCTCGCCGCTGCCTCCCCACTATTGATCGCTCGCCGTCGCCTCGCACGCGATTCCTTTTGTCGCATGACGCATGAAATTATCGCACGTCCTGTGGCGGTTTCGCTCCTATGGCGTAACGGTCAAAACCATCCGTGCCGCCCGACACGGAATGGTATTTCAAAGATAACACCTATGAATTTGCAAGATGATGCTATCCAATGGTATGACTGTCTTAAGACATGCCATAGGCATCTAATATGAGAGGTATTTAAAGGATCCTCATCTGATTTGTCCCTTCTAAGCATGAGGATTTGGATGGAGAGTTAGCCAAAATTTGACACATTACAACAATGTTAGAGTACCAAGGACGATTTAAGCCACTCCCCAACTGACCTCATGATTGGTCAGAAAACCAATTATTACATTTATTGAAGGGATTCATCTTGTTGTATGACGAGAGGTAAAGATGGATTAACCTTGTTCCATAAAGGTTGCTTTTTCTTTTATATAACTACAAGAAGAGACGATCAATAAAGATGGTCGAGAGATTACATGGTAATCCATCAAAACACATATCGTCATGCAACACCTTACAACAAAAGAGGAGATTAAGGAATGAATCAAAAATGGTTATGCTAACATTGTGATGAAAAGTGACATTGAGGTCATCAATATACGCGAAAGATACTATTGATGAATGAGCCAATAGAAAACCTAGAGGAAGAAGATAATCTCAATGAAGGTGAAATGCAAGAAAACGCTTGTGAAGTACAAGGTGATATAAGGCGATATCAGTTCATGCTTTAGTAGGTATACAAGCTTCACAAACGATGAAGGTAAGGAATCATTAGCAGATAATATTCATAGAGTCGGGAAGCACCAATAATTTTTGATACTTGACCATGGCAAGAGGTTTAAACAACAAGTGAAACAAACATTTATCTTTGATGTTAAGGTGCGTGATGGAAGATTACTTACATGCCTAGGAAAGTATGCTAACATTAGCATATTTTTAACCACGGATATCTTTCTCCTACACTTAAATGGACGTGATATTGAAGTTTGAGTGCAACCAAAACTAAGGAAAAGAAATTTGCATCAAGGGAAAGGGGCGAGATGACGTTGCGTTTGTCAAGTCATCAAATGAAGTGGGTATTAAAAAATGATTGTCACATTTTCCTTATGCAACTTTCCATCAAGAAAGAACCTAAATGTACACCCCAAGCTTCCTAAGAATTGGAAGAATAAAATTTTTCTTATATATTTTCCAAGCCAAAGGGCATAATTATTAAAGGCACTCACCTGGCTACGCCTAGTTGCAAGGCGCAGCTAGGTGAGCCTCTTGCACCTGGTCGCCTTAAGCGTGTGCCTTGTAAGAGGCTATAGGCGTGCTTGAGGTGTGATTTTTTTCTCCTCATTGAAGTGAGACATACAGATGCAAATCACATCCAAAATAAACTTTTTAAAACTCAGTCCATACCTTTAATTATCCTTTTAATTAATAACATAGCATGCATGCCATACTCATTTCTCGGTTTGTGAATGAAACTAAAGTGTTTTTGAACATGTAAGTATAAATATTTAAGAAAATATTAAATAAATGTATTAACAAATTAAAATTAAAATAATTTTTTGTTTTGTGTGAACCTTCATTCCAAAAAAAGAAATACGTTGAAGCAAAAAGAGATTAATGATTTAGCTATAATAGGGCTTTGAGGCATCGATATAATATGTGTAAATCCTATTTCTTTGGATGAGATAGAGAATAGCAATGAATGGTTGATGAGGGAATTGAATGATAACACAGATGACGAAAATGATTTAGTATTTGATGATGATAATTTGACTTGGAGTGAAGTTGCACGAGCTTTTGGAGTTGGTGAAGATGCCTACAGTTTTAGATCTTTCATCCTCTATAGAAGAAGTAAGGACAACTACATCAAAAGGAACTAAGAGAAGATCTTCTACAAATTAACTTATTGATGAAGAGGAGGAAGAAATCGGCCTCTACAAATCTGAAACATCCGGTCATGATTGAGGAAGCCGATAAAAATTTTGATGATTTAGATATTTGAAGTTTTTTTTTAATTTGAATTATGCGTATAACGTATTTATTTGCTAGTGAATTTTTATATTTACATTATTGTTTAATATTTTATGGACTATAGTTTTGTTAGTGAAATATTTTGGCAGAACCAGAGCGTCTTACTTCGGTAAGGCATGCATCTCACCTTGTGCCATGCGCCAAGGGCCCCATAGCACATATGTGCTTTTGAATGCCTCACGTGAGATCTTATCTTTACCCTACGTTCAGAAGGAAGAAATTGAGAAAAGTTTACAAAAGATGCTTTGAGCCAATATCATTTGCTCAAATGTAAGTCTGTATTCCTCCCTGGTATTGTTTGTTCGAAAGAAAGGTAGAAGTTGACAACTGTGCATGGATTATCATGCTCTTAATAAAATCACAGCGAAACACAACTATCCCTTCCTTATCATTGATTAATTGCTTGATGAGTTAGGAGGTGCCATATTCTTATCAAAGTTAGATTTTCACTTGTTATACTATCAGATAAGAGTCCACCTATTAGAAATTCCAAAATAGCTTTACGAACTTATGATGGCTATTATGAGATTTTAGACATGTCATTTGGCTTAACTAATGCACCTTCAACCTCTTAAAGCTTGATAAACGATATTTTAGATCTTACCTTCATAAGTTTGTATTAATTTTCTTTGATGACATTCTTGTCTATAATTCATCATCTAAAGATCATGTACATCATCTCTATAAGGTGTGTGCTTATTCTTTTGCACGAGTATTCTCTTTTTGTAAAAAAGATCTATACCTTGGTCATAATGTTGGTAAGGAAGGAGTAACAACCAACCTCTCTAAAGAGAGACTCACTTTAAAGAACATAAAGGCATTATGCAGTTTCCTTGGCCTAACAAGTTATTATCGTAATTTTGTGAAGAATTTTGGAAAGATCACTGCCTCTCTCACAATTCAACAACTTTATTAAAGAAGGATGCATTCATATGGTGTCCGAAGGTAGAAGAGGCATTTCACAAGTTAAAGGAGGCTATGTCACTGACACTAGTTCTTGCACTACACGACTTCACTAATCTATTAATTTAGTGTGACAATCTACCTATCAAAGCTGCAACATGAGAGTTTTATGACACCATTAAAGAAATGTTTCCAAAATTTATTGCTGAACATTTGAAAAAGATATTTTGAGGGTGTTGGAATGATATGATCCAAAATACACATTTGAATCACCTCTTCAAAATATTTTCTCCTGTACAAGTCATTAATTTTTTTAATTTTTTTTTTATTAGTTATATGACTTATTATTATGAGGAATTAGTATTCTTATTGTTGACAAGACACTATTATATGCCTATGTAGCCCTTGGCATTAAACAACCAAGTTAATGAAGTTAAAAGCATTTAGCTATTGGAGATCAAACTCCTCTAAGTGATTATCCTCTCTCTTTTCTTTAATTTCATTTTTCTACCATCAATTCCCTATAGCCATGCCATCCTTTCATGGAATTTTATGGCCTTTCATTACCAATTCCTTTATTTCTTATACTCATGCAATCTTTAGAAGGTCACTTTGACATTTTAGCTCATATATATTCTTGAAAGTCTAAATCTTGAAAATTGTATAGCAATAGTAAGTTGGGTAGATGTCCAAGAGAAGGAAATGTTGTAGATTGGTAAAATCGCTTTGATTGGCCAACTCATACACAATCATGATGGACTATAAAGGACTAAGTTCTGTAAATTAGTGCTTTAACATCAACTTTATTTAGCTATACTTGATGATCTTATCTTTTATCTTAGGTTTAAATTTGAACCTTTAGGCCTTCATAGTCCTTTGGAATTCCCTCATTTTTCATATATATTTCAAAAGTTTATGATGTAACATAGCAGACATACACCGACCAAAGAGAACTTAGACTTCATTGAGTGGGAAAGTGGAATGGCCCATGTCAAATCAGGGGGCGCCACACATTGGTGCAAAGGGGAGGTGCCTCTCTAGCTGAATTAAGATGTTGATGCTTTATTTCTTCATGCTTCTCAGGGGTAAGGTGTTGTCATAACTAGCCCAAATGTTCTTTAGTTTCTAAAAGCTCTTTCCAACGGATAAGGTATCTGTGGGTGCTTCCATCTAATAATATTACCTATTGAGATTCTATAATGCACTTAATATAATGAGAAGGTTATGTCATCGATGGGAGTGCATGAGTCAGTACTAATTATATGTGAGTTGTAGGCAATTCAATAGGCAAAGAGGAAGGCTTAAATGCTCCCTGGTACGGTAGTAAGTTCTCATCATTGAAAATTGTGTTGACAAATTAACAACATATGTACTAATGCTCATTTTTCTCATAATTTGTAAAGGATTGGAAGAGTGAGCCTAAAACTATGATGGGGTGAATGCAAAAAAGCATATAATCCCTATATTGTATTCCAACGATGTATATTAGCTTGAAATTTATAAACCTTATTACTCAATGTGACATTCTCACATTAGTATGGATCTCTTTGTTGCGCTTAGTAAAACTCTCAATTAACTTAGACGAATAAAAAGTAGAAAAGTAGTCTTGTTAACAGGTTGATGATCTCTTGACCCATGCACAATTTCAAATGTACTATGGTTGGTAAATTGGTTTACCAAATTTCTATGGGTGACTTTGATAAGAGGTAGGTTACCCAATTGAGACTCACATCCTTGGTGCATTGGTGTATGCGCGTAGTGCAAGGATTTGTAGCAGGGATTTGTAAGGTAACCTTTTACTAGGTATGTTTTGGAACTTCGTAAGCCCATTGTAAGGTTTGAGTCATTGATGACACCATCTTTTTTTTTTTAGAATATCCATTGTATGAGAAGGTAGAGGGGTTATCTCAAGGGTTGGGTTGGTTTAGTGGGTGAGTTAGGTTTGAGCTTTGATTTGTTGGGCTAGTCTTGGTAGATCTAATATTTTGGCCATTGTGTTTGAAAAAGTAGTTATTTGCTTGTCCACTGTGAGCAACAAAAAGATTGTAAAGCCAAGGTTGACCAAGGATAAAAGAATCATGCTTATATGAAGGACATCACACCATATTTTGTCTTGATATGAGCCAATCTCAATAAAAACCAAACGCCTTTGAATGATGAGAGAGAGGTCCGATTTATCTATAGCACCGTGTAGGGGTTCGATTGAGGTTTACTTATGATGTGGATATTCTAGAAAGTTTTTGTGTGAAAACTACATTCATGTAACTTCCATTGTAGATCACAATTTTGCAAGGTTAGCTTCCACACTTTGCATAAGTGTAGAAGATAGTAGTACGTTCCATGTGTAGTTTGATGTGGGCGTGGAAGACATGCACCACACTACATGGAGTCCAATAGCGTTTTTTAATGTTTCCTTAAGCTCATGATTAGTTTGTTTACTTTTAGCTTATTTTTTTAGACAAATTTAATTTATGTTTTTGTTCTTAATCAAATGAAAATTTACATCTTTTCTTAACTATGAAATAGTTAAATGGGTAATTTTTTAGAATCTATGAATTATTAAATTATGAGTAAAACTATGAAATAATACAATGTATTTCAAAATCTTTGAAAAGAAACAACCTGTTTAATTTTCATATTAACAATATTTTTTCTCCATTTACTTGATTTTTTTTGTAAATTTAAGATTTATTTGAGTTTTGCTTTAGGTTTTCTTTTAATATATATAAGATATTTATGCACCTCATATCTTAATAAAGGACAATTTAGTAGATTATGTCTTTATAAGTGTAACTTTAAGCACTACCTTAAATGCTCTTTGTATTCGCTCCACCAACCTATATTGTTTTGAAAAAAAAAAAATTATCAAGGTATGAAATCTCATTCCAAGTTAGAGATTCAATTCTTTGCCAGAATGAGATCGCTAGTTCAATGCTGGGCATGTAACCCAAAATGTAAGAGGCATTGACAAGGAAGGAATGCTCAGCCAAACAGTAACATGCCGCATGTTGACACAAAATGTAAGAGGCATTGACAAGGAAGAAGGAATGCTGAACTCTAACCCTTGTCAAGGTTGCCTCGTGTTACCTGCAGAAGCCTTGTGCCAAAGCTATGACAGGTCATAGAACTCACTAAGTCTTGTGTGAAGGCACAAATGTTGTTGCAGTCATTGCCTTTGTCGCACAAGCTTATGCGAAGGTTCTGACAATGTTAGGACAACACTGTCGTCATGGACCGTGCTGAAATCGACCTTGTCGTGGTCACTGCAGTCGCTGTG
Organism: Hedychium gardnerianum; assembly: GCA_038050645.1. NCBI lineage: Eukaryota > Viridiplantae > Streptophyta > Magnoliopsida > Zingiberales > Zingiberaceae > Hedychium > Hedychium gardnerianum. The sequence goes on from JBBUKS010000117.1 coordinate 2,340,036, forward strand.
CAAGTTTCATTGTCTCAGCCTATTTTGCTTTCCAGTCAGCAGTCGACAGATTGAACAAGATGTTTTACCTGTGTCATTTGTTTGCTTAGACACGAACCATAGATTCTATTTATTTCTTTAACTTGCCAAGTGAATTAAACATTGTGTCCTCATTATAGTCATGGATCCTACCAAATGCTAGTTTTATTTCTAGTTGTAATTTCTGAAATTTTCAATCTAATTGGAGCACGAATACTAAGCTATGGCTTCAGTGTCTCACTGTGTATTGATCAAAAATTTTGTTTGATTGCACAATGGAGGCATGAAATCATAAGCAATATGGTAAAAAGTTGAATATGCACTTATGTCTGGACATGTAATAGCTTTGTCTGTTTTTAAAATGATGATCTTGGTTAGGTGTAGCTAGAAATTTCAGTTTCAAGTTTTAAGAAAGCAGCAATTGCAACGACCTTTCATATTTCCAGATTGCTTTGTGGTTAAGTATTATATTTGCATTTTAGTTGGAAACTTTTATATTATTTTGTGCTTGCTTCTTTTCTAATACTTCGGTTACTCTGCCAGATGTGGGTGTTGAGAGATGTGTTAACTTGGATGATCGGACCGAAGCTCAAATTAACAATAAACTAGAGGAACTTGGTAAAGCTTGACCGAATACATCGTGGACAACTTAGTAAATCAATGGCATTTGTTTCTGTCTGCAATTAAACCGACAAAAACATTTTCTTTTAATTTCCAAGTATGCTCTCCAGAATGACTCCTGAAGTGTTGAAAGTGGGTCATTATATTTATTTTGAGTTTCTCCTGGATTGTTTCATTAAATAAATGGCATTTCTATCGGCCTGCAATTTAACCGCGTATGCTGTCTGCCAAACTCCAGGACGACTTCTAAACTGTTGGAAGTGGGATATTATATCTTCTTCATTCATCACGACTAATTTGTAAGTTATATTAAGCACTGCTTTAGCTGGTGGACTTAGTATATGCATGGATGAGATGACCTGCATTTATAGTTTGTCTCAATGGTGAAATGAGTAGTTGAAAAGACCAATAGAATTCTTGCGAGCAAGTTGTTACAAACTTATTTTGCCATTATTTTTATTACAACTTGTGTGACAGATAATTTATCTGAAAGGTTGCTAAGTTTGATTCTTGCACAAGAGAAGTTAAGAGAGATTGAAAGAGTTTGGAATATTAGTAGGTAAAGATGACTTGTTATTTCTGAAGATATTTGCAAGTGAAAAGAAAAGAGGTATTTACAAATATTTTCTGATTAAAATTAGTCTAATTTAATGGTGTACATTATGTATCCAAAAATTTCTTATAAAATTTTTTAATTTTTTTTTATAATAAGAAGATTTTAGAAAAATGTGTAGAATGATCTTAAGGAAGAAACTAGAAGGAAGATTATGATGAAGGTCATGAGCCAAAAGGACAACCAAAGAATAGATCAAGAATCTCTATTGAGTTTGAAAATTGGTGAGCTATGATATTTTTCTCTAGGTAAGCTGGTGACGACCTTGACATATTCTCTTCATTGTAGGCTTGATATGCTCGGTAAATTGTCATAAAACATTCTCTTATTTCATTAATGGAGGTGGAAATAACCGTTGGTGTGCAATTCAACATGTACCTGATTTGATATTCTTGGTTTTCATTGGTAAAAAAGTAAGATGGTCTCATACTCTCTGAAAAGAGAAATTATAGGGGATATTTGTTTTAGTACAGTGACTTTTTATATGAGGGAGATTAGGCACTCCGTAAAGGATTTTGTATTCATTGAAAATTAATCTTAAAATTTATTAGAGCAACTATCATGTAGATACTAACTGCACTAATCTACCTCTATTCTTGGTCTTCATTGTAAGGCTTGAAAATGCTTGCATTAGAGACAAGATGAATGTTGAACTTTGGTGGATGTTGGACTTGGTAACACGTCTTACTCACATTTGATGATGGGGAAGGGACCTTTGTATCTTCTCACTAGCCCCTTGTGTACTTTAGAAAAGGACTTAAATTGCTAGGGTAGGAGTTTCACAACTATCATGTCACTTTTCTCGAACTCTATACGTTGTCCTTTTGTATTTGCCCATTTCTTTATCTTCTTGGTGACTTAACATGTGTTTGCATGGTGTTTTGATATTTGAGCTATGTTTAAGTTAGAAAATATGATTTATCTTACATGTATATCAAGTAAGTGTGAGTAAGTTTGAACGTCGGAAGTCCAAAAAAAAATTTGGCATGAAAAAATCCAAGTAGACACTTGTCACGAAGGAAGTCACAACAAATTTAGATCAATTTATTATTAGGCAAATAAGGAAGTCTCAACGAGTTGATAAAGATTAGATTAGAGAATATGATTGAAGGCTTCATTGCAAAGCAAACCCAATAGAATGAGGAGTTCAAGCATCGACCCTCAGCTATTGAAGAGGCTATCAAATAACTTATAGGTAAAGTTGATAATCTTATAAATCACATTAAAATGCTTGAGACTTAGATTGCATAGATCGCTAGCTCGTCTTCAAAAACTCTAGGGAGATTTCTGGGATAACCTAAGATGAACCTCATTGAACATTGCAATGCTATCGCTTGAAGGAGCGGTAGAGCTTCGGCGGAACTACATGCACACAAGAAAAATGAAGATGGTGGTCTAAACCACACGGATGGAGCAACTCAGATTTCACTTAATGAAGATGATACACTTAAAAATTCTGAGAAGAAAATTGAAGGACCTAACTCCAAGATTTCGGTGAGGATATATACCACCAATATCCTTCCCTTAGAGATTGGTTAAAGCAAAGAATGATGAAAAAATTAGAAATTATTTAGAGATGCTCAAGACGTTTTGCGTGAATGTATCTCTACTTGATACTCTGCAACAAATGTCGATATTTGCAAAGTTCTTGAACAACATTCTTTTACACTGAAGGAAAGTAGAAGACTTTGAGACAATTGCTATGATGAAAGAATGCAGTGCACGATCGGTAAGCCGTAAGGTTTTCTATGACCTTGGCGCAAGTGTAAGTCTCAGGTCTTTCTCAATTTGTAAGAAATTATGGCTAGGAGATTTAAAGTTAACTCCGTTCATGACGACCTAGTCATGGCCGGTCCCAAGTCCGGATAAAGAAGGAGGGTTGCGTTAGATTGTCAGGTAGCGTTCAACTATGACAAATTTCAATGAATAGAACCCTACAGCTTGTCGACCACTCCCTTAGATACCCATTAGTTATTTTAGAGAACGTGTCAGTAAAAGTAGAAAATTTTATAGTTCCTACTGATTTCGTAATTCTAGATATGAATGAAAATCCTAAAATTCCGGAGGCTTTTCTTTGCTACTGTCAGAATAGTGATTGACGTAAAAAATCATAAACTCTCTTTGGCGATAAATGAGGACAAAATTAAATTTAACCTATCTAAGGTCACTAACCTTTTGCATACTGAGAGTATTTGTTATAGGGTTGATAGCGTGCAAAAGGAAAATAAGGGAGCACCTTGCAAACATCCCTAGAGGAACCATCGATACGAAGCAACCATAGAGGGAAACCGAAAGAAAGAGTTGGAAAGTATATTATTTCGGCACGAGCAAAGTGAAACTTGGACCTTCATATGGAGATCTCCAAAGAGGAGGGGCACATGCACCCCTCAAGCCAAAAGCTCTAAGTTAGGGTTGACAGGAATTGAGCTAAAGACTTAAAACAAGCGCTTCTTGGGAGGCAATCCAAATTCTTTTTCTTTTTTGTTTGAGTCTTTTTTCTTTTATTTCTACATCCTAGTTTCTTGTTTTGATTCATTTCAAGGTCAGGAGCATCCACGAGCTGGTCGTGGCAGTTTCCACGGGCGTGGAAGGAATTTCAAAATGAAACATGACCAAGTCACGTGGAAAAGCACGGACATGCCCCATAACAGTCATGTCAAATCGATGGCTCCAGAAAGAAATATGGTTTAGCCATGTGAAAAAAGCACAATCGTGACCTATAACGATCGTCACGATTGTGCCCCAATTTCATAGTGAGGTTTTGTTCCACTAGCGATAATTGTAAACCTCTTCTTTAGAATCTCAAAAGCTCTCTCGATTGCATTGCGAAGATATTCATGTCTAAGATTAAAATAATTCTTGCATTTGAAGGACCACATCTCCGGTATTATGATAATGAATTTCTCGATAAGGGGTAATTAAATCCCTCTTCAGCATAAACCTGGAATCAACGAAATAGTATTTACCTACCAACAAATGAAGGATATAAGTTAATTATATTTACTTCCAAACATTGTCCACTAATGAACATTAATTGTAAACCAAATATTGTGAGGAATTATTAATTTATCACGTCTAGATAGAATATTTTTGACAATTCGAAAATCAGATGTGGTTCCTTCCAACCTAGATAAGATATATGTGAACTTCAGGTCGAAGGAGCATGCCGCCAACACATTCGTAGTTTGTCAATCCTTTCTTCCTCCATATCTAGGTGTGTCTACATCGGATATCTTAATATGCAAATGAGTTCCATTCAATGCACCAACACAATCCTACAATTAGGAGACAACCAACATATTTAGCTACAAAGTACCTTACCAACCTTCTAAAATTCAAAATGATCAAAAGGAGTTTTACTTTGAAGTAAGGATAGAATCTATTGTTATTCTGTATAAGCAAAGGGATTTCAATAATGGCTTTTAAGACTTCATGAAAATGATTATTAATAGTCCTTATACTTTGATGAAAGAAAAAACTCAACTCTTGATTCTTGACATCATGACCAAGCAAATATAAAAACTGAGCAACCTTGTCTTCAACACTTGAATTCCTTCTGATTTTTATCCTTTGTTGTGCTTTAATAGTTCACACAAGTGAACAAAGTCATCCACACTTACCTTAAGAATGCTACGGCATGCCTCATTAGATGTCATGAGGTTGTGCAACAAAATGTGTCGTGTATTATCTTTTTTCTCATTATTCTCCATTAGACCTTTATCTACATACTTATCATATCCTTTAGCATAATCTCAAGAATAACTACATAGTTTCTATTTATGAAAATTTCATCTGAACTCTCATTCAAACTATCATTGTTCTCCTCGTAACAATCACTAACATTTGGATAATCACCTTCACCGTTATCCCACTTCATCTCATCAAATATGTGGAAAGATAAACAATGATAATAGACTACTACAATAAATTCAATGTTGTTTGTTATCAAAAACAAATAAAAGTTTCGAAGACTTGAATATCTGGTACTAACTAAAATAATTTAAAATTAAAAAATAATAAATAAAAATTATAATGATTAAAGTTGAGTCATTCATAAATCAAGTTAATTAATAGTGTTTATGAGAATCTCATAATTATAGTTTTATTAATTTAGTCCACTAATAATTTCTCCAAGAAGTAAATTATCATATAATGAGCTATAGGTGGATTAGAAACAGAGAAAGGTAAAATCACAGCTAATCTTGGGATCAAGGTAAAATGGCACATATTTAAATTGAAAACTAAAAAGAAGATAGAAATCAATAAGATTCAAATTTACAGTGATCACAGAGTAGCAAAACTCAACACAGAAGAAAATTGGAGCGATGACGTGCATCAATCACAGGGCAGTAGCTTACAACAATTGTGAATCAATCACGTGAGCAGCATTCTTAAAGGAGCAATAGCAGTCGTGAAAGAGAAAAAATTGATGAAACAATTGCAGAAGAGAAAAAGAGAGATCGACGGAGCAATCACAAGAGGAGTCAATGGGTGAGGAAGAAGAAGAGTCCGAAGAAGAAATCGACAATTCCGAGGAAGAAAAAAAAAAGGAAGGATTTAAGGATACTTGCGTGATTTTCTTTATTTACTTTTCCATCCTTCATCCGATTTGGAGGCAGATAAATTTTTGCGGGGGATAAATTTTCCTCAAAAATTTATCCGCTGAAGGAATACGATTTCCATCGGCTTTAAATTTTTAATCAAGTAAATAATAGAAAAATTTCTCTTATTTTACTTTCCCTACCTCCAAGTAAACAGTGTCAATCGTTTAGCCTTGTCACTTTCGAAATTTACCACAAATTCATTATCAATCATTCAACTTTGCTATCGTGAGTTTCAAGTTCACATGATTCTCATCATCCGTGCAAATCCAGACACAATAGCACCAAGGCATGCTATAAGTGAGATTGGTTTTGTTGTAATAAGAATGACCTTCCAGTTTGTATATGCAAACCAAGAAAGAACAGCTGAAACATAACTGCCTCAACGACATTTGCAATTAACTATGTAGATCCAACCTGAAACTACAATCAACAC
>JBBUKS010000117.1:2358018-2387497 GCA_038050645.1 Hedychium gardnerianum
TAATTATTAAAAATGATTTTTTTTTATTCGAAATATCTGCTCGTGTGATAAGATTAATTTTGAGATGACTAAACTGAATCTATATTCCACCCACTACATAAACTTAGTAAGTATGATAATTTTTAATATATGTCTTAGTATTATTAATAATTTGAGCATCATAGATATGTCATGCATAAAAATAAAATTCTAATTATTTAAAAAAATACCTATCTTTTATTATCATAGTGTCTCGAACAACATAAAAAATTATTATTATTTTATACCACTTACAACCTGATAGAAATAATAATAAAATTATTATTTTAACATCCATCCAAAAAAAAAATTATATTCTCTCAAAAAAAGTAAATTATAAAAAAAATTATTTTAACATAATGATTCCTCGTATAAAAGAGATCACATACAATAAAATATTTTGTATTTATTAAAAATTAACTTCAAAATTTATAAAAATAATTATTTTATAATTTAATAAAAAAATAATGAATCAAATAATAGATGATCTTGAGATAATTATTTTAATTTTATAAATAAAAATTATTGATTATTAAAATAAATTAAAAAATATGATGATTTAAAAATTTAATATCTTTTAATTGCGCTCCCTTACAATCCGATAGAAATACGAGGGAGGACTGGCGGGGGCGCTGGAACGAGCGTTTTGTTTTTTGCCACAACGAGGGAGGATAGGTTTGTAGGGAATAATTATTTTTTAATATTTATATTACACAGAGAAGTGGACAATGCTCTGGATAAGAGGATTAAATGCATCCACACCTTTCACTTTCCATCTCCATCTTGTATGACGTCACGTCTCGGAACTTAGCAGTAATAGAGGATTAAATGCATTTAATTTTCTGTCCTCCGGTCATTGTTCGAATTAGTTAAATTAATTTTTATAATTTATCTTCTATTAATCCTTAAATAAATTAATAAAAGTACTCATAATAATATTTCATCTTTTTACCACAAGTCTCGCAACTTACTGGGGTCCTCTGTTACTTTCTACTTGTCTTTCGTTTTCATTAGTTGACTCAACACGGAGTCTTTGTGTCAGATATATGATTAGTCGCCGTCTATTATTTAATTCATAAGTTTCTTCAAAATCTTCTCAGTTTCTTATTTATTTGTTTTTTAAATTACTATCCACTTGTGTTTTTTTCCGGTAAATTAAAAAAAACATATGTTTAATTTTTTTTTTCTAAAATAATAAAAAAATAATTATTAACAAATTATAATAATGTATTAAAAAAATTGTAATTATTTTATTTATCTTCCTAACTTTTAAATTACATTTTCTATGAAATGAAATAAGAAGAAAAAAAAAATCCCCTTTTCAACAAATGGGTCAGGTTTATATTTTTGGACATCACAAGGCCCAAATTCGTCTCAGCATCCTTTCCAAATCTAGAAATGGGAGATGATCCAACTCAATATCATAAGTGATTAATATGCCCTCGTTGCACTCATCACTTATCATTATGAAACTTAGGATAATTTCATTTCATTTATTGATCGTTATGACCATCATTCCAAAAATTCATCTGTTTTTTTTTAATTCAGGTATTTTTATTTTTTAAATCAATTCATTTTAAAAATAATCGATTCGATCTTATTAAAATTTCTCATTTCTCATATGATTTAATTGAAAAATATTGATAACGATTAATATTTTTAAATTTATTATTCTATCGAAACAAAATTCTTATAATAATTAGGATTTAAATTTTAGATACATCATAAATTGCTTTAAAATATAATTATTGTATTATAGTTTCAAGACATCCACTCCCCTAATTATTTATTGAGAAATTTTACAATTCACACGGGATATTAAGTCTTATTAATTTTAAGATAATTTATTCAATTTCATACAATTTTTTTTATTGATGATCCTAATAAATAACTGGATATTAAGTCTTATTAATGTTAAGATAATTTATTCAATTTCATATAAATTTTTTTTTATCGATGATCATAAAAAATTGAAAAAGAGTACATAAAAATTATTTGAGTTATCGGATCCGTTATTTAACACGACGCAGTTGAGTCCGAAATTTTATTCTCTTGAAATTGAAGCAGTTGATTGGGATAAAACACCGAGGGCATCTAGAAAAATTAAACTTCGAGGGGCACAGCGGAAGCCCTCGTTATTTATTTTTTTCTCTCTTCCTCTTTCTTACCGATGAGTGCTCGATCTGTCTCTTCCGCCGCCGGTTGCTGATGGACGACTCTGGCACCCTCGTCGCCGGCGCCGCCACTTACCTCGTTCCGTTCGGGTGAGCACCTTTTTAGGAATCGATCTCTGTCCCCAGTTTCTCTCTAACTTTAATCTCGTTTTCGAATTGTATGAGTAGGTGGTGGAAGGAGGCGCAAGAGTTGTCCTTGGAAGCAGCGGCCGATGGGACGGAAGGGATCCGCTACGCGGCGGTGCCCTCCGCGTCTTCGTCGGTCTCAGTCGAGTCCGATCTCGTCTTCGAGCTACGTCGCGACGGCGGCAGCTACTCGAAACGGCCGGCAGAGGAAGACGAAGGGGTTTCTTGCAGATGCTACGCGTTGATTCGAAGAGATATGTGCTCGATGGCTGTCAGATGGTGAGCATCTCCCCGCAACGTAGCAGGGTATCTTGATTCTTGTCGAGTGATTGAATGCTTGCAGCTTCATTTGATCACCAGTCCCAACAATTATACTTAGATACCTTGTGATGTATTTGCTTCCTCAACGCACAAATAAAATTTGCCCGATTGTTTGCTCTTATTGCTTAGTCTTCATTTCTGCATGGATTTTTCAATAGGCATAATGGTACCATTCTGAACACGGAGAACTATCTAGATGCTTCAGATGATATGTATCCTCTGACGCTTAGGATCTCTGCTTCCCAGGACACAAGTACTGTAACAATTAAGATACCCAAGGAGGTTTGTGGTGTTACGCTCTTCTTTTTCAAATTTTGCTGCATGTTCGTATTGACTTTATTTTGGTTGTTTATGAAACTAGATTCATACTGTAATAAGTCTGTTTTGCATATGGTCGGGGAGGTTGTCATATTTGCAAATCAACATTAAGTTTGCATATCCATTGATAATCAATTGATCCTAACATGCTCTAAAAAGAAGACAATTGAGTGATGGCGACAATGTTGCTTGTGTCATGAGGCCTTTAACTGAATTACAGTGACTGCTGATAGGATTTCCATGTAATTCACTGTCATAATCTGTGTGGCAGCGCAGGCTTGAACACATTTTTTAATTTTTTCCAGGACAATGTTACTGAGAGTTATGTTAAGGCGAGCACACTTTTTTCGGATGATTCTGAACTGGTGGGTTACTGATAACTACTAGTATCACTCTGTCTTGAAAATTTTGTGCCTCATTTACTTCATTTTCATTTGAACTAGGTTTATATTTGGGATTTTTCCAAGCAAATAGATCATGCTATAATGAATCTGCGGAATGTAATGTTTTTGGATGGACAACACCAATCCGAGAATGAGGTAATCAATATTACTTTTCAGCTTAGTACTTTAAAATAGGTCCTTTCCATGCTGTGTCTAGGCACTTGTAAATGATTGTTACATAAACCTGGACAGAATTGATAGTTCAGAAACTCAGGAATGCCCCTTGGTTGCTTAAATCTAAATGATCGTCATTTGTTTTTTCTTTTCAAAATTTTGTATGATTAAATTATGAGTTTCATTTTTATATTAAATTATATATCACATATATATATTTTTGAGACATTTGGTCCAATCAATTGGACCATTATTTTGAATTTGGTCTACAGCTTGATTGGCTTGTTGTCTGGTCGTGTTATGATAAATATGGGGAAATGTTTTATTTCTCAAACCCTAAATGTTTAGTTCATATTTTTTCCCTTATAACAAAGAGATTAAGAGGACTTTGCACAATTTCTTTTCATGCTACTATACTTTTGTGTCAGAAAAACCATATTCACTAGTTAAATTACTTACCTGAAGTTCTGCAGGATATACCATTGATTCACCTATATGGTGAGTGCTTGTCGATGAAAATTGTGTTTATTCTTGTTATATTCTAACTTTTAGCTATCTTTTTTTATCCAATATTATGTATTAGAATTCATCTGATTTTTTCCCCATTATTTCCCGCACTCAGTTTTTCTTAATTCATTTCTCCACTTTTTAACAAAGTGTAATCCCATCCTTCCAGGAGCTTTGGATATTGTCCTTTTCTATTGACGGAAAATATTGATTTTCTAAAATTTCATTCATGGGACACACAATAAGTAATCCTTAAGAAGTTATTTTCTGTGAACACAATTCGATACCATATAATTGATGGGATTATGGTAATTCATGTTTGTTTTTAAATGGGTACTGATCTTCATTCAGCTTTTTTTCTCCATTCTGCGGAAACAAATATAAACATAGTTTATGTAGTTGAGCTAGTTTGTTATTAGTTGCAATGAACATCAACTGAGATTAACTGAACTGATTATTGTTTATCATGCATAGATTCTGTATGTGCAAGAGACATGTAGAAAATGCTTCACTTGTAGCAATTTTTGAAACTGTTTCAACCGACATGATTTGAAAATGTAGAAAAATATGTGGCAAACATATTAATTGCCAGGAAAAAAGTTGACAATAGTAGGAGATTATGGACTTTTAATGTTATTTTGATTTTCTAAATATGAATTTACACATGCTTATACATTTCTATCATATACAAGAGAATATAATAGAGATTGACTATAAATGAGTTTATTGATACCACATATTGAAGCTGTAAGATTTGTATGAAACCAGAATAAGCAAATTTAACCTGGACTATTGGAAGATGTAACAAGTTCAAGTATTCTATCCATTTCACACCAACTATAATGAAGAAGAGTAACACACTCTTAGCTAGTATGAACTAATTGTATGTTAGAATTTATGTGAGGAAATCTTAGTAATTCTGTTATTTTTTATTTGTGATTTTGCAGATTCTTCTAGAAATTCGATTATATGCTTCATCAGAAGCCATGACTTCTGAACATGAAACCAGAAAGTATTACCCAACAGTTCCTATATCCCAAATGGCAGGTTCTTCCTATGGTGGTCATTTGTTTATGAGCAATGGAAGCATAGAAACTATGGATTTTGATCTTCACTCAAATGTTAGCTCCATCAGAATAAGTACTTCAGGTCTGACAGGATTGGAGAATCTTGGAAATACATGTTTTATGAATAGTGCTATCCAGTGCTTAGCCCACACACCGGAGCTTGTTCGCTATTTCCTTGGAAACTACACTAGAGAAATAAATCGTGAGAATCCACTAGGGATGAATGTAGGTTGAAACTCTTTGATGGATCTTGACTTTCTTAATGCAATATCTTCATGCAATTTTAAAAGCAATCTTTCTTGTTTTAACTTGTCGGCCTTGCTGAAAAGCAGGATATTGTACCTATCAAAAATTCTTTGGTTTGCAAGAAATGAGAGAAAGTATTCAGGGAGAAGCTTCTTTTTAACAATTGTTCCCTTCAATAGGGATATAATGTGTATCTTTTTTGTTGGATAAAGCATACTCTAGGCTAATTTAATAATAGCTTAGTGTATGCCAAATCCAAAATAAAATGCATAGAATGATTTTTCTCAGATAAGGATCTATGTTTAAGTGATCAGAAAGTAGTGGAGTTTTATTAGCAATGACTACCCTAGTCATGGACCAAATTCATATCATGCAAGCAGTAACTGTTGATATTGTTTTTGTTAATCATATCCACATATTGCTAGTTCATACATTTCATCATATAACTCCTATAGAAATGCTCGAGTTTTTTCACAATCTATTTTTTTTTCCCTCAAAACTTTTGAGATGCGGATAAAATAAAATCCATTTTTCACTTCTTCACTTAGATTTACTGGATTAGAACTATGCATCCTCAGTTTTTATTCCTTTTCCACCCAATAAAATAGGATTGTTATTGGAAGTAAAAAATTTCCAGTACTGAGGACAGCATTTATCTGAGACTCATAAAATGTTTCACATTTTGACAGGGTGAACTTGCTTTAGCATTTGGCCAACTTTTGAGGAAGCTATGGGCTCCAGGGAAAACACTAATTGCTCCAAATGTTTTTAAATCAAAGCTTTCTTCTTTCGCTCCACAATTCTACGGCTTTAGTCAACATGATTGTCAAGTAAGTAGTATTTTGTATGCTGAATCTCTTGTTATATGTGCTAAACTAGTTTTTTACTGTCCAAAATATTACTCAGTCTTTCTTAAGTGCTGAAGCTACTTTTATTCTGAAGCATGAACTGACTTATTTGGTTCATAGGAACTTCTGGCCTTTCTATTAGATGGGCTCCATGAAGACCTAAATCGCATCAAACAGAAGCCCTATGTTGAAGTTAAGGATGCATCTGGTCGTCCAGATGAAGAAGTAGCCGAAGAGTACTGGGCAAACCACTTGGCTCGCAATGACTCCATTATAGTGGACATCTGTCATGTTAGTGAGATTTTCTTTTAGGTTCTTGAATTCGATACTTGTATCCCATTTTGATGCTGGAATTCTCTCCTTGCTTACCACACAATCTCTAGCTTTGTAAGATTTAATGATGGGAACATCTGTTGTGCCATTACTAATGCATGGCATTGGTAGTTGCAATTTGATGCAAATAGCTTTTGAATTTATTGCCTCCATACTTTTTCTGATTCAAAGTTCCCACGAAATTAATTGAAGATTACTCACAATGCATGCTCATTTTATATTCCATGTTCACAAGAAGCACAGATTTTATATTTTATCATTCGTATGATTTGTTCCAGTTTAGGGAATCTCATCCTGAGTTATTGCTCTTTTGCAGGGTCAGTACAGATCAACTTTAGTGTGTCCTGTGTGCATTAAGTTGTCTGTTACATTTGATCCATTCATCTATCTGTCTCTTCCCTTACCATCCACAAAAATGCGTACAATGACTGTTACTGTCTTCAGTACTGATGGTCACAGCAGACCGGCCCCTTACACTGTGAATGTGCCTAAATCTGGAAACTGCAGTGATCTAATACAATCTTTAAGTATTGCTTGTTCATTGAAGCAGGATGAGAGTTTATTGGTCGCTGAGGTATGTTATTCTTTATTTTCATGATCTTACACTCCGTACTACAAAAAGAAAAAAAAAATCTCTTATTACTTATCTCCTTTTTTTCTGTTTGACTCACCTGCTAATAGAAACATTGTGCAGGTTTTCTTCAATAAAATAATTCGTTTCCTAGAGGATCCATCTGATTCAGTTTCTTTAATTAGAGATGAAGATCGGCTTGCAGCATACAGACTCTCAAAAGAACTTGAAGAATTCCCACTGATTGTGTTTATGCATCAAACCAAAGACGAGTAAGGGTGACATGATGAATAGATTTAGTATTTCATTTCTTTTAGCCATCATGTTGGAGAATGCCATAGTCTCTTCTGGATTCCCAGGTTTTCAAAGGAACTGAGGTTGAAAGAGGATGTAAATCATTAGATATGTCATTAAGATGCAGTTATAGCCTAGTTTCCAAAAGTATTTCTTGCTACAAACTATCATGGTTTTTTGCATTATGGAGGTGTATAAGCTAATAATGCATTTAGACTTTAGAGATAACCTGTTGGTTGCATTATAGCAGTTCTTAATTGCCAAATGTATTTTTATAGCAGGGGATACATCTTAGTTACATTATTTGACATGTATTGTTAAAATTGACAGTGTAGATACCAAGCCTGGATTAAAAAGTTGGAGGGTTATGAAGCTTTTACATCCATCATAAAACAATGGATCTTAGTCTATATTGTTGTGTTATATGATCTCAGTTCATGCAGCTGTATAAATCCATTTTCTGCAACTATCTGATTATTTTCATGACTTTGCGCTTTAAAACTTTTTTCTCCAGGCACTATTTCACTAGCAGATGGAAGGCATTTGGTACCCCTCTGGTTACTAGGCTACCAGATTTGAGCACAGGCCCTGTTGTCCATGACTTGTTCTTGAAGCTACTTGGCCCATTTCTAAGTCCTAACGAATCAACTTTGGATGTTGTTAAAGATAGTATTTATGACGAGGATGGGATTACTAAAGTACACTGTGACTCTGTTTTCCCTGATTTTGAAGACAATGCTACAGCAAAGGAAATGCATTTCCATGATGGATTTCAGTTTTACTTGACAGATGAGAACGGTCAAGTAATGCTCTCAGAGATAGAGATGAACGAGGCAATTCGCCTAATGGAGTTACAAAGTAAACTGTTTGTGCTTGTCAGTTGGCATGAGAAACAAATGACACATTACAATTTAAGCCTTCTTAATACCTTACCTGAGGTTTACAAGTTTGGACTTTTAGTTAAGCAGCCGCAGGAGTCTGTCTCCCTGTATTCATGCCTTGAAGCATTTTTAAAGGAGGAACCACTAGGGCCAGAAGACATGTGGTGAGTTTACTTATTCTATCCTTTGCCTTTTCAAGTATGTTTATAACAAGCTGGTACAAACTGTGGTATATAAGAAGTAAATTCATATGTTTTCATTGATAACAACTTTAAACAAACTATTCAAGTATGTTAAGTTGTCACTCATGCCATCAACACAAGAACACAAGCACACCATGGTTATGAAGAAAAAGTTGTACCATTGCCTTTAATCTGAATATTTAAGACAAATATGTACCAAGACATTTAATTTACAAAAGGGTAGTTTCAGTTTTACTGTAATTTCATGGTTTTTAAATTTGTCCATCAAAGTTCATTTTGTTTCAATTCATCTCCTGTAGTTTACAAAGCTATCTCAAACTAACCAAAATACCCACCCTTGTCAGTGGTTGTTTTTCAATTAACCTTAAGGTTTATTCATAGAGCAACTCAGAAATAATACATCTAATTATCTTTGGGCAACTATTTTATATTACACTTTCAAGATTCAAATATTTACCATTTTGTACAAAATGTGATTTTGATAAATTGATTTGTTTATTCATGCATTTATCTACTTAAGGACTAAAATCTCCTTAGATAAATGTCACCATTGTCAACTTGGACATGAGTAAATTGAAAGAATTTTTTGAACTCATCTTCATCATCACCATGCCATATTAGTGCCAACTGTGATCGGCTATGTAGCTTATATCACTCCCTTAGAGCCCAAAAGCTATATCATTATTATTATTGAAGCAAGTTTAGCTCTTCTTTAATGCATAAAATCATAATATCAATAGTTTTTGATGAAATAACAAAAAACTAATACTACTTTGGTATGCATGCTTCACTAGAAAGGAAGTGTTTCTGCTTCAGTTTCTAAAACTGTCACTTTTGTAAATATTTGATCGTGTACCCATTTAAAAGATATAGTACATTAAAATAAACCTGTTTGCAAATTATATTTATCTTATTAAATTGTCGTCACAAAATCCTTTGATTCTACTTTGTCAAAATGATCCACATTATTGAATGCCACTTTCATTGCAGGTATTGCCCAAGCTGCAAAAAACATCGGCAAGCTTCCAAGAAGTTGGATCTTTGGAGGTTACCGGAAGTTCTTATTATTCATCTAAAAAGGTTTTCATATGACATATTTTCCAATAACAAGCTGGAGATGTTTGTGGACTTCCCAATTCATGACTTGGATTTATCAGGCTATCTTGCTTGTAAGTCGAAAGAGCCGTCCAAATATCGATTATATGCAATCAGCAACCATTACGGGAACATGGGAGGTGGTCATTACACTGCATATGTTTATGTAAGTTGCATATTTATTGAATTTACACTTTAAATTCTTCTCCTCTCTGTTTCTCTAGATATGTTCTGTCCTTAAGCAAGATGTTATTGGAACACAAACTAGAATTAGTGTCAAGAAAACTTGGTACGGATCCAAAACTTAGTTTTACTTTCAAATTGTAGCACGACGAGTTGAATGGATGTTAATGCCTTAAGTTCAAAATTACCTCGGCCATAGATCTCTTTTAATTTTGTTGAATAGTATTAGCATTTATCTGTCACACTTTCAACTCCAACTAATTGAAGACTTAACATCTTCTAGTTTTTTGGTCCAAATAATACAGTAATTAAATGCAGTTACATCAATGAGATGCCTGTCTGAAAACTACATTTATATCTTTATACAGTTCTTTAAAGTAACTTATTGCATCTCTATCTTATTTTCCCCATCTAAATGTAAATACAAGATTCAGTTTATCTTATTTGTTGGAAGTTCACTTTGTTTTTATCATGATGCTGATACCGAATTTTTCACTGTAGCATGAAACTGAGGATCGTTGGTTCGACTTTGATGATCAGTTTGTTCTTCCCATATCTGAGGACAACATAAAATCATCTGCAGCTTATGTTCTCTTCTACGAGAGGATTAGACCCAGAAGCCTGGGTACCTAAGCTAGACCTGTGTGGTACAGAGGACAGTAGAACAGAATCATGGCCAGGACACACTTTTTGTTGATACTTATCGTCCATTATTTGGGTGCCGAAGACACATACTTGCCGAAAGGGACTTAAGGCAGTGAACACAGAGACATCATGAAGACATGAAGTAATCTTAATCAGTTACAAAATTCAGAAGAGTGGAAAAGGTTGGACACCATCAGTACGTACAAGTGAGAAAAACTCTTCCCACCTTTTGGAGATTTTTCGTGAAAGATTCACAAGTATATTCTTTTCCCTTAGATGATTCTACTTGTCAATACAGATGTAAAGTTGCATTCTAGGGCTTATTGGAGGAAGAGAAATATTATTGGATATCTTTGTTTCTTAATTTTTCTTAAAATATGTTATTTTAAATGCTAATGTAAATTGCAATCTCACTAGTTGATAAATTGCATCCCAATACAGATTTCTTAAAATGGCACAATTAGGTTATAATAAATTAAATTGAATTATAATTGTGTGAATTAAGTTTTTTTTCAAGCCTTATTTAATTTGTCTCAATTACTCGAGAAGTTTTTCCATTGAGGTTTATGCAAATTTGGATCGCCACTGATCCAATTAGTTAAATTGTTTTTTATTATACTGATTAGAGTTACATTCACTCTGAATTCGTCAAATAATAAAATCTGTTAGTTATAAAGATGGCCTAGTAGAATTGAATTATACAAGTGTTGATTTGATGATTTATTTCACTATCGAAAAGGAATAAAGAAAAAGAAAAAAATTCAGCACTTCATTCTACACAAACTTACTCAGCCCCAAAATTCAATCTTCATGTCCAATCTTCTAACAGAATTTACCTGCATTGCCTTTTCCTAGAGTTCCCTGTAAATACCAGCTTGGTCAATAGAGCCTTCAGTCTCCTAGAGCCTGCACCAGGCTTGAGAACACCAAAGCTCAATTTACCATCAACGGAGGCAGAGCAAGCACCTCCATTGCCATCCAAGCACCAACCTCCCTTGCTGAACACTCCCTTCTTCCGCCGAAGGAGTTCGCGGTCGATCTTATCAAGCACCGGATCGTTCCTCTTGAACTTCCTCGCAAACGGCACACTGCTCAGAATCATCCTCCTATAGTCCTTGAGGCCCAAGGTCATGGGGTGCTGCGTCGGGGGGTTGCCCCACAAGATGTAGTGCAGGTCGTGGCTCACCGCCGTGTTTCGGAACTCCTTGGAGTTGCATATCACCGTCTGGAAATAGCCCTCCGGCGAGGAGATGAAGTTGGTGTAGTAAAGGAGGAGGTTCCTCGGAAGGTTGTCCCAGCTCAGGATGCAGTACTCGGCAAAAGACCTGGAGAGTGTAGTCCAAGCAGAACCTGATCAAACAGTATCATCGTTATTCAGAAATCAGTACAGATAGGATCATGCGAGCAACCACAATTGCTGTATACTGTCTATTTCTGTACCTGTGTAGAGCTTGAAGGCAGTGGGAAGGCCTCTTTGGTTCGCAGACCAAATGATGCCTGATTTGTTGTGGCTATGCAGTGCAGAATCCATAATGATAGGCCTTGCTCTCTTCTTTCTGCAAGAAAAGTTGAGTTCTATGAATCATACAAGAATCAAAGATTGGATTTTTATCTGTCGATTGAAGCACTCTTACATCTTCCAGCCCAAGTGGCTGGTGTGTTCTATGAAGTTGAGATCTCTAGGCAAGGTAGAGAATGCCATAATTAGATCTGTAGAAATCGGTTAGATTGCCACTAGAGATTTCTCAGTTTTGGGCAAAACCTATTTTTGACAGTTTTTACCGTCTTGGGTGATCAGGGGGTAGTCGGCAGCGCTGAGGTTGATGAACCAGTCCCAGTGGCCGAGGCGGAGGAGGATGGCCATGGCGTGGAGCGTGGTGGAGAGCATAGTGGGGCCGCGGTAGGTGACGGGATTCGACTTGCCGACGATCCATACGTTGCCGAACCGCGAAAAAGCTTCGGTTTTGCCGACGAACTTGGCGAGCTGGGCGTGCTCCTTCGGCGGCGCGTGGAGGTCGAGGTGGAGGAGGTAGCGGTTCCCTGGGTGGTAGATCGCCAGGAGAAGGCGCTCAAGGCGAGAGACGTCGCCGGCGGAGGCGGAGATGAGGTAGGCAAAGGCGACCGGGTAGGATTTCGGGCCGCCGCGCAGGTGGTCAGACTTGTGGAAGAAGGTGGCGGATTTGGAAAGGACCAAGGGGATGATGAGGAGTGAGAGGAGAAGGGAGGCGAGAGTGAAGGACACCATGAAGGATTTGATCACCATGGCGAAGGCGAAGAAAAGGAGGTGCTTTTGGTGTCTGTTAAGATCTCAATACAAAGTTGCAATCTTTTCAATGTCCGATGAGAAATTATGACATGAGAAAGCTGGATTTCACAAGGAATCTAGGAAAAACTCGAAGAGCGAAGGAGATCATGATGATTTTGGTGCCCATTCTGCAGAACAACCACAGTAAAAGTGAAGATTTTGCCAGCAAAAGAATCGGAGCAACAAGTTTCTGTCTTTTTTGTGTCAGCGAGAAGAAGATGATGAGATGAAGAAGAGCAGATTCACTGAGAAGGCGACCATTAAGGCTTCGATGCTCATCTCTGGAAGATTAGGTTAGGAATTGGGAAAGAGAAGATCCATGAACTCACTTTCCCAAAAGAAAGGTGAGGTGGTAGGAGAAATGTAGTTGTCAATGCGTTGGTAGTTACTTCATTCATGATACGATTGCAATCTGAACAATGAGGAGGAAGAGGATGCAAAGTAAGATTAAAGATTAAATAAAATCAAAAAGTAAAAAAAAAAAAACAAATGAAGATGATGATGGATTGAGATCTACCTCTTGACTTGCCAGTGAGGGTTTGCTTACCAAGGGAATCATGTGAGGAGCTCTGCCCTGTTCTAAGTCTGAGCTGAGCTGAGCTGAGCTGAGCTTCTCAAAGATGGCCATGGTGTCAGAATTTACTTCATCTAACTTCCATGTTTATTGTCATTTAAATCCTGACATAAATATTTTTTTAATGCAGGGTTCATCAATCATGCAGTTGCAGTGGTGCAAATTTTTAACACAGATTTTTCATTTGCCCTTCAATGCTGTCATTTGTCAGTTCATCATCACAGTTCACTTGAATCAAGAAGAATTACATGGTGTCCTGTTTTTAGTATTGAATGCTCTCTCTCTCTCTCTTTGATACTGAAATAAATCACTAAATTAAGATCTCGTTGTCTTTTCCCGTTATTATTAATATTATTTAAGTTTTGAATCAGTACATTTTTTTTTCTTTTTAAAATATTGCGAATGTGTGAAAATCATTTCATCCTTCTTCTTCTTTTATTATTTATTGTTCAAAATACAGTTTAACAATGTTTATACAATTCTCAAATTGTCATGCTACTTGAAATCTCAATTTATGACATTGGTCATACATTAAACGTTGTCCCACTTAAAATATCTATTAGTTAAGATTTTGTCCGTTGACTATGACATCAACTCAACCCTTAAAGAGATAAATAAAAAATATTTATTGTTCTTGGCAAGTTTTAGATAGATCTGATTTATTGTTTCTTTCAAGTCCTATACTCTCGTATTATTATTATTATTTAATAATTTAATTTTCAATTATTTAAATCGATTAATTTAATCTTATAAGATTTTTTTTATAGATTATATTAAGATAAATTAAAAAACATTCGTAATTCATTTGAATTGTTAATATTTTTAAATTTATTATTTAATTTTAAAAAAATCTTATCATATATTATAATTGAGAATTAAATATTAAATATAATCTTAACCGTTAGACCGCAGCCTGGGCAGTCCTAATACGTATTAGTTAGGTAAACAGAGGAGTGGCGTTGTGTATTATTGATTGCGGTTCTTTATCTCTCTCGTGTCGGTCGACCCCACCGTCACTATTCTCTTTCTTTCTTTCTTCCTTCCTTCCTTATATTTATCCCTTTCTCCATCGATCTAGGGTTTTGACCACGGCAACCCTCCGCGTACTCCCCGCGCCCCCGCCGCAATTGCCGTCTCCGCACGTTCCCACCCTTTCGTAACGCCCCGCTCGCCTCCGATTTCCATGGCTTCGTCTTGATTCTTGGGCTGTCGCAGACCTATGGCGGCTCGACAACCGCCGGAAGCCTGCGCCACCGCGGACTCGATCGGGGAGATCGGATCCCACGTCGGTGTCCAAGAGGACGCCGCGCCATCCTCCAGGGAGGAAGCGACCGCCGATGTCTCCGGAAACTCCTGGGAGGTGTCGTTGCTGGAGCGGCAGCTGCCCGACAGGGTTGCAGGCGGCTTGTACGTGTTCCACAACACATTTCATCTGCTGCCGAGGGGGATTGGGCGGCTCGGTGCGCTCAAAACGCTCAAGTTATTTAGTAATGATATCGAGGTGCTGCCGCCTGAGGTTGTGGACTTGGTGGAACTCGAGCGGCTGCAGCTGAAGGTCTCTTCGCCGGAGATTTCTGGCCTCTCGTTACAAAAGCTTAAATCTTTGACGGAACTGGAGTTGTCCAAGACCCCACCTAGGTTGTCTGCTTCGTCTATCTTGTCTGAGATTTCTGGCCTTAAGTGCCTAACGAGGCTCTCCATCTGCCATTTCTCTATCAGGTAAATGAAACTACCATTTTTGTGTCCGATATTGCCACTTATCATCAGCTCTTTATTCTATTTCCTTGGAGTAAATCACTTCTTAAATTTTGGGTTATGACTGAAAAATGGCATTTTTAGCATTTTCCCTCACATTTGGGTCAATATTTTAGTGGTTACTCTTCCATTTTGTCACGACCATAGGATTTAAATTTCACAGTTGCGAAAGTTTGGCCTTTGCTGACATTTACTTGTTCTTATACTTGTCTGGGACCAACGTCTCAACCAAAAGAATTCGTGTTTCGAATTTGAAATCTTAATGGAAATTTTCTGAAAATATGAATGAAGATGGGATTTGATTACTTGGTAAATTAGGATGATCTGATTACTGGGTTATGGGAAAGTTAACAATGTAATATAGGAGGTGGGGTTTGTAGTCGTACTCCATGAGATTTTAAATCCCATCAACTCCAATCTATAACAGTAACCAGAAATGTTTAATTTATGCTTTCAATAAAATCCTATGGCATGGAAATAACATAATTCAAAACAAGGCATAATAGAAAACCAAAAATAGCTTATCTAAGCACCGTGTTTAGAGAGAGAGAGAGTATATGGCCCTCATTGTCATACCTCTGGGCGTCCCAAATGAAATTTAATTTCTTTTGATTTTTGTAGATACTTAAGTTTTATTTTTTGAAGTTCTTTCATGAATTAAGTGCTTATAATTATATATTACTCTTAGTTTAAACTCTTTTTCTATGTACGGAATTTGTGTTTATACTCACTTTTTCTCTTCAGATATCTTCCTCCAGAAGTTAGCAATCTGAAAAAGCTGCAGGAGCTTGATATTTCATTTAATAAGCTGAAGAACTTACCTGATGGTATAGCTGAGTTGGGTTGTCTTAAATCGCTGAACATTGCTAACAATAAGCTGGTTGATCCTCCACCATGTATTTCTTCGATGAGTAGCCTTGAAAGGCTGGATTTGTCTAACAATAAGCTAACTTCATTAACTTCTCTCAGACTTTCTTCTATGCTTACCCTTCAACATTTAAATCTTGAGGTACACATACGTCACTCTTTTAGAGTAGATCATTGTTTATCTTTTTTACTTTCTCATATTTTTTTAAACACAAGCTTTGTTTGAATTCTGAAAAATGCACAGTTACTTTGTCTTCCTTTATCAAATCAATGAATTTGATTATTCTATGCTCCTTGTGCAGTGTAATGTTTTTTTATTTTTCTTTTTTTTTGAAAGATCATAGATAAGATAGGATAGATAAATGTGTATTTTCTTTGTCACTTTTAAGAAGCTGGAATTTTTGGGTCTCCTTAAACTTAGTTGGAACGATTTTACTTTAATTGTTTTACTACAGGCATTTTGCATAGTTCATGGTCTTGGTCTGTGATCAACGTTGTTCTGGGTAGAGATCTACACTAGTCCATTGGATGATATAGTGAGTTGTATCACGTGGTACAAACAGCACAACGTGTTATATACAGTTCAAAACTATTAGTATGTATTCAATGAATACATACTTGCCCATTATCTAAACACTCAGCTGCATTATTGAGATTTACAATGCTGGTATCGCATTCCAAAAGAATGCTGGAGTTTTCTAATATTTATTATTGTACATTTCAAGCTGAGAAGCACCTTGATGCCAACTGAGTATTTTACTTGGATAAACACAAAATACTTGAAGGAATTCCTGTATAGTGAATTTGGAGAGTGAAGATAATCTGCTTCACACCTTATGTACATTGAGTTCATTTTAACTTTTGATACGCTTGCATGTTACATAATTGTTATATTTTGCTTATGATTTGCCAGCTTATTTTCTTTCTTTTTTGTGTCTTGAAAGCACAATAATCTTCCCTATGGTTTTGCAATACCATATTGGATAAGGTGCAAGTTTGAAGGAAATATTCAAGATAACACCAAATTTCAAACCTCCAAGTCTTCAAATGCAAGTGAGCTATATGATCCTGCTATTCACAGGACTCATTTAAGTCGATATTGCAATGGTAATATTTGCTTCTTTGTCTTAATATCATCTATACCATCATTAGTATGCATCTGAATAAGGTTCACTTAAATTTCCTTTTTGAAGTCAGGTTCCCATAGCACATCTTCATGTTCACATCTGGAACTGTCAAACAGCATCAGATGTCATGTTGCTAGAAGAATGAAAAGAAGGGGATGGAATCGCCACATATTCATTCAGCAAAGGGGCCGTCAGGAAAGATTGAACTACAGCAGAAAGTGCAAAGGGGAAGATCCCAATCGCAGTATGAGTCTCAAGATGGTTGAAGAACCTGACATTTCTTCATTTATTGAGCCAGTAACAGCTGTTGTGTTTGAAGAATCTGCAAAAGAGAATGTTTTTCACAACGACAATGCTAGTGCAGTAAATATTGACGGATGCTGCCTTGTCAAAGAGAGTGAGAGCAATGAGGTTGGCTTGCTTGAGAGTCACCCTGAAGAACAATCTTCATGTGCCACCTACAACTCTATTTGCTTGAACAAAGACAATGAATTTGAATCTGAAAGAGAGGACAATGAATTTTCCTTCCATTCCATCTCTTCATTTGATGTGTCGGATGAGCAGTCCTCTTGTGAGACATCTAATGTCACATCAAAATCTAAAAGGCATTCTGAGAAGGATCTTGATAATCCTAAACCCAGCAAATTTCGTAAACCTGTTGAAGACTGCTCAGACTTATCCTGCAAGTATAGCATTCAATCATACTGCAGCATTGATGACTTCATACCTGATGGTTTCTATGATGCAGGACGTGATCGTCCCTTTAAGGCCCTGCTAGATTTTGAACAGAGCCTCTGTCTAGATTCACGTGAGGTTATACTTTTGGATAGGTGGGTGATAACAAAATGACATATTTAGTTGATTTATTTTACTCTCATAGTCATTTTTTTTTTCTGTTGTAATTTTTCATGGTTTACATGAAAATGATTCAGCTTTTCTATTTTGCTCATTTAGAGAGAAAGACGAAGATCTGGATGCGATTGTTTTTTCAGCACAGTTACTCATGTCTAGATTGAAAAGACCAAGCTTAAGTGGAAGGGAAGACAACATTGTTGACGATTTGCATAGAGCATCAATTCTTGCTCTCTTTGTGTCAGATTGTTTTGGCGGAAGTGAAAGAAGTGATTCCATCCTGAAGATGCGTAGATCTCTTCTTGGTTTACGCAAACAACAGCCTTTTATCTGTACTTGTTCTGCTGGGTATAATTTCGAGAAGACCAGATCCTTGGAGAATAAGCGTGACAATGAGTTTAATGTCTGCTTTTCTGAGTTGTGTGATAACTCACTACAAGTTATCAAAAAATCTCGGAATTCTAACATTGTGCCCATTGGTACATTACGTTTTGGTGTTTGTAGGCACAGGGCTGTGCTAATGAAGGTATGTCTTTCTTTCCTTTTCCCTTCTCATCTTTATTAATTTCTGCTACGGTTGTCCAGTCATTTTTTTCCTGCAGTATCTCTGTGACCGAGTAGATCCTCCAATTCCTTGTGAACTTGTACGAGGATATCTTGATTTCATGCCCCATGCTTGGAATACTGTTTGTGTAAGAAGAGGTAATGCGTGTGTGCGAATGGTTGTTGATGCTTGCTATCCAACTGACATTAGAGAAGAAACTGATTTAGAGTACTTTTGCAGGTGATTTCTTGTTTCAATATTTCCTTTATTTATCATCATTCCCACTTTTACCTGCTTTTAAGTTATATGCATTATTAGTTCAATTTGAGATGTAGTTCATGTATTACTTACCCTTTCTAAATTGTATAGCTTCTAAAGAAGCAGGAATTGTAGTTATAAATTGATTCCATTTAGTACTTGCTCCAGAGTACAAGGCTTAAGATTGGTCCTATACTTGCTTTTAAATTTAAAACCCAGATCAGTGAAGCCATCACTTCATAGTTTTTTAATGCTCAAGAGGAATACATAAATATGTTTAAAGACTAGAAAAAGGAAAAACAAAAAATCTGGGCCCACAAGCTAAGTCTTCTAATTTTGATACACCCGATTTGTTCATTTTGTGACTTCTCTGAGTTGGGCTAGAAGCTGAAACCCCAATTGGCCATGTGCCTTGCTTCGTGTTTAACAATAGTGGAAAATGTCTCCTTACATAAAAGTTTATGTTGGAGGGGAGAAGAGTTCTAAATAGGGAATCTTTCAGTTAGTCTAGTGTGACGTGGCAAGTGATTTTTCTTCCTTTCTTTTTTCCTCACCTTTGTGGCATGCTTTTTTCCTACTATCTTCTTTCTGAGGTGATTTCTATACCTTCTCTAAAGGAAAAAACAGAGAATACACTATCATTTAATGGTATCTTGTGATCCTATGGATAGTTACTAAATCTCTTAACAGTGCCATTATCTTTGGAAATATTACTGTTCAATGATGGCTGGTGCTCAACCTTTGACTCCGACATTGAAAATTCAAAACTATTAAAACTATAACTTTATGTATTTTCTATTAGATTTGTGTAACTATATTCTTTGAACATTTATTTGATACAAATATTTTATGTATTTCTGTTCAGATATGTTCCTCTTAGTCGATTTCTAGTACCTCTTGAAACTAGGAATTCTACCATCCCTACGCTGTCTATTCCTTTCTCACTCAACTATCAAATCAAAAGTACATCCAGGTCTGTCATCCATTGCAAATTTGGAACACTTGATGCTGCCATAAAGGTGATTTCATAAAGACCTGCTAGTATATTTGTGCACGACTTATCTTTCCATATCCATGGATTACAAAAAAGTGTGACTTAACTTCCTCAACTTCACAGGTTCGATATTTGATAACGGAGCAGACATCCATTGAGGAAATTAGGGCCTTTGAGCACATGCTCCTGGGGGAAGTAAGGATTTTAGGTGCTTTGAGAAATCATAAGCATATAGTGCATATTTATGGTCATCAACTTTCTTGTAAGTGGCTTCCAGCAGAAGATGGGAACAAAGATCATAGGTTGTTCCAATCTATGATTATAATGGAGCATGTGAATGGCGGTTCTTTAAAGGTGGATAGGTGTTGAATGCTTGCTTCTATCTTGCATATGTAAGGCATATTTAACTCCTGATTGTGTTTTTTTGCAGAGTTATTTAGATCAATTGAGGGAAAAGGGCCGGAAGCATGCTCCTGCTGACATTGCTTTGTGTATTGCTAGGGATGTTGCCTGTGCACTGGTAGAAGTGCATTCTAAGCAAATTATTCACAGGGACATAAAAAGTGAGAACATTTTAGTTGATTTTGTATCCCGGGCTGACACAGTGCCTGTTGTCAAGCTTTGCGATTTCGACAGATCAGTTCCACTTCACTCCTCTGCACATACATGTTGCATTGCTCACCTTGGCATACATCCACCTAATGTTTGCGTGGGTACACCTCGGTGGATGGCTCCAGAGGTGGTCCAAGCTATGCATCAGAAACATTCATATGGTCTGGTAAGATCATTTCTGTTCCCATCATCTCATGGACTAATTTCACTCTTAAGTTACTGCTATACGCTAGACTACTGGAATGCACTTCAAGATTGTCTGAGATCATGCTGTGGTTTTGAAGCAGGATACCAAGTAATGTTTGAGCCAAAGGATCACAATTCATGTTGGTCTAGTTTTTGTCATGTTATTTAAATTTCTGCCTGATTTTCTATTTTGTTCTTCCAGTAGATCACATGTTATCTCTAGTCGATATCCAAACATGTTTGGCTTGATCAATTAGGAAAGCTGCAAGTCATATCATCAAGAAGCTGTACCATTCAAACATGTGTTTGCCATACATTTCCCTGTTGTGTGACACTTATTGTTTTGATTCTCTTGTTTGATAGTTTGCAGTTTAAATCTTTGGTGTTACAGGAATAATCTGTCCTTTCTGCAGGAAGTTGATATCTGGTCATATGGATGCCTTTTGTTAGAGCTCCTTACCCTTGAACTACCTTACCAAGGACTATCTGAGTCAGAGCTATATAAACTGTTGCAAGTAAGTTCATTAGCTTTGCACTTTTAGTGGCACTTATTTATGTTTTACTTATTATTTCTTTTGCTGGTACCAACATAAGATCTTTATCCGATGGTGACATTTCAATCATGATGAATGATACCCAATCGACACATGATGAGCTCAGCGTAAATTTAAAAGCAATGCTGAAGCTGCTTACTGAGTATCTTACACTGCAATTTAACTTTTCTATTCGATCAACAGATGCAACAGCGCCCAATGCTCACACCCGAATTAGAAGCATTATCAGGAGCATCCCAAGATGAACCAACAGCACAATCCAAGACAACTGCCTTCTCCTCCAATGCAGAGTCGGAAATACTAAAGTGTTTGGTAGACCTTTTCTTTCAGTGCACCCATGGCGATCCTTCCCACCGCCCTTCTGCCAAGCACGTCTATGATTCTCTTCTAACCATTTCTTCTCGGCTGGAAACTGCGGATCATGCCACTGTGGGCAGTGACTGATCCTTATCACGAGGAGTTTGCTACACTAAACTTTACATTACATGCCCTCAACATGAACTGTTGTCTGATCCATCTAAGTTAGTTCAGCAATATGTCAGTTTATTCTTGGATCGGTCGAGCTTACCTCTCTTGTAACATTATCAGCATTGCGTTGCAAGATGTTTAATTCGGGCCCCATTTTTTAATTTAAAATGAGTTAGATGTGCCTTAAGATTAATAATTATGCTTGAAATATGTAACCATGTAATGCAGGGGATGTATAATGTTTAACAGAACTTATCCCAGTTGAAAGAAATATGCTTGATGATGAAAATTGATGTTTGTTTGTTTTTACATGTATTGTATTACAATTGAACAGTTAATTGCGAGCCACTGTATAATTAATTTTGCAAGTATAGATTATTTTTCAGTTGTGCATTTATCTTCTTCCTTATAGATTATTGTAATTACAATTGAATGTAAAACTATCTCATTTTTTCAGTAAAAATGGCGTTTTGAATTTTTTAATTTTTTTATAATCATATGGAATTTGAAAAGCTTAAAACAAAATTATAAATATTATTTTGGGTGGTAAAATCTGTTTGAGTTCAGTGATGAGAAGTCTGAAGGCTCTCAATTAAAATGATAGCCACAAATAGAACAAACTGCAGTAGTTAAAATTTAAAACTTGTGTTAGTATTCTATTTGCTCAAATAGTAATCCACGCTTTCTTAATATAAATACATAAATATCAGTTACAAGCCATGCATTATATTCCTATCAACTTGATTGCAACAATTAGCTACTAATTACTTAATAAACTCTTCATTATTTCACATTAATTGTATTTGATACTAATTAAGCATTGCGTGGTACAGTGGTTACACCTAATTTACACATTCAGCAAAATTGTTCTATCTGTCCTAATAAAAGGAAAAACTCCAAATGCCAAAAAAGATATTCTATCAACAAAGAAATTATCTTGAGAGAGACAGTCACCTGATCTTGCTTGGTTATGTTTGGGAAATCTTATAATCTTTAAATTGTTTAATAGTTTAGGTAGTATATTCAAATTTTCAGTAATCTTTCCAATAAATTCAATTGTTCACAATAAAATTTTATAAACTTGCAAATCTAATTTACAAAAAGTTTTGTAAAATCCAAATTTTTATTAAGAATATTTAGAGTTTAAATCAATTGTTGCTTTTATAGTTTTGGCAATGACATGCCAATATCCCTTTCACCACGTTCTCCTATATATATTTCAGTTCTTCTCAGCTCTTCTTCCTCATCCTTCCTGCAAATTAAAACCCTATTTATTTTTAGTTTCCATTTTGTTTTCTTTGATTAATTTTTCTCTTGGTGCACCACAAGGAGATGAAGCTGCCAGCATGATCTGATCACCTCTTAATGTCGAAGAAGACGATCGATTAGCTTGAGGTTAATGATCAGATCATCTGGCAATTTCATCTGCTGATGGGAGCACACAAGCAAACCACAAACCTGCTTCATTAGGGTTCATCAAGGAGGGAGACAATGAGGAGGTAAGTTATTCTAAATAATTATTACTTCCAATATTGCTTAACAACAAGTTCCTTTTGTGGATAATCATGGTTCTATTATTCTCTTAATTCTTTGTGACATCTGTTCATAAGCATAAATAAATACAATATAATTATTTTTTTCATTTCTTTTTTCAGATGATATGTTCTTGATCTCTTTTCTCATAATGTGAGTTGGTGTGCTGGTAGTTTAATTGTCAAGTTTCAAGCAGTATATCTTATAATTTAAACCTTTTTAATCTCAAGATGAAATAACAATTTTGAATAATATCCTTCACATTCTGCATTTGTTTCATTTTAATCATCTTTCCATATTCCAATGCCATTTAAAACATTAAATAAATATAACATATAAAACAAAAGTAAAAAAATGCTTACAAATGATCAAATTCAAAGGCACTTCATATATTCACCATGTTGCCCAATTAAATGCCCAATTCACAATCTAACAAACAAACAAGTAAACAAAGAGAGTAACCTCTTACTATGAGCTGCCAATTCTTCAATTCTCTAAAGAGATATCTGTTTATCACATCCAAAATTAACCTCAATCCAATCATGTCTTATTTTGGCACGAACAATTGCACGCCACGACAACACGGGGGGCCATCGGATCACTGTCTGATCTCGATCTCACATCGGCCCGACTTTACGCCATACACGACATGGATGAAGACTTCATCTTCATGCATGGACATGGTAAATGTTGAAAAAGAGGTATAATCTCATCAGGGAAACCAGAATAGTTGAATGTAGCCATTTAAAGAGGTAATTATTCATGGTTGATTACATCCTCCCTTGTCATAAACTACACACAAGGTTTGATATTCCTAAATAGAGCAAAACTAAAAGTTGTTCATCAACACATTTTTGTTTAATTCAAACTGATAGCTGCAAAAATTCACTGATTTAGTAGAACATATGCGAAAAAGCATAACTACAGATGGAATTAAATGACATGATCACTACCTATTCTTCGGAGGGTTTGTTAATCAGGGACCTGTAGATGTGGGTGGTGACTCCACCGTCAGCAATGGTGCGCATAATGAGGGCGTCTAGCTTCTAGTCTTTTTGAATGGCTAGCTGAAAGTGGCGCAGTGTGATCCTCTTCATCTTGATGTCCTTGCATTCCCTGCGGGCTCCAGCACTTCTGCTTCAAAGCACTCCATTCACTTGAATGCTCGACTTCAGCTACTGGTGGATATGACTCACAGGAAACTGCAAAACGAGATACTCCAAGAACTAATACTGTATACACACACACACACATATATATTGTGTCGATGCCATTTAAATCCTTTAATCTTTGTCTATAGTCTTAGGGCCACCCTTTTCCCCTCGCCATTGATATGAAATGTACTCAATCTCTCTTATTACCACATCTATAAGTCTGCTTTTAACAGTCATGTACACAGAAGCCTATCATATACAAAGATTTCTCAAAATTTCCATCACTACTGTGTCATCTTCTTCCTAATTGTTCCTCTACAACTGCCCAACGCTTTAGTCCACAAAATTGTAAACTTTTCTTGTCGATATAAAAGCAGATAGAAATAGCACAAACGTCAAAGCAACTCTTTTTTCAACCACCTAGTGTTTGTTCTATAAACCACAGATTAAAATAGTGGAATCAGTTCACGAATGATAATTGGAATACACAAGATTTCCATTAGATAAGAATGGGCAGATTGAAATCAACCGCAGAAGGAAAACTAAAACAAATACGTCAACATACTGTTAATTGGCAATCTGTATGATGCAGTTGTTATATAAGCAACATATTGAGTATGTGATTTTGGTCACTTTTAAAACATTGATTTTCTAAAGTTAATTATTTACACAAGTCGATGCATTATTTTCTCAATGAGAAGCATGGGTATGGGTTAAAAATCATTATATATTCTGTAATATGATTTTTGCCACATCCAATCAATGTTGCAGAATGTAGGTTGAGCAGGGAAATAGTGGGATGTACGTATAAGTTTGAATCTCAATTCTCACATTGAACAATTGTTATTATACTGCTTGAATTATATACTCTCGCATTAAAAAAAAAAATTGTTGCAAGGAGGCTGATATCAACTCCAGAAGATTATCAAATATTGGTCTTAACATGAAGAGCATGTTTGGAGAGAAAAAGTGGCATCATAGAACATCAAATCGATAGGACAACCCACTCCACTCATGCGCACTCAGAGGCAAACAACAAAAGAAAGATGAACTGTTGTTACCTGTAACTCGGCACGCACAGACCGAGAGACCAGTTTCTTATTGTCCTTGTTGTCACCGTTGTGGCGAGAAGCCCTTTTCCCCTTCCTTCTCCGCCATTTCTGAAATCCATACACCCAGAAACCCAGATCAGAACAGCAGCTCCCCCAAATCGGCGTCCCAGGCGGATGCAGCGCGAAAATAAAGAGGCAAACAAAAATCCAGCAGAATACTCCAAATCGAGCACCGAATTCGAAGGGAAAGAGATGGCAGAGGAGATCAGGTGCGAAGGAGATCCGGAACAAATCGAGGATTCGAGGGGAGGGAAAAAGTGAGCGTCCGATTCCTGATTTCCTTGTCCCGAGAGCGAGCGCGATGGGCCGTCCCCGCCGCGAGCGCATTGGGCTGGACCATAACGGCCCCATCAGATGGGCTCATTTTTTAAATAATATTTTTCTAAAATTATTTTAAAAATTATTTAAAATAAGAATAAAATTAAATATATTATACAGATAGATAATTCAATTTAATCAAAATTTTCTAGAACTTCTACAATATTTTTGGAATCGATAATAAAAACATGACTGCTATTTTTTACCATGACAGATGTCCTTAAGCAAATGTGCACTTAGCTGCCGTGTATATTTAATGAGGTAGGAATAAGTAACCAATTTAATTCAATAACTAATTATGAGGGCCAACGCTAAATATTGACGATTGACGAACATTAATTTAATGGTAAGGGTGTATTTGGTTCACGTCGTATAAAATCTTAATTATATGATTATTAGATAATCATATAATTAAGATTACGTGAAATAAAATATAAAAAATTTATTAATTTTAGAATTAATAAAAAAAATATTTTTCTAAGGTTTTTCGATTTCGGATTACATATCCCTTTTACTTAACGTGTCGGGTATGGATCATTACTCGGGAATTGTCAATTACCTAAATCAAATAGGATTTTTATTGATAACCTTAAATAGATAATCAAAATTATCAAGAATAACTTTCAACTAAACGCACCTTAAGTGTTTGAAATAAAATGATAAAAATTAAGAAAGTCAAATCTTATTATTTATTTTGAGAGTTAAAGGTAGTTAGTAGTTAAATTTTTATTTTTTCTTATATATTAATTATTGTTCGAATTAATAAATTAATTTTTATAATTAATTTTTTTTTATATTAATTTTGGGATAGATTAATGGAGATGTTGAGACGAACGTTTTATTTTTTTTTTTACCATCAAATTAGTCAAATTTCTATAAAAATTTTCATCATTTTTATAAACCTCGCCCACACATTTGTTAGATTTTTCTATTTTATCTCCCTTTCTTTCATAATTGACAGTTGGTAGTTGCTTTTAATTTATACAATTACCTTTCTAAACTTTTAAAATTATCAGAATATACCGATCCACTAGGATGTGTCCATCCTTGTCTGTTGACTTGTCTGATGAGTCAACTATAATTTTCTCTTCAAATAAGATTGATCAGGAA
Source organism: Hedychium gardnerianum (assembly GCA_038050645.1). Taxonomy (NCBI): domain Eukaryota; kingdom Viridiplantae; phylum Streptophyta; class Magnoliopsida; order Zingiberales; family Zingiberaceae; genus Hedychium; species Hedychium gardnerianum. The sequence continues at coordinate 2,384,729 of JBBUKS010000117.1, forward strand.
ATTGGATGCCGACAAGTTTGAGAAGTCGGATATTAAAAATTTTAGATATCGAGAAATCAAATACAGGAAAATTTGATGTCGAGAAATTGAATATCATAAAGTCGGATGCCGAGAAATCAATTTTCTCTAAAGAAAGACAACACGAGATTAGAAGGAGAGCCGATGTTTGTCTTAACATTGTTCCTCCGATGTTGTTTTCACGGGATGAGTTATTGGCTAGTGCATGAAATATTATCATAATGAGATTTGAGGATCAAATCCTGACTAATAGCCAGGTTTCTGTCCTTCTTTATACATTAATCCTTATGAGTAAGGTAATTACTCAGACACGATCGTGACTCTTCCAAAATAAAATATTTACTACTCAGTGAATATTGACAATTCAGGAAGTCGACAGTCGATAACTCGTCGACAATTGAGTAGCAGGAAAATAAAAAGATTGAACTCTATCATGTGGCTTTCACGTTGACTAAACTCTGATCATATCACATGACTCATGTATTCCTATATTGACTGAGCCAAAGTTTCATCATGTAAATTCAAATCTTACCTATCATCACATAATATATCTTAAAATCTTTTATCATTTTCTTTAGCTCGAGTGTTAATTTTATTTAGCTTTTTGTAGCAAATAACAAAGTGTTCTACATGACAACTTAACACAGCTTTGGTAGCAAATACTGATTAATGAATTGATTAATTAGAAGCTATTAATTTAATTAATGGTTTCTACTTTTGGGACTTGGACAGGGAACTCATCATGGATCTCGTCGGCCCACGGGTTCTTCTTTTCCTTCGCCGGCTCGACGGTGCGCAGCGCCCGCCACACCGCGCTGTTGCACTTGAACCCCGAACCGAACGCGATCTGCCACGTCCGATCCCCCTTCCTCATCCTCCCCTTCGCCTCCGTGTACGCCAGCTCGTACCACAGCGAGCTGCTCGAAGTGTTCCCGAACCTCCACAGCGTCATCCTCGACGCCTCCATGCGCCCCTCCGTCAGCCCCAGCCTCTTCTCCAGCTCGTCCAGCACCGCCCTCCCGCCGGCGTGCACGCAGAAGTGCTCGAACGCTAGCTTGAAGTCGGGGATGTACGGCCGGAAGCTGCGCCATCGGAATGCCCGCCGCGCCACCAACATCAGGAAGAAGAGCAGCTGCTCGGAGAGCGGCAGCACCAGCGGGCCCAGCGTGGTGATGTTGGACTTCAGTGCCTCGCCGGCGACAGCCATCAGGTCCTTGGACAGCGACACTCCTACCTTCCCCTCGGAGTCCTCCTCTTGGAACACGCACCCGTAGCTGCCGTCATCCGCGCCCTTGTGGGTGCGCACCGTGTGGATCAGCTGGTACTTGGCCCTCCACCGAGCAGACCTCCGGTTGGTAAGCAGCACGGCGGCGCAGCCCACCCGGAAGAGGCAGTTGGGCACCAGCATTGACCGGTTGTTCCCGAAGTACCAGTTGAGAGTGATGTTCTCGGTGCTCACCACCAACGCGTTCACGTTCCAATGCACCTGTTGGAGTACGTAAAAACAGAGCAGGGCTAAATTGAAACAGAGTACGTGAATCAGCGGACAGAGACCTGGAGGAGTTGCTTCGGGCCTTTTGAACTATCCACCTGGGACCTCTTGGACCGTCTAGCCTACCTAACTTCGTTTGGCTTACTTGGACTCTTTGGCTTGCCCAATTCACTCTTAGCCTGTTCAGATCGCCTGAACCGCTTGGATTGCCTAGCTTGATTGGACTGATGGCTTGATCAACCCGTCTAGACCAACTAGAGAAACCAACATAATTGGTCTTGGTATCATTGGAGCGATTGAGAATAACCGGAGAAATTTATTTTTGAAATAGAGAATGAAGTCATTATTTTTTTTTTTTATGAATTTAGAATAACTAGAATACTTAATAAGACGAATAATTTAGAGTGATGTAGCCATGAGGCGTCGCCGGGGAATGATCGTGAGCAATCGTCCAAGAGTATTGTCATCTCGAGCTATCAGGTTAAATTCTCATTAATAGTTAATTTTTTTTTTGATGTATTAGTCATTATTCAGACTAGTTGGATTAGTCTTCGTAATTTATCCTCTCCGTATTGATTTTGGGACGGACGGACGGGAGTGTTGGGATAAACATTTCACCTTTTGTCACCGTGAGCAATCGTCCAAAACCATAAGGATGCATTTGGTTGAGGATTATTCTTGATAGCTTTGATTATTCATCCAAATTATTGACAAAAATCTTATTTTATTTAGGTAATCGACGATTTTCGAGTAATGATCTATGTCCGACACGTCAGCAAAAAGAACATGCAATCCAGAATCGAAAAACTTTAAAAAAATAAATTTTTTATTGATTCCGAGATTAATACATTTTTTATATTTTATTTCATATAATTTTGATTAGATGATTACGTAACTAAAATTTTATATGATAATTTAAATTACGTAACTAAAATTTTACGTAACTAAAATTTTATATGATAATTTAAATTTTATATAAAATTACGTAACTAAAATTTTAGTTGATGATTACCTGATAATTACGTAACTAAAATTTTATATGATAATTTAAATTAAATATATCTTGCCGTTATAATACTCAAAAATAGCGTCACCAAGTAGGTCACGTTATTTATCAGAATTTTAAAACGGCACGGCGTGAAGCATTCCTGTTTCGATCATTCCACGTCCGATCCCACGAACCAGGGTGAATGACTCAGCAGGAAGGGGATAAAGGGTTCGAAATTTTGATAAAGCGTAATATATCAAAATACAGAGGG
>JBBUKS010000117.1:2399343-2425844 GCA_038050645.1 Hedychium gardnerianum
AAACGTATTTAACAAGACTAATAGCTTGAATTAAATAATGAAAAATACTAACTATTGAATCTTTTTTGGAAAATAATGACTATTTTTAAAGAATTAAATTAAATATTTGAAACTTTTTTACTATAAAATGTATTGGCCCTTCCAGGAAAAGTTACATTTTGGTCCATGTAAGATTTCATTATTATAAGCAAGGCCGTGGAGTTACAGTTCGTACTCGGCGATCAACACATCGCACATGAAATCCTTAACTCAAATCCCTCTCGTTTCGTCTCCGCCACGGCAGCAGGGCCGCCGCTGCGGGTGGAGTACTGCTGGGAATCCTCACCGTCCTACCCCGACCCACCTCTCCTTCGCCTTATCCGCCGCCTCCTCCTCCCTCTCCGCTTCCGCCTCGCCTGAGAAGCCCGTGGTCGTCGTGGGATCCGCCAACGCCGACATCTACGTTGAGATCGATCGCCTTCCTCTCGAGGGAGAGACCATCGCTGCGCGCGGTGGCCAAACCTTGGCCGGAGGCAAGGGTGCGAACCAGGCCTGTTGCGGGGGCCGCCTCGACCACCCGACTTACTTCGTTGGCCAGGTCGGAGACGACGCCCATGGGCGCCTCATCGAGGACGCCCTCCGCAGTGGCGGCGTTCTCCTCGACCGCCTCGCCCGGGTGCCCAGCGCGCCAACTGGGCATGCCGTGGTGATGCTGCAGCCCGACGGGCAGAACACGATCATCATCATCGGCGGGGCTAACATGAACTGCTGGCCGGAGGATCTGCGCGACGAGGACTTGGATGTGGTGCGTAGGGCTGGAGTAGTGCTGCTGCAGCGGGAGATCCCCGATAGGGTTAATATTCAGATTGCTCAGGTAATCTTAATTATTCGGATCTGGAAACGACTTCAACTTCTATTTGTACCATTGGTGGTCAAGTTACTATTTTCTTCCCGTTACATTTTATCTTCCTCAATCTTGATCGACTATTTTCAGTTTCTTCATTCGCGTTGGGAGCAAAAGGATCAGTTTTTTTTTACTGATACTGTAGTTGCTCTCTTGTTTTTTTTTTTTTGGAATTCATTGAAATGCATGATGATTTGACAGCATTGAATTCCTAGTTGCTTCATTGTCTCAGCTGCAAAGGTTATCCTTCATCCTTTGTTCTTATTTATCATATTCTTTCTACTGCAAAAGATTAACTTCTTTTCCTCAATGTGCTTCTCTACTTTGTCCGTCTTATTCTATTGTGTTAAATTATCTTCAGATCCCTATTTGTCTAAATAAATCTCCCATTTATAGCTGTTCTAATAGATAGAAGTGATTAGATTCTATATTAACCTACCAGTGAATAGACATCTTCATATGAAAAAAGAATATAGTTTTAACAGGATTCATGTTTTTGACTCCATTTATTTAAGAAAGTTCTTATTTTACAGTTTTGTAGTCTTGTGTCATTATCAGTGTCCCTCATAGGCTGAAAAAAGATTTAAAGTTGAATCTTTGACATTGCCAGGCTGCAAAAAATGCAGGAGTTCCTATTATTCTCGATGCTGGAGGGATGGAATCTCCTATTCCTGATGAACTCCTGAAGCTTGTGGACTTTTTCAGTCCAAATGAAACAGAGTTAGCTCGTTTGACAGGATTGCCAACTGAATCCTTTGAGCAGATCGTTCATGCTGTGAAGAAAATCCATGATAAGGTGAGATTAACTCTAACAACAGCTGCACTACTCACCTTCATCTTTTCCTTTTCTATTGGAAACTCATTTTGATTGATTTGCAATAATATGTATTTTTATTTTCAGAATGAAAATTCTATATGAACTTCATTTGCTTTGATGTGCACAATTTACTTGGTGTATTTTCTACTCATACAGATTCAGTTGATTATTTTCTTGTTAGCTTAGCTGAATGTGTCATGGCTTGACCTAGCTTCTAGTAGTCTCTAAGATAGTTTCTCAAGACTAGATAGAAGTTAGAACAGAAGGGAACATTCTTTCATGTGCATTAACATCTTATTACAAGTGAGATGAAGATTTTTTCAGTCCCTATTATATTTCCAATTCATAAATTAGGGTCTGAATCTGTTCATTTTCTAAACTATTCAACTATGTTAATGTCTTTGAGTTTTGGTAAAGTATAGCTAGCTTCAGCAGCATCTGAACACTTGTTTTTGACAATATAAATGCCCATAACCAAGTTTTTTAGAGAGTAGACAGTATCAAGTAGTCACTTAGCAATGTTGAATAGTGGACTACACTTTTTGAAATATGTTGGATGTTAATCCAAGTCAATCTGCCCAACAACATTTTAGGGAGCATTTCAGAACTTCATTGTGAAAGCATCCTCCAGATTCTTATAGGATGGCATAGCTTGGTTCTCCTGGTTTCTTTAACAACTTGTTTTCTGTTATATAATATTATTCATCAAGTGAACTTAATTATGCATGAGACATCAAAATAAGTTGATTTATCTAGAAATCCAAAATTTTGAGTTAATTAATTTTGATAATGTCTCCAGAATGCACGTTTGCAGACTAGGTTAGTTCTGGAAGAGTCAAACTAACAATTTTTTGGATGATAAAAAATCACAAAATGACTTTGTCCTTTGTCTATCATGCAGCTATTTAATTAATTCTGTTCGCATTAAATTTTGTTGATATATTTTCCTTTTGTGATAGTGCTTGTAGTTACTTTCAAATCCAATTTATGTCAAACACTAGATTTAATTCATGTATCATAACTCACATTGAAATCAGGCAGATGTTCTCTGATTTCTGATATTGGCTTTGAAATAATTCAGAGTAAGTGGAGAAAATAATGATGTATTCATTGCAAAAAGATATAGTGAAACTATTGGTGACTTATTATCCAAAAATTTGAACAAGGTTGCATCAGCTCTGGAAAAAAACCTTTTCTATTCTCTGACAGTCGATGCAACAGAAACATGATATCAACTGAAGTTCTTACCTGCTGACTTTTATGAAATTAAGGCAAATTTTAACGTATTGACTAGAAGATTTGCATAATAATATGAATGACCACATATATAGATTTCAACGTAAGTAATGCAACTGATTGTACATTGACATATGTGGCTGGCTAGAAATGTCAAAATGAGCCTATCATGCTGGGCCTGATCGGCCCCTTTCTGTTTCATGTTGGGTCAGGAACACACAGGTTGTGCATGACATTGGCACGGACCATGACATGGTTGGTGGTGCCTGACATGGGCACGGGCTTAAAATCAATAATATATGTTTTTTTTATAAAAATTTAGATATTTTCTGATTTTTAAATTTTCTGATTTTTTCTATTTTTTTCTTTTTAAAAATGTTTAGGTCGGGCTCAGTTCAGTATGCTCAGCTGAGCTCGTGCTAAGCTCAAGATGGCCTAAAATTGGGTCGTGCTTGGTCCGAACCATGAGCCAAACTGCCCTGACCTACCCTAGCCTAATCTACTGACTAGGTTGGGCCTGTCACAGTATGTCCCAGACCTTATTGGGTCATGCTAGGCATGACCTAGACTAGAGCAGGTCTAGCCAGGTCACGTATTCAATTTACACCTCTATGTGTGTCCAAACAAACAGATAATTTCATTTTCAATTCAAATTTTGCTTGAGTACCTCATACATGAATATGATGTGATACAAGAAAAAGTGAGAAACCATTGAAGTGATGCAATTATTTGACCATCTTCCAAGGTCAACAATATGGAATTCAAGGCTGATAATTTCTGGGTGTGGTTTTAGACATTAGATATGTGTAAGGAGAATAAAATAACAGGGTAAGGGATTAAGGTAACATAAAAATGGTTTCATTGAGGAGAGTTGCCTCTGGTATTACTGACCGTTAATACTTCCACTCATTTTTCTTTCTTAACCAGGGCGTCAAGAAGATATTGCTGAAGCTTGGTGCAAAAGGATCTGTTCTATTTGTCGAAGGGGAAGATCCAATCATGCAGCCCATAATACCTGCTTCAGTAGTTCTTGACACCACGGGAGCCGGTGACACGTTCACTGCTGCATTTGCTGTGGCTCTTGTAGAAAGCAAACCCATGAAAGAATGTTTGGAATTTGCTGGTATAAAAAACAAAGGCCTCTCCTTCCATGCTTCCAATACATTTCTCTATAGTTACTCTGTAACAAATCTCTGCTGCTCGTACTGCAGCCGCAGCTGCCTCATTGTGTGTTCAAGCTAAGGGGGCCATACCAAGCATTCCAAGCAGAGCTGCCGTGTCAGAGCATCTGCAATCTTTCCAAGCAGATGCTACTACCAAGTGAGAAGTTAAAAAGATTCTCAAATCTTCAGAATAAGCATCTCTCCTTTTTGTTCCTCCAAGTGGATGCATTTGCTCAAGGACTTGGATTTGCATCATGAAACATGTAATAAGGTCTGGAACCAGTCATATCTTTAGTGTCCATTTTCCTTTAACCTGTGTGTTTGTGCCAGCACTCAATGGGAGGCTCATGTTACCCTTCCATGATCTACAAGTCTGTTGCAAGGAAGCAAAAAGTAGCAGCTATCTTTGCCCTGTTTCTTCTTAGTGAGGTCAGGTGTTTGGGGATGTGATCCATTTCCTTAAATATCAATTTTAAGTTAAAATCACAAAAGTGACCTTTCTTCATGGAAAGGGTTATTTGTGCTGAAAGCGAGATTGTAGAGAAGTCTTCTCTTTATCTCACCGATAAATTTATTCTTAAAAAGTAAGATATTTCATCCTGATGAATGCTCATGTCGGTGAATGTCATTGAGGCAAAGTGCCTGTTCTTGCTAGCTGGAGCAACAAGGTCAGTCACCTCCACTTTCATTGGTGAACATTCTTCTTTGAAAATCAAATTAGATTATGGTCTAGATGAAGAATATGTACTCTGGTTAGATTATGATCTACATGTATGTAAACATCTGAATACAATGTTATCTTAAAGTACATTGGATTTTAAAACTGCTTGTGTCCTAAAACATCTCCAAACAACCTCCTGCTGAAACTACCGAACCATAAACTCACATTATAACAATAGGATAACATTTGAAATAATGAGCGCACATTTTGCTTGATATCTAGGGCATCACTAGCATCTCTTTCTGGTTGCTAGTTGGAGAAGCATGGCTGGTGGGTGCAATTTGCTCATCTTGAGTAACACCCTGCCTCATCACATACTGCCATCTGTGTTGCAGGAGGTAGAGGAAGGCCATGAATGAGACCTCTGCAGTGAAGAGGGCAGCCCACAAGGTTACACTTATTGAGGTCTTCTCATGGAAGGTGTGCAGGCCAATGAAGATGTTTGCTATCCCCAATACACAAACTCCAGTTCCAAGCAGCCAGTGCATCAAGTACCACAAACTCCTGAACCTTATACCTCTGATAGGAATTCATCACTATTTCAGTTAGAAAATCAGCATGTTCTAAGACTTACAGTGGATGATTTTTGTTATTTAACTTGAAGTGACAAATGGTACAAAAATACCTTCTAGGCCTCACAAAGGCAATCAGAGGTTGAATCCAGATGAGTCCATATAGAACTAACCCAATCTTCTGATGAGTATTGTTGGAGTTCTTAAAGTTGATGAGTGATAGAACAGCTGCAACAGTAGCAAGTAGCAGTGCTAGAATCTGTCAGATGATGCATTGAGAATAGCTTTAGTCTCAAAAAAATTTAGTCTGCCGGTTTTCTGTACTAGAAAACTGAAATGTGTAGGAAATTTAAACCATTGAGTCATGACGTTTAATACAATAATGCAGAAGTAATCAATATTATTACAACTAGCTGTTAATATGGATTAGGAGTGTGTATGAGTGAAATCCCACTATGATTAGAGAGAATAGGACCTTGATAATCAAGGACACGGATTTTGCTTTTGTAGAGTTAAGATGATCAAGCTTCTGGTATCCTGAACAATAAGTGTATGTTGAGCTAAGTTGTACATATAGTTATTGTGTAGCATTTACCTGATAATGAGGTCAGGTAGGCATATCCATATGTTGGCAGCTAGGCAAATCAATTCATATCGGGTTGGGTGAACAAAATAAAGCAATTATTTATCAATACTAGAGGCTATTAGATTTCATTTCATGCTGAATAACCTATGTATTTATAGGACTTTGTTTAGTGATAACATTTCTGAAAATTCTGATAACTTATTCAAAGAACAAGCTTTTGTTGTATGTGGTGTATTGGTGCTTACAATTTTGGGTGAAAGTAAGTTTTTAGTTTCTCTAGAAGTGGCTATATTGAAAACTAGGAGTCCTTATTAGTAATAGTTTGCTTGGAACAAGACAAAAGAAGAGTTAGCTGACCTGAACAGTGACATGAGTGTAGAATACAACCTTAACCATTCTAATTGACTCGATACCATCTGTCATTCTGATAATGACTACTCCCAGTGGCATTAAGAAACCGACTGAAGCCCAGAGCAAGAATCCATGAATTGTGATATGGATTGATAGCTCTGGTGTCAGCTGCACAGAGTAACAAGTCCACCAAAAGACAAATTTTCAGCATCATAAACCAAAAAACCAAGATGACAATTATTTCATACCTTCACAAGATTAGGTTCGTTTGTCATATATATCTGTTTGAGATAATTTGGAAATGTCTTTTAATGAGTCTGCAAATAAAAGAAGAGAAATAGCTAGAACTTGGAAATCTCTCTGAGGAATCCTTATTTGGCAAAATGCGAGCAAGATGACTTACCTTGTAAGAAAGGGAGTACAGGTCTTTCATCTAAGAAATCTCTCTCTTCAGATATGCTAACAACCAAAGAATACATGAATCAGTCGTAGCTCTATGAAACTGGAGTTTATGTAGCTTGAAGATGACTACAGGAATATCAAAAGTGAACCCTATGGGAAAGCTCTATGAAACCCTAGGTGGGGACTGGAATAAGAAGCTTTTGTCCTAGCTCTGTTAGCTTATTAAAGAATTAGAAGACATGTTTATCATTGTTTCTGCGAATCAATTATAGGAGTAGTGGAAAGTGAAATGGAATTTAGTTGTCATATAACATTTTGCAGTGCTCAATGTCCATGCTCCTTCTGAACACTCTATTTAACTTGATGCAACATAAGAATCTTGAATTCTGGTGATGTCAATGTGAGGTAAGTGGTCCACAAGCAGGATAAGGGAAATGTGCCACAGGAGCTCTTGGTGCCAGTGTTTAGGGGGCACCCTTTGGTGGTTGTCAGAGTCCCCACTGTTGTATATTTCTGAAATGAATTGCTGACATTAATTTGGTGCTCATAATGGGTCGTGTTTGACTCTTTGTTGTTTTGGTACATAGATCACCATTAAAGTTGCTATGGATATGTGCGAGAATCTGAGTATGTTGGGAAATCTAGGGGCCTCAAATTACTGCCATTTTTTCAATTTCATGAGCTACATTAGTTCGATGTCTTAACTTTACTAATGATCTCTCAAGTCTACTGACTCATTGATCTTGTTGATTTCTTCATAAAAGATTGAGCAATGATGCATGCAAAAGTCGTCAAGGAATAAAGGTAGGAGGTAAAGTATGGCTTATGAAAGAAGAATAATTATGTAATTCTTCCACTCAAACACTGATATGACAAAAGCTTAAAGGCTAACACAAGTGATCACTTTCCATGCAGGATTTGTCCACCTTCTGCTGTTATGCTGATTTGGCTTTGGACCAGCACTTTCTAATCTACTTACCTAATGATGTCAAGCAGGTGAGTCTAAATCCACCAACTTGTTCATTTGATTCTTCTCACCATGTCAACCTTATACCAGTCCAAGAATGAAGACCCCACTATGACTCTTTTCCAGTGCTGAAGTTGACAACCCACATGCATGATTGCTTTCTTTTCCAACTCATGATCATTGGTTCTTAGAAAGAAGACTCATCATCTTGCTTCTAGTAGGGTTCTTTCTAGAGCAAATACTCAAATCAACTCGACCCGGTTAATGAAAGTGTCTGAGTTCAGACCTCTTATTCGAAAATGCTTAAATCAAGCTGTCTCCTAGTCCTTTGTACTAAAATATCCTCCACTTAATTTTATATATTTCTGGAAATAAGATATATGCACTTTAATTTAAGATGCACCATAAACTTTGTTTCAGTATAATTTTGATTAAAACATATTTTTAACGCATTTTTAGCCCATCAAATTGTTTAGTGAAATGGCCTATAGACTGAGAAGGATATTTTTAAACCCAAAAATGGAGCAAACAAATCAATTGAAAAGCTCAAGAACAGCCAAAAGTCTAGCGACTCTTGTCGCATAAATTTATATAGAAATTTTTGATTGAATCAACTGGTTCAACTGAAAAGGTTAGTAGAGGCATCAGTCATTACATTTCACTGTTTATGGATTGCATATCTAAATATTGGTCCCAACCTACATGGTTAATTGCCCAACTTAGACTTGTTTGTGAGCTTCAAATCAACAAAGATTTTGTGTTTCAGTGTCTCAGGGACTCCCGTATAAGTGAGGAAAACAATAAGCTGAAAAAATGGTAAACATATGCACATGACAGACCCAGATACTGTAAAGAACAATAGCAACTCGATGCACCATAACTGAGTTAACCCTCAAGTCAATGGCATCTAGGATGATTTACTCAATTGTGAAATTCATAGCAGAAACTGATTATACAGGAAGCTTTCATAAACATGCAGGGAGCACTAGAACAGGGCTTATAACAGAAATCTTTTCAACAAATTAAGGGAGATACAGTAAAAGAGGGTGTTTGTATGTATTTTACCCAAATCTTTCCGAGCTCGTTCTGTTTTTCCTTGTTCTTGCAGCCTCGTGTATTGCTCAAGAGCTTTCTGCCTAGCTATCTTTTTCCTATAGAAAAGAGATTATTATAATACTGTAACAGTGATATTTAAATCCATATACTGTGAAACATATAAATCAGTAAAATCATGGTTAGATTACAATTTAATGGTACCTACAATGATAAAATAGACGGTCTTAAAGAAGTTCGCACATAGCTTGACCCCACTTTTCTATTAGTCAAAACGAAGAACAAATCAGAACAAATCCATCAGAGAAGTTCAGTTCATGTTAGGAAGCTTACCACTGTCTTATACCAAACACCGGAGAAATAAATAAGTCGGGTTGATCAGTCAGTACTGCATTGAATTCACAAACATTTTCTCTATCATTTACCTCACCACCTCAACTAGGATTGGATCTACATCAGACCAGCCATGATTAAGCAATGCCAGAATCTGCCTATTTTGGATTTAATTCAAACTAATCAAGAAATGTGATCTATAAAGGATGCATAACCCCAAGAAATGATCAGATCAAGCAAATGATCATATGCAGGAGAAAACAGAACGTCCAGGAATAATCAAAGATCAAACGAACATGAAGAGCAATAAATCATGGAATAAGAACAAATACATGAGGAAGAAAAAAGAATAGGAAAACATAAAGGGAGACGCGATCAACGAGCATCGCCCATCTCTTAGGGCAGGGAGAAGTTTCTGCCCCTCCTTGCGATCACCCCTGTTGCGAATTGGAATGGTTACTGCCGTGAGTTATTCACCAAAGCGATAGAATGTTAAGCAACGGCTCCATCCTTGTGAATATCTTCTTATGGTTGGCGATAACTGCAGCGCATCCTTTAATATTGCAAAAGCACCTTTAAACATGTCACAAAAAATTAGAGGCAAAATGAATATTCACCATTTCAAATTTTAAGTTTTTAAATCATTAAAAATTAAAATCCTACAAAAATTCCACTAGAACATATACTGAGTGTTTTGGAAAGACAATACACACCCAAAACATTGTTCTGCCTGAAAATTCAGTTTCTATAACACCAGCAACTCTAGTACAGAACTCATCTTAAATCTCGCTGCTGAATAGAAAGCAGCAAATTGTTACTACAGTTATTTTGAAATCACTATCAAGTTTCATACAGAAACTAGTCATAAATTTCTCTGAATAGAGATCAGCAATTTTTTATTTACAGTTGTTTTGAAATTACAACAAAGCTAAACAGCAAGAATAAACCTAGGCTTGCTAAGCAATCAGTATAATAAAATTGAATCTGACAACAAAAAAGTTAAGGGAGCCCCAAATCTTATTACAATAAAATATATATATATATATATCAAAATAACTTGAAAGACAATTCAAAACCTCAGGCAACTGACATCTGCTTAGAGCTTTGAGTTTCTTGACCTTGGGTAACACCAAATATGCGCAATAGACCACGTCCCCTTGCAAGGTGCTCCAACACTTTAAGTTTTTCCGTTAGCTCCTCCACTTCTTTGGCCAAGACCTCCTCCTGTTGTTTTAAGGCCTGCAAGTATTGACAATAACCTAAGCTCAAATGCAAAGGTATTTATCAAATTGAACTGTCAACAAACAAGGAAACCACAGACCAGGTCGTGTTCCATAAATGACTCTTTACAGGATAAGAAAGAAGACTTGATAAAAGGATGCAATTAATGAATAAGGAAAGAATAAGAGACAGTATTGCCTCGGAGACTTGGGAAGGCTCCACACGGTCATTATATTTTTGGATTTGAAATCTTTCAATCTAAATCAAGGTTTCTTGGCTTTAAGTTTTACATATTCAACCATTTTATGTGGTTTCAATCTGATGGTGATTTTATTGTCCTATTCTATTGCTCTTGGCTGAGCCGTCAACTGGTCTAATTCTTTCCACCAGTGTTTCTATGCTGCTTGCCATCATTTTCTATCAAAATAAACTTCTGTTTAATCAACTTCTTAACATAATGAGGGAAATCTATGGTAGAGTACACTCCTACAAATTATAGTTTTCCTTAGCGTTACTCAGCTTGAGATAATTGAAACATAAAGTCCATTCAGTAATATGAATCTATGGTATTGAGCTGTTTGATGTGATAAGGAAGTTTGTAAACTACCTCAAGCTCTTCTCTCCGCATCTCCTCCTTTCTAGCTTCAGATCTGGCACTTCTTTGCACTTCAAAGATTATAGCAGCTCCAGCAACCTAGTGCATCAAGAGGCTATAAGTAGTTGATATTGCAGAACAGTTATTAACTAGCCATGAAATTGTATGAATTGGCATAAGCACAGGCAAAATGCCTGTGTCCACACTGATTGATAAGCAAAATGATGCACAAACATGTCAAAGTAAATCATGAACATAAGCATCTATATTATGAACAAATGTTGGAAATATGATTAACTACATAGTATCACCGCCTAAGAATGACAAAAAAACATACTTGCTTTTATGGGTCTGGCAACACATATACCCATAACAGAAAAAAATTAACTAGTAGCGGAAACAAAAGTAGTGTGAGTACCGAAAAAACAAAGACTTCTCCAAAAAGGTCTACGGCTGATTGAACAGCTCTCTCTTCATTCAGTGGTCGGATCTTAACATCAGTTGCCTGGCCATATAGGCGTCTTTGAATGTTTGTTGTCAAGCGATGATTTGCCTGATTACAGAATTGATCAAAAATAATTTCTAAATAGATATAGATGAACTGAAAAAATTCAAAATAGATTCAATCTTTGACAGTGCTAGCTGTGAAGGTGGCTTATGTCATGATACCCGTACAATTGAGGTTGGAAGTGCTTGCAGAGCAAGAAAATATATAAAAGAAATATGAAACCAACTAAGACCAAAAGAATGTGATTACGAAGAGAAATACTTTTTAAATGTTTGCTAAATCAATAACACAAGCAGCACTATAAATGATCATAAAAGCTCTTTTTACATAATATCCAATTTGAATCTGTGATAATCAATAGAAAATACTTAGCAGCCATTTATTTTCTTGATTTTTAAAGCAGTTTACGCAAGGGGAAAAAAAACTCTTAGATCGAGGAGTAATCCCAAGGTAGCAAATAATTGTAAAACCATTAGTTGGAAAATTATTTTCCTCAAAAGCTAATCTATGCCAAAGGATCTAACATTTTTTGTTGAGCCCAGAAAAAATTGATAGCATCCATTTTTTTTTTAAAAAAAAGAGGATAAACAAAACAGAAATCAAACTTTGCAAAGATATCGAACAGTGTTGCCCCAACAAACAACAAAAAGCCGATCTGGACACTTCTGCCAGAACCAAAATCGTCAGTCCAAAAATGGAAGGGAAAACCTTCATTTGACTCATGATGTACTACATTCTAAGATCACAAGAACACTGGGGCAGTCCGATAATCCGAACGTTCTACCTGGACAAAATTCTAGCGACAGTCCGCATGTGCACCAAAGAACCCTAGAAGTGGAAATGAATAAAACGAATACTTTCACTCGAACGAAGTACAAATGAATAGAAGGGGCACCTGCGCGAGATCGATGATGAGCTCGCGAAACTTGGGGTAATTCCCGGCTTGCTGCTTCAACCTGGAGGCGATCGGCTTCGACATCGTCCGGAACGCGAGCAATCCCAACTTCAACAACGGGAGCACCATCTCTTCCTCTCCCCTGTCTCTCGATCCCTCTCTCACCGCGCTGTATAAGCGATTTGACGAGGGATTTCAATTGACGGGGGTTTTCTTGGGGAAGAGGGAAGGCGGGAGCGAGGAAGCAGCAGTCGCCAGGGAATCGAATCGATCCTCCAATCTGTCAACAGATCGATCGCAGCCGTTCGTCTTCGTGGATCGAGAACGAACCAATATGACGCCAGCGACGAGTCCACTTTGAAAAAAAAAAAATAATTCATTTATTAAATAATAATATTTTATTTCCATAATTAGCATTAACCAGATCAGCATACGTTCTCGATCGGATCCAAATCGTACACGTGGTCGGCAACGTCCCCCCCGTCGAGTGGGCCCCACTCTTCTCCCTCCTCCGAAAATCAAACCTGGGAAATGAAGAAAGAGGAAAAAAAAGCGAACGCACAAGAACAATCAACGATCAATCAATTGATTAATTAATTTATTAATTCCTGCCTTTTTCGAAAAATTAACATTAGAAATTAGACGAAAGCAACAAAAAAAATTAGTAATGATGATAATAATAAAAAATAAAAAATAAAACCATAAAAAAGGAAAAGGAGAAAGAGAATTTTTTTCCAGCCCAATTCATTACTCTTCACGGAAACGTGCTTTTGTTCGCAAACAAGATCGCACAACGCCGCGATGGATCTCAATCTCAATCTCAACCTGGATCTCAATCTCAATTCCTGTTCCCAACCGTTCAACCGATCAGGCCGCGGCTTTATTTTTATTCCTCCTCCCAATCCATTTCTTTGTCTCGCGTTCTTATTATTATTTATTTTTATTATTAATCTTCTTTGTTGTTTTTATTCCTTTTCTCTCTTCCATCTCGTCTTTTTTTCCCCTCTTCCTCTGCCCTCTTTTTCGATCCTTTTTGCTGTTCCTGTTGTCGCCCTCCCACCCAAATCTCGCCTCGATTCGTCGATTCCGCTTCGATTTTTCGGCGCGGGGTGATTTTGATGCGCGGAGAGGGTCGAATCGGTGGTGTTGTTTGAGTTTGATCCTGATTAGGGTTTACTTGCTCCGCCGGCGATGGAGTCGGGGGAGGGAGCGGAGGAGAAGGGGCAGCCGCAGCCGCAGCCGCAGCCGCAGTCGCAGCCGGATGCAGAGGCATGGAAGAAGCCGGCGCCCGAGGGCGGGGAGAAGCCCTCCAAGCGGAAGATGAAGACGCCTTACCAATTGGAGATCCTCGAGAAGACCTACGCTGGTTTGTCGATTTTTTTTTATCTTTGTATTAGGGTTTTTGGATTTGTAATTGATTGGAGGTTTTTTTTGCTGAGGGGATTTTGATCAGTGGAGACGTACCCGACGGAGATGCAGCGGGCTGAGCTGTCGGTGAAGACTGGCCTCTCGGATCGGCAGCTCCAGATGTGGTTTTGCCATCGTAGGCTCAAGGATCGGAAGTTCCCTCCCACAAAGAGGCAGCGGAGGGAGGAGGAGCCGCTGCCATTGACTCCACCGCCACCAGTGCTTCCGCCTCAGAATGATAGGCTGTCGTCGGAGTCAGGGGGCGTTGGGTTGAGCTCCAGCCCCTTCAGTGGAGGGCTCGGTAGCAGTGGGGAGTCCAGGAGGCCATTTTCTAGGGCAGCACCAATTGTTTCGAGGATTGGGGCGGATATGTCTGCTATAGGAAGGCGCTACTATGACATGGGGCTTCCGCCACCACCCCCACAGCCGACCATGGCGGAAATGAGAATGCTTGCATCAGTTGAATCTCAGCTCGGGGAGCCACTGCGACAGGATGGACCAGTTCTTGGAGTAGAGTTTGATCCATTGCCACCTGGTGCATTTGGGGCGCCAATAGGTATAGATAAAGACACAACAAATATCACATAAAAGCTTCTTCATTTTTACATGGTTGACTTAGATTGTTTAGTTTTATATAGTTCATACCTACCAATTGAAGTTCCCTCGATAGTCTAAGCATTGGTTAGTGTGCAAGACTTGAATTAGCGTTAATAAGGAGTTTCCTTTTTCTTACCTTTGAACAAAATATTGCCATGTAGGTGAATTGATTTAGTTTAAATTTTTTCATTTTAGTTAAAAGTCTGGCCTGGATATATTTATTATGTTTTAGTATCCATTGTATATCTGCAGTGTCGGGAGAATATGTGTTGTGTTTAATGCTATCAAGTTTAAGAATGAAAACCTGTGTGATAGAAACTAGCCAACGATGACTAGTCTGTGGACTGGTGAACCAGTGAAAATCTAGATGGATAAGGCCAATGCTGGTGATAATTATACCTCCAAGAAACATATGCTTCTTGTTTGGTCAGGGAATTTTAGGTTATTTCCTTTTGTCAATGTGATGGTCTATAAAGCATAAAATTGATATCGGATCTTTTGTAACATAACAATTCTTGGAATTTGATACCCTTTATGCTAATACAACTATGATTTCAAGTTTCATCAGTTGTAAAAATTTTGGTGGGCCTTGGCACTAGGATTATTTGAAGTCTTGGGTAATAAAATTACTTAAGGTGATTCTGCCCTAGAGTACGGAATAGTTAGGTGAATATTGCAAAGTATCATATAGTTGTGGATCATTTTTCTGGCAGCATTTATTTTTTATGTTGATTGAGTTCCTCAAGTTTCTCTGTCATATACACTCTTAGCTCTCTTGATTCTGCAGATTTTGGATCTTGTCTATGTTGTATTTCAACCCTATCTAGCAACTACTCTCCCATTAAGATCGCAATATTTCATGGTTTGGTTTGCGCCTTTGGCTCATCATTCTACAGTGTCTTTAACATACAGACTTTGTAGTTTGATGCCAGTTTGCATTTGACTTTATTTTTTGTGTAATGGTTTTGGCAGTATTCACACCTGCCATTTGCTAGTGTGCTGTCTTTGATTTTTGTTTTCCTGTTGATTGATTTACCTTTTCTCTTGACATAAGATTGGAAAGGTTGTAATCAACACATCAAAACAAGCTGTCCCAACTGTTCATGATTGGTTATATGTATCTTTCTTACCTTGGAGATCTACGTAACGCCTCAATATTTGGGGAAGTTCATTGAGCAGCATTTCTTTTCAATGTGGACACGGTGCATTATGAAGTAACTTTTTTCTTCAGCAGTTAAGAATACTCAATGATTAGCTTCATTTGTTTTTTTTTACTTGTAGATACTTTCTGTTAGGATCTATCATGTGCACGTTTTCAATTAGGAAAAAAATTAAGACGTTGAGGCGAAACATATCTCACTACAATAGTTAAAAGTTATCTTTCCAGCATTACACATTCATCTTCACGACTTTGTGCTAATTATGCTAGTGTTTTTGACTTGCATATACTATATGGGTATACTTATATGTCTCGTCGTTGCATATTCTATATTAAATATCATTCTTATTCTTTATCCAAATCTTTCAGCAGAAATGCCAGTGCAACAGAAGCAGCCCCTGCGCCCTTACGATGGCAATATGTTTGAAAGATATGATAGCAAGCCAATGAAGGTGTAGTATATTCGCTGTGCAATAGTGGAAGTTAACTATAATTTTTTTGCCTCTATTGTGATCTTACTAGTTTTAGTAGAATGTCTGCAGTATACTGCATTAAGAATTTGATTTTTTGCTTTTCTAAAATTGTGGTGAATGTCACTGTTTGCAGGCAACTGCTGACCATTTGTTAGCAAGCTCATCTAATGGAAAAAGAAAACTAGCAACTAGTGCTTCTCATATGAGTCATCCACAGATGGGTCACCGAGCTCTTCACGAGTATCAGTTTCTCCCTGAACAACTAAGTGGCCGGTCGGAGACGTATGATAGGGTCTCTCAATCTCACTATTATGACTCTTCATTAGATGCTTCGAGTGCCAGGGCGATATCTTTACCAAAAAAATTGCATGGAAATGAACAAGGGGTGCCAAATTATACTTTTCAAGGTCAAATGTCCAGTGCAAATCTTTTGTCTCAGTCAGGAAGGCAGCAAAATTTTCCTTCAATTTCAATGGACTCTGATGGTCCTCCACACAGTGACATGTTTCCTATTTCTGCAAGTGACACTCAGTTTGGTATGCATCAAGTCGGACTAGAAAACCAATCTATATCCTCTGACAGGAGGAGTGCCCGAGATGATGACTTTTCTAGGTTGGAGAGAAAACGCAAGGTAAGTGCGATCTCTTCATTCATATTGAGTTTTATTAAAATAATATTTTTACTGCAATGCTTTGATATATGCAGAGTGATGAAGCAAGGATTGCTAAGGAGGTTGAAGCACATGAGAAACGGATAAGGAAAGAGCTTGAGAAACAAGACATCTTGAGAAGAAAGGTAGATATTCCTTTTTAAAAGTTTGTCTTTTTTTCACTCTTAGTGCTGAAGAAATAATATCATTCCTTAGAGAGAAGAGCAAATGCGAAGGGAAATGGAGAGACATGATCGTGAAAGAAGGAAAGAGGAAGAGCGGATGTTGCGTGAAAAACTGCGAGAGGAAGAGAGGTTTGAACGTGAACAAAGACGTGAAAATGAACGCAGGGAGAAGTTTTTGCTAAAGGAATCCCGTAGAGTAGGTTCCATAAATTTTGTTTAATGCCTGTCATTTCTAATACTTCCCTAATGTCTTTCTGAATGATTTCAGGCTGAGAAATTGAGGCAGAAAGAAGAATTAAGGCGTGAGAAGGATGCTGCAAGACAGAAAGCTGCTACAGAAAGGGCTACTGCCCGCAGAATTGCACGGGAGTATATGGAGCTTATTGAGGATGAGCGACTAGAGTTAATGGAGATTGCTGCAATGAATAAGGGATTTTCCTCAATCTTTGGTCTTGACAGTGATACTTTGCAACAATTGGATTCATTCAGAAGTACGGTTTTGTTGTGTTGTTCAACTTATTCTAAAATAATTTCTTGAAATAGTTCCATGCAGATGGTTTGAGATTCTTATGACTTGTCAGCCTTTGCTGCAGGTATGTTGCAGGCATTCCCACCAAGTTCTGTAAAACTAAGAAGGCCTTTTGGTGTTCAACCTTGGGTGGATTCTGATGAAAATACAGCAAACGTTCTTATGGTGCATTTGCTAAACTCAATATCAATATTATCATAGGGTTTTTGCTTTCATAACTAGATATTGATGATTATTCCATTACCATGCTAGTTTGTACTGCATATTCCATGTACATTTTTTTCCTATAAAAAAAGAATATTATTTTAGCATTGTTTATGTCACTTATTAGAATTTTACCCTCTGGAAGAAATTATCATTATGAACTATGTGTTCATACCATTTAGTATTTGCTCATTGTGAACAATTTCATTTTGAGTATCACTGACATATCTGTTTTGTGCTCTTGGTTGGAATTTCAGGTTTGGAAGTTCTTAATTACTTTTGCTGACATACTAGGGCTTTGGCCATTCACTCTTGATGAGTTTGTGCAGTCTCTCTATGATTATGTGAGTGCTTTTGAACCTTGTATGATGTCCCCAACTATCTATGCTTCAGAATTCTTGAATTATTTCTAAAGGCACAATGATATAATATCCAAACTAAGGCCATTTATGATAACGACCTGGTCAGGTACCAGCCTTATTTATCCTTCTTGTTTCTATGTTTACAGATCATCTGTTGAAAAACAAATTTAGTTTATTTAAGGCAATTTTTTTTGTTTAAAAAATATTTTCTTGTTAGGGGATGCTTTTCTACACCAAATTACTCTTAGTTTGGTAGATGTATCTGAATCATTTACCACTGGAGGTTTCATTATTTTCAACCTTATAAGAAGCTTGCACATCCTTTTCATGATAAATAAGATGCCTTTAAGAACTCAAATTATTTGAGCTTGTGACTATCTGCATCTTGAGATCTATGATACTGAAGACACTGAATTTGCAGAACTTTCTTGCTATTGTTGGATACTATGGCTATATGGTATTGCAACCTTAATGTCCACATTGTGTTAAAGATCGCTAGAAGCAGCATCAGATTCATACAATGCTAATTCTTGTATGAAAGATCACTAGAAGCAGCTTCGACTCCTCTACTGTGTTAAGTATCTTATATAAACTTCCTACAGGATTCAAGACTCTTGGGAGAAATACATGTTTCCCTTCTTAAATCCATAATCAAGGACATTGAGGATGTTGCAAGGACACCTGCTATTACAGTTGGTGCTAGCCAGAGTAGTTCTGCTAACCCAGGCGGTGGTCATCCACGGATAGTTGAGGGGGTATGTTGTTTAACTTTCTACTTCCACGGATGCTTCTTTCTTGCTATGATCTCTTTTGGCTTAGCTTGCATTTTTTGCTTTCATTCACTAGGCTTATGCATGGGGCTTCAACATTCGAAGCTGGCAGCGCCACCTAAATTGCTTGACGTGGCCTGAGATATTGCGGCAATTTGCTTTATCAGCAGGATTTGGGCCACAACTGAAGAAAAAGAATGTTGAACACACATATTTACGGGATGAGAATGAGGTATTTAAGCTGCGTGAACTTTGGAAAATCAGCATTTTCACAATTGTTATTTTCTCTACATAAGTTTGTTGAAGACATCTTTGTAGTTGTTGCCATTTCTACCTTGAGCCACTAGTTATTCTTTCGGCAGCAAGTCATCTTTTTTTTTGTTATATTCCATACAACAAATGGGCATGACTGTATTATTCTTAATTTAAGTTAACAATTGTCTGTGAAAGCACCAACTTGATTCTAAATTATGGATTTGCTAATAACATGCATATGATGTTACAGTTATGACTAGTGGTACTTATTTTTAAGGCTTCAAGGAGCATGCTTTAAATTGTTAAGTTAATTTTGCTTGGGACAATTTTAGTAAACTGTTTGCTTGCCATCATCGTATGATGTTCAAGCCAGTCTTTTTGTTATTAAATTTGTGTTCTTTTTTTTTTTCTTCTGTTTTTTTCTTTGTTTATGTAGCTACTACTGAAATCAAGCAATTTGTATTCAGGGGATTGATGGTGAGGATGTTATTTCCACTTTACGAAATGGTTCAGCTGTTGAAAATGCTGTTGCTTTAATGCATGAAAGGGGATACACACATCGACGAAGATCTCGACATCGGTTGACTCCTGGGACAGTAAAATTTGCTGCTTTTCATGTTTTATCTCTCGAAGGAAGCAGAGGCTTAACAATACTTGAAGTTGCTGACAAGATTCAGGTACATACCTTCGGTAAGAATGTTTCTATGTTCTTGATTTGTTTGACTGAGTTTTGATTCATTATCAGAAATCTGGATTGAGAGATCTTACTACGAGCAAGACACCTGAGGCATCAATTGCTGCAGCTTTATCACGCGACACAAAACTTTTTGAGCGAACTGCTCCTTCAACATATTGTGTACGGTCACCATATAGAAAAGATCCTGTTGATGCAGATGCAGTGCTATCAGCTGCTCGCGAAAAGATACACGTATTTCAAAGTGCACTTTCTGATTCTGAGGAAGTGGAAAAGGATACAGAAGATGCAGATGATGCAGAAAGAGATGAAGATTCAGAAGGGGATGCAGTTGATGATCATGGGGTTGATGATACTGGCACTGATCCTAACTTGGATAAGAATGATCCATTTGAAAGTGAGCTAAAAGATCCTAGAGCATTGACATCAGTAGGTAAGATGAAAGGAGGAAGAGAAATTGGAGCAACTCCACAAACTAGTTTTGGAAATGTTGAAAAAGTCTGTCCAAAACCCTCTTCAGAGAATGCAAATACTTCTGGGGCCACTGAGTTTATAAAGACCAATTCAAAGTTCCATGAAGCAGCTAATGTGGATACGGAGGAGACAGAGATGGATGAAAGCAACTTTGGTGAACCATGGGTTGAAGGCCTAGCAGAAGTAGGGAAGATGAAAGACGGAAGAGAAATTGGAGCAACTCCACAAACTAGTTTTGGAAATGTTGAAAAAATCTGTCCAAAACCCTCTTCAGCGAATGCAAATACTTCTGGGGCCACTGAGTTTATAGAGACCAATTCAAAGTTCCATGAAGCAGCTAATGTGGATATGGAGGAGACAGAGATTGATGAAAGCAACTTTGGTGAACCATGGGTTCAAGGCCTAGCAGAAGGTGATTATTCTGGGCTGAGTGTTGAAGAACGCCTAAATGCACTTGTTGCTTTGATAGGTGTTGCTATTGAAGGAAATTCAATACGAATAGTGTTGGAGGTATTAATAAAAATTATGCCATTTTAAATTTAATTTCTGTTTTGTGATGTTGTAATTGAATAAAGGTCTCACAGGAACGCTTGGAAGCTGCAACTGCACTAAAAAAACAAATGTGGGCAGAAGCACAACTGGATAAAAGGCGTTTTAAAGAAGAATATTCTAGCAGATTACAAGGTACTTTTGGTGGCTACAAGGCTGAGATAGCCCAAATGAATGGAACAAGAGAGGGAAGCCAAACTCCACAGGACAATGTGGACAAGGTCAATGATGGCAATTTAGAAGTAATCAACAATGAACAGTTTCTTGAACAGAATCAGGTCAATATGGGCTATAATTCTATGGGACAAGAGCTTACTAATACAGATGTGCTACCTATTCAGCAATGCGGATATGCTGCTGAGAAGTCTCGTTCTCAGTTAAAATCATTTATTGGTCATAAAGCAGAGCTACTATATGTGTACCGTTCATTACCCCTAGGTCAAGATCGTAGACGAAACCGCTACTGGCTATTTTCGACATCTTCATCACCAAATGATCCTGGTTCTGGAAGAATCTTTTTGGAATCAAAAGAAGGTCATTGGACACTTATTGACTCAGAGGAGGTACTTAAGATATAGCATATTGTTTACATCTCATTGTGAAACCTTCTCTTAGATAACAATACATTCAAATTGATGGATTTGTGTGCTATATATTCTTACCAGTTCATCTATGGGCGAAATTGCATTAGATTGAATACCATTCACATTCCTTTATGAAGAATACCATCAGATATTTTCGCTGTGAATTTTCAAAGCCACAGACTAACTGATTGCCTCACTATTTATTATATTTCCACTGTACAAAGATTTGGATTCCTGAAATGTAATGAAATTTATAATCCTGTTCTCTTTCTGTTCTGCCATAATGATTGATTTACAGACATTTGTTTTGTTGAAGCTAGCATGTGGAATGAATTCTTATACATTATTAAATTTCAACATAACCAATTTTGAAACGCTGTAAATATGATTCTCTGATCAGTTCCTCTGATCTTGTCTAGGCCTGTCCACTCTACCACGTCATTATATTCTTCGTTGTAAGATTTAGCCCGCCAGCCTTGTTTGACTTGGTCTCTTTTCGAATGTCTGAGAATCTCTCTATTGTGGAGGCAAAGAATTTGTTGTTAGGAGTTCAACTTATTTCTCCTTTGATCATTACTTTAGCTCAGTAATCCATCACTATAGGACAATTTTGGATGAGCATGTTCCATATTCCTTTTTCTAGGGGTTTCCTTGCGCTGAAGACATTCATTTGGTTTAATGTCCTTTCAACGTAATTTGATGAACCTTTTACTGCTTGTATCAATTTCCCTTCTCTGAATTTTGTAAAAACATACATAGCAACATAAAAGATTTAGGAGATGCTGGAATTCTACTCAATAAAAAGAAAGAACGTTAATAAGAGCCAGCCAAATTCAGCAAACACATGAAAAACACTTGATTGCTAATCGAACTGCTGAATGATCTTTATGAGTCTGACAATTTATTCATTTTTCTTCTGTGGATGTAGGCATTTGACACACTTTTAGCTGCTCTGGACACTCGGGGGATTAGGGAATCACATTTGCACTCAATGCTGCAAAGAATAGAGACAACATACAAAGAGGCAATAAAGAGGAGAAAGGATCTTATCATTTCAGCAACGTCATTTGGAGATCATGCTAAACCAAGGGCCTCCAGAATGGTGTCAGGCTCAGACTGCAGCATGGAAATTGACAGTCCTAGTCTTTGCAGGCTCACTCCTGATGCCTCGGAGAACTCAACATCTCTCAAAATTGAACTTGGTAGCAACGAAGTAGAGAAAAACTCTGCTCTTGTCAGATACCAAGGGTTTTTGAGATGGATGTGGAAAGAATGCTATAATTCACAGATATTATGCACGATGAAATATGGGAAGAAAAGATGTCCTGAGTTGCTTCATACTTGTGACTGTTGCTTCCAGTCTTTCTTAGCTGAAGAAAGGCATTGCCCTTCTTGCCACAAGACATTTAAGACCTTCCAAAACTCTGATGCACTTTTTTCAGAGCATGTGACTCTATGTGAACAGAAAAGAAAGTTGGACCCTGATTGGAAACTCCAACTCTCTAACTCTACTCTTCCAATGGGGATCAGATTGCTGAAGACACTACTATCCATGATTGAGGTGGACACTGTTTTAGAGTCCTATATCTATTTTGATGTCTCATGGTTTGCAAAATTTTACCTATTTATCAGTTTGATTTTTGATAAGTAATTTTGTTAATTGCAGGCTGTGATTCCAGCGGAAGCACTTCAAACTCTTTGGACAGAGGGTTATAGGAAATCTTGGGCTGTGAAATTGCACTCTTCATCATCTGCTGGGGAGCTTTTTCAGGTTTTAACTTGTTCGATGTTATTCACCACTGAATTTTTCTATATTGCATACAGATGGTTAAACGCAATTGTATTTATATGAGAGCTATATTGCTATATTATACAGGTTCAATTGTCATTCTATTGAAACCTGCATAGTAGATATAATATTCTGTAATATATTTGTTGCTTGAACCACCACTTGGTTCTTCTTCCTGATATACAGTTTAGGATCAGCTGTCAAATTATTTGTATTATAAAACCTTGATTTTAGAAAGTGTTAGCATATAACGTGATCAATTAACCAACCTAGACAAAATTACTTGTGAGAGAAAGGAGCCAGCTTATGAATGTATATGTTATGTGATTGCAGGTTCTGACATTGTTGGAGCGTGCTGTAAAACTGGATTTTCTTTTGTCAAGTTTTGAAGCAACAACTGAACTTCTGATTTCTAAGCAAGAAGCTGCCTCGTCCATCTCTGCTCAATCTGGACTTGTTCCTGTACTACCGTGGGTGCCTTATACTTCAGCAGCTGTGGCTTTAAGGCTGTTAGATCTTGATTTTTCAATTTCTTATATGTCGAACCACAAGCTAGAGTCTCGAAAGGAAAAGGAAGGGCATTATATTGTAAGTCTTATATTTCTTCTATTATTTATGCATCTCAGAATGAAATGACCCAACTAGCTTCTATTTTTCTGTTTTGAAGTTTATTAAGGTTTTCTATTTTCCCGCAGAAGCTTCCATCACACTATGCTGTGGTTAACAACATGCAAGAGGTAGATCCTATGGGAACTCCTGAACAAGTTGATTATCTCTCTGAAGGGAGGTGGTTAGAATCAGGAAGTGGACAGAGGGGCCGAGGACGAGGCAGTCGTGGGCGAGGAGGACGTGGTCGTGGGCGAGGGAGAGGGCTAAGGGGGAGTGCAAGCTCCTCCAGGACCAATTTTATGACTGAAAATCTCAGTATTTTCGACAAGGCCACAAGAAAATTCACCAGTAGAGGAAGAACACGTGGTCGTGGCGGGCGTAGGCGTGGACGCCGAACTATCAGGCCTAGGCAAAGATCTGATGGTAGAGCATCCACAATCAATAAAAGGTCACTTTTGGGCAGCTTGATCACTGCCAATAGCAACTCCAAACAGGCAATGATTGCGGATTCCCCACAGAGCTCAGGTGGAGAAGAATGGGGCATAGCTCAAGTTAGAAAACCATATGTGGAAGACGACGATATTAGTAGAGGCTCCGAATCTGATGATAATGGTCAAGCTTCTGGGGATGATTATGATGATCAGGCAGCGGACTATCTTGTAGAGTACGACTACGGCAAGTCCATAGGATTAGCTGAAGACGGATCGGAGGATGTTGGAGATATGGACATGGATGAAGATGTCGAAGAAGATGATATGGACGGCAGAAGTCATGACTTGGATGCTTACATGGATGGTGATGATGATGATTTGCAAGACAACCCAGACGATGTTGAAGATGGAGAGGGAAATAGAGATGAAGATGAGGAGGCAACTTCGTATTCGTCACAGTATAGTGATTGACAACGGGATGGTCAATTAATCTGTCCGGGTGAAGTCAAGGCCACCATTGTTAAGATGATGATCCCTCAGAGGCCAGGTTCGATGAATTGACTTATGTTTATGCTTCCTCATAAGATCCTGGCTCCATCAAGCCAGTAATTTATTGGATAAGATCCATCCGTGCAAGTATTGAAGATGACTGCTGCACCCTCTCGAGTTCAGTCTTTTTGTAATTTTGTTTTGTTTTATTTTCTCTCTTTCTGTTTTTTTCTTTTCTCTTTTTACTTGCTGCTATGTTGCAAATTTAAGCATCCTCCCTGGCCAAGAGAGGCGAAGAGGGAGATAAGAGCGAATGGTTGGTTTCAAACCTTTTTTTTTTTGTACAAATGTTAATGATGCACTATTACCTATTGGGTAACGTAGGCCCTTTTATTTTAGTTGACTCGTGTTAATTCCAAGTCGTCAGTTGTATTTTGTATTGACTATACCCTTACAAGAGACCATCAGAATGGTGCTCGTTCAATTTTATTTTATTCTAATTAAATAAAGATGAGTAAATTATATTGTAGTCACTAAAAAGAATTAGAGAATAGTATAAAATTCTGCTGGAAAGAGACTCTAGTTTAATAGCATTAACAGCACAGATTAACACTTGAGACAGCAACCAAGAACATGACTGTAGATCGGCATGCAACTCAAGATACTCTACAAAGCTTTTGGGACCTCCATTGGTAGTGTCCGTTCCATGTTCTTGTACTTGCTCGCCATCAATCAAAATTTATGGAACACGCCATGAGGTTTGCGACCGAAATTAATTATCAGACCACATTAAGCCATCGCATCAACGCGCTTATAAGGATCACATCACATGGTTTTCATTGAGCTACAATGCACTTAGCAAGTTCAGTCGGAACCACCTGCCGACACACGTAGTGCCCGACCTCACAAAAAGGAAGCCAGCAATTAGTACTTAAGCCACATGACTTGATGATTTCTAACTACGTACTTATTTTGTGTTATGTTGCCAAACACTACACAGGTTGCAGTGTCATGCCAAATTGTATGAATAGACTCTAAACACAATTCTCGGTTGATAGACAGAAATCTTCTTCTGCACTGCTTCACCTGACAAAGAGGTTTCATTCAAGCAAGACCATCCACGAACTGGTCTGCTCCAGAACGGAATTGTACTGTGCAATGCACGAGTACTGAATATGAGCTCAACAGCACTGTGCTTGCTGCTGCAAATGAGAATACTTTACAAGCAATAATGATTCTGTTTGATCTAAAACATCCACGGAACTACTGTATGTATATATATCTATCTATCTATCTATTTATAGATGTCTATCTATCTATGCAATTACTTGGAAAGTGAGTCAAAATAAGCAAGGAATCAATATTTTTGGCATCAGGCAATTCTCGCCAAGAAACTGCATCTGATTCCACTAGAAACATAATCTTCACACCAAGTTAATTATAGGACACAGGCAACTACAAGCACCAGAACATGATTTCTTGTGTGCTAAATCTTCTCACGTTGGTATATTCACTCGCAAACTACTGCACAAACATACAATGTTAGACCACACAGCACTTGAGACTCAGCAATCAAGCACCTACCTTGGCATCTTACGACTTAAAAGTTGGAGAACATGCGAGACGGTCTTCGACGAAAGGAAGGGCAAAGAATCACGTTGTAGACATGTTGAAAAAATTGCAGAAAGAGCTAGTCAGTTCGATCGAGAGGACCACAATATAATTTACACTAGTGATGGAGGTTAGAAGTTGAAGAATCAAACAGACAAATGTGGATGGAGTTGTAGTACTCAAAGCCATTAGGTAACGTAGACACTCATAACATGCCCCTCCTCTATAATTTTCTGGGACCTTCGATCGTCAATCAATCAAAATTTATGGAACCCACCATGAGCTTTGCCACCCA
The DNA here is from genome assembly GCA_038050645.1 of Hedychium gardnerianum. Classification (NCBI taxonomy): domain Eukaryota; kingdom Viridiplantae; phylum Streptophyta; class Magnoliopsida; order Zingiberales; family Zingiberaceae; genus Hedychium; species Hedychium gardnerianum. The sequence goes on from JBBUKS010000117.1 coordinate 2,425,702, forward strand.
ATTTATTATACGGCACTAAACCATCATGATCGACTTCCTAAAGACCACCTCACATGGTTTTTATTGAGCTACAATGCCCGCACAGTGCATCAACTTGCAAGACAGTGATCATCAGCAAAATTGTACCTACACAAGTTAAATTT
>JBBUKS010000117.1:2425944-2439442 GCA_038050645.1 Hedychium gardnerianum
ACCGTTCGACCAATGAGGGATGAATATTGTTGGACTATTCTCGATCGGGCCTCAACAACGAAAATTTCTCCTAGTCGCGGTGGATTATTTTTCAAAATGAGTCGAGGCTGAACCACTCGCTCGTATCACGGAAGAGACTATCATGAAGTTCCTATGGAGAAACGTTATTTGTCGGTTCGACATCCTGTACAAATTGATGTCTGACAATGGACGAAAATTTCAAGGGCAGAAGCTTAGAAAATGGTGCGCAGGATATGACATCAAGCAAGCTTTCACCTCAATTGCCTACCCGCAAAGTAATGAACAAATGAAGGTGGTCAACTGTGAGATCGTCAAAGGACTCAAGATCAAATTGGATTACGTTAGGGGAAGCTAGGTGGACGAACTGCCTAACATTCTCTGGGCCTACCGAACGACCCCAGGGACAGCACCGGTCTAACACCCTTCCACCTGGTCTACGGAGGGAAAGTGGTAGTGCCGGTAGAGGTCGGGAAAGAATCCGTCAGAAGAGCGGCTTATGGGGAAGGCAACGCCGAGCTGCGACGCATGAAGCTGGATTTGATTATCGAAACAAGGGAGAAAACAACCACTCAGCTCGTGACGTACCGTTAGCAGATGAGGCAGACTTACAACAAACGGGTTATCCCTCGGACTTTCCAGGTCGATGATTTCGTGTGGAAAAGGGTGAAGCCGGTCGGGGACGTCAGTAAACTAGAACCTCAATGGAATGACCCGTACAAGATCACCTGCAAGCTGAGCTCTAGGGCATACTATATGCAGAACCCGGACGGGAAGAAACTAAACCGACCATGGAGTGCGAACCACCTGCAGCCGTACCGGAGCAGAGACCCTTAAGCATCCCTCTTTTATTTTTTAGCCAGGTAAGTTAATCATGTCTAATGTTTTCCTAGGAATGAAAAAATTCTTATAGGTTGGAAAGACACTCCGATCTGGAATCCCCCCGAGCCTACGATAAAGCTCCGACCTCCCCCATTGATCCGGAGTCGAGTCTCTCCGTTAAAGCGCCGATCTCCCCTCTGATTATGGGTTATGCTACGATAAAGCTCCAACCTCCCCCATTGATCCGGGGTCGAGTCTCTCCGCTAAAGCGCTGATCTCCTCTCTGATCAAGGATTGAGCTACGATAAAGCTCCGACCTCCCCCATTGATCCGGGGTCGAGTCTCTTTGCTAAAGTGCTGATCTCCCCTCTGATCAAGGGTTGAGCTACGATAAAGCTCTGACCTTCCCCATTGATCCGGGGTCGAATATCTCCGCTAAAGTGTCGATCTCCCCTCTGATCAAGGGTTAAGCTACAATAAAACTTCGACCTCCCCCATTGATCCGGGGTTGAGTCTCTTCGCTAAAGCGCCGATCTCCCCTCTAATCAAGGGCTGAGCTATGATAAAGCTCCGACCTCCTCCGTTATCCCGTTCGGGGCTCAACCTCCCTTGTTCGGGGTCGAGCTATCTCCACTGGTCTCGGACCGGCTTATTATCCTGTTTGGGGCTCAACCTCACCCGTTCGGGGTCGAGTCTCTCTGCCATAACGTCGATCTCTCCTCTGATCAAGGAGTTCAAATCTATATAAACCCGAGGGGGGGGGGGGCTTCGGCAGGGTCATGCGCCATCCGTTCGCCCACTCAAACCCGATTAGAGAGGAAACATAAAAAAACTTATCCTTCCAACCCCTATTGGAGGTTGAAAGTTCGTCTAATAAATAATACCTGGCCCAGGATTAGAAGAAGAAATCTCCTTCTTCCCCCATTTTGGGATAGAAGAAAAAATGGAAAGACCGACCCTCAAGCGGAATTTCATATACTCTAAAGACTATGTATGACACAAAGAGCTGTCGGTAGCCATTGGGGGCCAACTGGTTTAAAGGGATATCGAAGTATTGGGACACGGAGTCAAAAAAAAAAGGGCATAGGAAAATAAAGATCGGCTTGAAACTGACCTAGGAAAAAGATCACGTTCCCGGCCGGAGGTTTGTGGAGTTATTGGTCAGGACGGGGAATCATCAGCTTATAGCTGAGCGGAGTCCTGTACTGCACTCTAACTTTCTCTAAATCGGAGGTAGTGAAGGTAGACTTCATGGACCCGTACCAAGGACCGAAAGTCGATGCTTCTACCATAATCTAACGGATGGACACCCGGTCTGCAAAGCCCCTAACTAACCTAAGACCTAGGTATCCTACACCGAACGGGGGCGACTTACTGGATCGGGGAACGTAAACACCGAGCGGAAGGATCAGAGCCTCTTAGACAGCAGCTACGGTAAAAACAAACAGCCAAAACCTTTTCCGGCGAGGGCTTTATATAGCTGAGGCCCAGGATCCCCAACCGTCAGATTTGCAGGCACCGACATACCAGCAACGCGCGAGAACCATTGGATCCCGCCTCCCGCGGATCGCCGGCAGCGCAACAATCGCGGCGATTGATATCTCGACGTGGGCGGGGCACACGTCAAGCAACCACCGATCAACACATGGGTCGGCTCATCATTAGTATTCTGGCATTAAGGAGCATTTATGATGCTCATTTCCCAAGGCACTTCCTGATGTCCGATCAGGAGGGAGTGTATCAAGGCCTGGTTAGACTAGGAAATCCAACACATATTGTCTAGTCAGTCGGTCACGCCTCCTTCGACCAGATTTGAAGGGAAGGCTTGTGATATTAGGTCGGACCCCGTGGTAATACGAATAGATGCCACGTGACGAACAGTCAAAGGTCAAGATTAGCAGAAAAGTGCGCCTACCCAACTAGGTCTATAATCTTTCCGGTCGGATATATGTTATATGACCGACCGGATATACCTTACACCACCTCGGTCGGGTGTGCTGATCAAAATCACCTGCCGGAATCAAAATCGCGCTATCGGCTATATTATATTACTGATCGGAGGCGCTCTACATCAACTGATCGGTTGAATTACCTTACCGGTCGGTATATTATATAACCGATCGGAATGACCCTACCATTGGCCCATGCCTCTGGTACGTCGATGAGGCCTAACTCCCACGCCAACAGTACGATCAGAACACCCTCACTGGTACCCCAGACACTCCCTTGAAGTACGGAGAATGCCTTTCGCATCGTGATATGCTCGCCCATGCCTCAATAGTACTACCATTAATGTTGACGGTACACACCCCGAAGGAGTATATAAGGGAACATATGTCACTAGTGCAGGTGAGGTTTTTTTCTCTTATCCGAGGCTTCTCTACTTACTATTTTCTAGTTACTTTAGCTACCTCCGCTTGATCAGGTCTGACTTGAGCGTCGGAGCGGAATCCCCAGGCCTCTGGCCTGAAGCTCTCCTTTAACCCCCTGTCTCTCTTTTTGTCCCTTGCAGGGCCCATACCTGAGAAATCAGGAAAGTTTTCGTTGCTCACCGCTCTGCAGACGAGCCCTCCGATCGGTTACTTGGTTCAGAAGACCGGGAAATTTATTCCGCTCGACGACTTAGTTAATATTTTTCTAGCTCATCGATAGTTCATCCCTCGAAGGTCTCCGCGCAGAAACATGTACCTCTAAAATTAATTAAGTAAATTCCAAAAGATCGGACATCTCAATTATTAAAAAAACAAAAAAAACTCAATATTTGCATAAATTTGCAAACAAGTATTAGCTATCACATATACTTGTGATTATTTGATTGTCTTCTAGCTTAAAAATATATATATATTTTTTAAAAAAATGTTTTATAAATAAATATTCTAAGGGCAATAATAACTTTGTTCCCTTGTGATGTGAAAATCATTGTTTGTTTGCTTCTCTCTTTTTCCTTGATCAAATTGGGAAATGAAACTTGGACATTGACATGAATTGGTTGTTCCTGTGGCATCTTTGTTAATTGATTGATGGAAGCTTGGACTGACGACAACACATCAAGGTGCACATCAAGGTCAATTCATGTTCTCAATCATTAAGAGTCAATGCACTTGGCTACTTACCTTAACATTATTACCGTTATTAATCCTTGATAATTAAAATATTAAGCTATAAAAAATAGAACACAAGCTAAAAATAAAAAGCAAAAAACAAAAAAGTGGCATACATATCTTATCCTCCTAACTATTCCAAAATTATTCTCGCTCCACTTTCACTCTTTGAGGCCCAAGGACTTCGCTTGCTTCATCCTTTCGTAATGGAAGAATTGGAAAGGAATGAGTTACTTTGATGGGGTTGGTGATGGGAATGCAAGAAAAGAATGGAGACGAAGAGTGGAATCTAATAGGAGAAACCCACTTAAAAGATAACTAGAAGAAGGTGTTGAGAAATAAAAAAATGAAGTGAATAAGATCTAGTGTATTTTGAGAGTGCAACACATTCTCCTTTTTCACTTTCGCTAGGAGAACCAAAAAGAAAAGTAAACAAAAAAACCTCATTGCTCTTGATATCGACATTTTTTCGCAATAGTGGGAAGATGCTATAGGAGCCGTGGCCCTACCCTAACAAAGATAGAGAACCATTTGGTTAATTGGGTGGCCACATTCCATTATCTTCTTGCATAGACAGAGGACAACAGCTGTATGGAACATTTTTATCTCTTTGCACAAGGCTTTTGTCACTAAAGTTCAAACTATCTCATTGATCTTTATCTTCACTCATTCAATTAATTTGAAGTACCATATTTTTAAAATTATCTTCGTATTTGGATTTATGAATTTTACATAAAGAAAGAAGAGACAATAATAAAGGAAGCCTTTACTGTGTTTTCTACAAAAAAAATCTCTTTCAGCACTAGTTCTCAGTAGCTGAGACATGCTACAAACATTAGTGTGACTGTTTAAATAACCTAAACAAAGACAGACAAAAACAAAAACAAAAAAACAAACAAGAAAATTTAATTGTATAGTAAAGTTATGAGCATTGTTAGGCTGCTGCATACAAATACTAACAGGTATTCCCTTCTCTTATGGGACTCGCAGGGCTTGAACAATCCCATAATTTGGTGCCAAGCTAACTTAAACACTGCGACACACGCAAAGAAAAGACTGATCACAATTACTGCAAGCTCCTTGCTCTCTAGCAAATCTTGGTTGCTCTTGATCTTCTCCAGATCCTCTCTGCAATCAAAATGCAAAAGCTTGCCGGTTTACTGAATGGCCAGTCAAATTCTACTCTTTATATATTTCATTCTAAAACATGATGGATTTGTACTATAATCTTATGAAAATTTTCTTTTAACCCGAAAGGCTAAACTATGATCATTCGAACAAGATTCTGGATGGCTGCATTTAAATCACCCTTTCTCATCTCCTTGCTGAATAGTAAATCGACCTTATCTAAAAATCTCACTTTTAGGACTTTCGTGATTCTTCTCTTCTTGTGAAACTATATTTCAAATTTTCAAAATTTCAAAATTTCAAATTTAGTTTTACTTAGTTTCTAGATTTTTTTCTCTCTCTACAATTAAGCTTTAAACTTAATATTCCCACACCCTCATCAATTACCTACAAATAACATAATTTGCAAAAATGTTAAAGCACCAAAATAAGTTTGTACATTTGAATCTAATGCTTTTGCTAGTTAAATGTGCATACAATGTATCAAGTAGTTGGAGACAAACAATTTTATAACTATTGGCTGACCTGAACAAGGCATTTTCTCGAACCAAAGCATCAATTTCAGTTGAAACTGAGGACCTCCAGCTCCCAAGTTCATTGAGTTCCTTAGCCTGAAAAATTTATCAGTCAGATATTATTCGACCAAAGAGGTCTTGTCTTCATCGAGAAGCAATAATGAAGATACCTACCTCACCCTCCTTCCATTGGCTCAGTTCCTCAATCTCTGAGTTCAATTTCTGCAAGAGTAGTGCACCTTCAGAGTACTGCTTCTGCAGGTCGGGAAGAGCTTCACTGTATCTTACGTTAAGCTCTTTAACATATTCCTCCAGTATTGTAAGACTGAGCTCCATTGATCTCACCTTCTGCATCAAAATCTTCAAAATGCCATCACTCGGTACCCTTCCACTCGGCTGCTTAGGATGATGCATGCTCTCCTGTGAAACTCCATTCTTCGACCTGTTAGGGTCTAATTTGACTGGATCATCAACCCGAGAATTATTAACTAGAGCAACCTCAACTTTGTCATTGAGTTTTGGATCGGCCTTGACAGAATTGTGGCTGACTGCAGGCTCATCAGAAACCACGATGAGGTCTTCGAGCATTCGCTCTATGGCATCCACACCATAAACCTCAATGTAGCTCAATGTGCAGTAGAACTCCGAACCATAGTGACTGACCAAGTTCAGCTTCATGTATCTTGCCCACTTAGGTTCCGAAAGCATGAACCGCTGGGCATGCTTAACATTCTCTGCCAAAAAGGTTCCGAGCAGTGTCCACGTCTCTGTGGGGTAACTCAAGCTTCCGAGCAACTCAAAATCCTTGAAGTTGGACGAATAGTGCTCCAAATTAGCAATCTCAATGGCATCGACGAGGGTCTCCTCGGAGAGCTCCATCACGATGAATTTCGGAATGGTTGAGCAGCGGTTTCTGAGGTACATATCTTTGTCCCTGCTCAATATGTTTGCCACCCCTTTTGCTTCCTTGTTGTGGTCCAAAATCTTGGCACCTTTCGAAGAAGCTGCGTAATTATACTCCAAACCATCAAGTTCAAGTCTGTGGGTAATTTTGCCATGCAGCTTGTCTGCATCACTTTCCTTTCTTTGAAGTGCCTGGTTTCTGAATTCATCCAGTCCAATGTATCGATCCCGATCCCTCCGATCGACTTCCTTGCGATCCGAGATATTCGCGTCCTCAATGTTCTCTTCAACTCCAAATATTTCCGTCGGTAGATCGTCATCATCTTTCAATCCGCAACAAGAGTAAGTGTTGTTCAGTGGGGGAAGAAAATAGAACTCTAACGGAGTTCTCCTGCAAACAAAGTTGCTTCCGACATCATCGGACAAGAAATCTGCCACGAGGAACGAGAAAGGTTTCAACTTTACACAAATCTGACATCAGTGCGAATCAAGATGAAGTTTTGGCGCAAGAAAGTGAAGCGCCAGAGGAAAAAAAAAAAAAAAAAAGGTAAAAAGGGCAAACTTTTGGGAAGTGAAGCGAGCATTAGGGAGTGGATTGACCTCGACGGCGATGGCCGTGGCCGAATCGGGAATGGAGGACGAAAATGATACACCAGAGGGGGACGGCAACGGTGAGGGACAGCTCGTAGAAGCTCTTCCTTCTGCTTCTATCGACGGCGTCGTCGTCAGAAGTCTTCTTCATCTTCATCCGAGCTGAGAGAGCGTGAGAGAGGGAGGGAGAGAGTAAGGAATTGGATGAAGAAAAAGGGAAGAAGACCGAGACCGCGGAATGGCGATGTGAAGCAACGGTTGCTCATCGGTCGGCGCGAGTAAATCGGAACAGGAATCGGATTTATTTTCGCAGATCAGAAAGAAAGGCGAGAATTTTCAATAAAATAAAATAAAATAAAACTTCATTGAATAATTATTATATTTAATTATAATATCATTTTTTTAATGCTATAATGAATTTAATACGGTCTTTTAGTTTTAATTTAATAAAAGAATATTTTAATCGATTGAAATATTAATATATGATTATTAATTATTAATTATTAAAAAATATTCAAATGTAAATCTAAAAAGCACGCACAGGTTTCAACTTTTTGACAAGTTGATGGTAAATATTTATTTTCTTTTTTTTCCTTTTTAATTCTTAAAATTTGTTTTTTTAAAAAAAGTTAAAAACTAAAAAGTAGGAAACTTCAAAACCAGTGAAAGTCTTTCTTCCATCAGATCAATCAACATCGGAGGATCAGCCCCGTGAATTAACGCAGATGGTTCGTACAAGAAAATTAATTCAGATCGATTTTCAATGGAGGTTCATTGCCTCAGTTTTGTACGTGTTATTTATTATTATTGTTATTGATATATATAAGGGTGAAACGTTCGTTTTAGTGTTCTCTGTGAATCAGAATTTAATCTTTAAATTTCATCGATGAAACTTTTATGATTTATAACATTGAAGGATCGATGTGTCATATAGCACCAATTGATCAACAACTCAATCATTGCTGTTTGTCGATGATCTTGTGGCATGAGATATTGTCACAATCAAATTTAGAGATCAAATCTCGATTAATAATCAGGTTTTTATCTTTCTTTATGTACTATCATTGTTCGGACTAGTTAGATTAGTCCCCATGATTTACCTCATTCGTGTTAGTCCTGGGACGAATTGACGGGGGCACTGGGGGCGAGCGTTTCACTTTTTACCATAGTAGATGCGAATTATCTATTTCACTTGAATCGCGAGAGGTTTTCATTGGCGCTGTGGAGGATGGAGATTACAGAGGATTCATCGACGATGAGGGATTGAGGTTGTTGGGGATTTCCGTCGTGGTGAGAAGGCGTCATCATCGGGTGTCATGGAAGAATTTGATGCCGTAGTCGGAATGTTCTTAATGAAAATAATGTGATAGTCACAAGTTAATATTTGGATGATAAAATTATTTCATTAATGAATTTATCATTGATATAATCCAGTTGATATTTAATAGAAGAATTACTTCATTGATAAAAATTATAGATTTTAAGTTTGAATTTTGTTTTTTTATTTTATATTAAAAACATTAAATAATACTTTTTGAAGTAATTAAATTAATAAATAAAATTAGTATAGTTATTTAAATTTTCTAACACATTAGTCAGAATAGCTTGATAATAAATTATTAGGCATCCACAATGGATATTTGGAAAGAATATTGTTTTTCAAATATCCTCAAAACTAAATCTCCTTCATTGGAAAAGGTTGATAGGGGATATTAAAATTCACCGGGTAAATTTCGATTTTTTAAAAAATAATAAAAATTGAGCTGTAGCAGAGCAGCAGGGCCCACCTTTGTTGCTTTATTTATTTTTTAAATTCAAGGTTAACGTTTGGGATACTTAATATATTTAGAAATGAAATATTTAAAAATAAAATATTTAATAAATATGATTCATACATATTTAATTTATAAAATATTTAATTATAAAATTTAAGATATTTAAAAAATAAAATATTTAATTGATGATATGAACGTAAAAATTATAAATATTTGAAAAAAAATATTCTATCTCTTAAGAAACAAACAATTAAGATCAGAAAATTAATATCAAAATGACAATATAATATAAACACAAATCCAAATATATGACATGTAAATATAATAGTCGTAGGAAAGATCAATCTTTTTTTTTCAAAAAAAGGGAAACTTTTCTCATTATATTCACATTGAAAATTAAGATAATAATATTGTTTAATTCACAAACAGATAGGAAATCAAAATAATCCAAGCATTTCGATCATGATTAGATACTCATTCCAACAAAAACGATGTTAAAAGATGCTAGATTTTATAATAAAATGAAAGGTATTCGTATTGCTCTGTGGTTCCTGATCAATCAAAATGAATAAAATACAAAACGTTTTGCGACACTGAAAGCTTTACTAACTATACAACAAATAGAAATGACTACAACAATCTTACTCAAAAGTAGTTCAACACTGAAGACATGTTGCTTTTCGAGTAAGCAGCGTTGCGACGACCACATGATGATCTCTCTCACACTCCAGTTGATCATTTTCAGGTATGGGGATGACGTCGGAATTCGCCAATTCTACAAAGGTTAGACTTAGCACACCATATGAGACATGACGACAAGGGTCAAGAAAACAGAATGCTGAATTGCAGCCTGAGATTTACTTCAGCAGCAAGTTTGTTTTTGAGGGGAACCCGTCGGCAAGTTGGTGTGGAAAGTGATGGTGAAGAAAGAATTTACACTAGTGCTGCTGCTGTCCGAGCTCTAGTCACGGATCTTTCGTATAGCTCTTCATACTGCGACGCTGACGAATCCCAACTGAAGTCCAAGGTCATGTCCTTCTGAACGAGCTGCTGCCAACCTTCAGGGTTTGTATAGTATTGAAATGCTCGGCCCATGACACTGCTTAGACCCTACAGACATGGTCTCGTCACTTTTTGAGTAAATCACAAATAAAACTTGGTATTGAATGAAAAAAGAACATTTTTTATTATGGAAAGAAACATCAATCCAAAAAGTCACCTGTTCATTAGGTGGCAAAAATGTGAATCCGTTACGGTATTGTTCAGGTACCGTATTATCATCGACGTCAAAAACACTGCAGGAAGAAAAGGTTATTAAACAAAAAATGGGAATGTAAATATCTTTAGGCAGTGACACAGGTAAGTGAAAACCAGATCAAGAGCTCACCTATCATTCAGTCCTCCAGTTCTTCTTGCAATTGGCACAGAACCGTATCGCATAGCAATCATCTGTGTCATAAGAACATTTACAAACTCTTGTAGACAAATTTCTTTGAATGGAGATAGGTTTTCTGAAAGGTAATTCCATCATGATGTAAAGTATTTTCTAATTTTCTAATAGTATAAAAATTCAATTCTCCATGTGTTATAAGTTGCAAGCATTATAATAATTAATAAATGTTGCTGTCGCACAGAGAAGCTTCGGTTAGCAGAAGCTCTGGAAAAACAGTCCATATAAATAGCAAAAGCAGAAAAAACAGAATCCATACCTGGGTAAGACCACAAGGCTCAAACAAGGAGGGAATAATAAACATGTCAGAAGCCGCATAAATCAAATGTGAAAGGGCGTCATCATACTTCAAGAGCAACCGAACATCTGGGTGGCTGTTGAAATGCATTGCAATATCCTCAAACTCCCGCTGGAAGATTAAATCATTTGTCACAAGAAAAGACTTCAAAACACATGGAAGAATTTACAACAACAACAACAAAAAAAACAAGCGGGATCAATTGTCATATGTAGATCAAGCATATATAGACCTCACAAATATTTTCCTTCACCATTATTCTGAAGAATGCAATTCAACCTCTAAGATCTGTCGAAGTTATGATAAAATTAAAAGAAGTTAACTAAATCAGTGAGAGGACTTTGGATGATTATTGATTTCCAATACCTCCATAACCTAGACAAAACCATATATGCCTAGGCAAACATATTCTGTTATTTTTGTAGAGTGTATCTCAACAATTGATGATTGTTCAAGCAAATAAATTATCATGAAGTGAACATATTTCTTTAGAACTGGCTATGTTTCTTTAGAAGTTTTCTACTCCAGTAAAATGATAAATTATGTTTTATTTCGCATCAGATTTGTTGGGGAATTCCATTTAGGTTCCTCCTAGATCATCTGGATGCTTGGCACACAAGCCATGTTCAAGTAAATAAAGTTTATTGCAGATATCACAAAAAAAATCATTGCTGTTTGAGAACAAATAAGGTCACATTAAAAATTAGAATAAGTTAATTTTTATCAAATCAACAGGGGATAAGAACACGTTACTTGAATATGTAGTACTGGACTTGAGCCAAGAAGCACGAATTGTCCTCCCAACTCCAATGTACGATAAATTGCATGTCTGATAAGATGCACGCCTTTTTGTGGTACGAGACGTGTGATGCATCCAACCTTTACATGAAACAACACTTAGATTGAGGTGACAAAACAATGGAATCAGGTTCAAAAAGATGGTGTTTTGGTTAAAAAGATGAATTTAAATGGAGTTTGAACATTGAGCTATATCTCACATCAAATGAGTAAAAATCAGAATAACTACCTTTATGTAGGATTATGAGAAAATTACTATTAGAATAAACTTAGAGAAGAAACTATTGCAGGTATCTTATTAATATGCATGCAAGCAAAAAATTGAAATACAATTTTTTTTAAAAAAAAGTTAATACATGGCACCAAGCTGATCTGCCAGTGACATATCGTGAAATTTTTAAGTGGGTGATCAAATTGTCCATCTTATAGATTATTACTATATAATCGACCATAAAGAACACAAGTATTGCATGCTTGTATGACCAAATGAGTTGAGGTGTCTGAGGATATAAGTGCAATTGCTTCAATTGGTTCATCTTTGACTAATACATTTTGACCATTCTCCATGGTTGTAGTAAGCAATACTCAACTTTCAAAGTTCTTCTGGAGATGCAATTAAGCTAATAACTTGCAAGGAGAACTTGTAGTTATATAACATGTGATTGAGATGCATGATCATAATCTTCTGGAGATGCAATTAAGCTAATAACTTGCAAGGAGAACTTGTAGTTATATAACATGTGATTGAGATGCATGAGCATAATCTTAATGTTTGGAAAAGATCCAGATAGTAAAGCCACAAAAGTTGGGGCTTAACTCCTATTGTCGCCATACTTTTGTGTGATAATTTACATGTATGCTAGTTTCCATTATAATACAAGTATAGCAATTGCAAAAGAGTTTACGCCTCTCAACGAGTTAATATCCGAAGAGTGTATAATCAATTTGTTTATGAGGTGTGGCAATACACCAGAACGAGAAAACAACTTAAAACAAAAGGAAGGAGAAGTGATAGTACACATGTCCTATCTAAGGGAGAACACAATTAAGGAAGTAATAATTGAGGGAACCTAGCTTGATTGACACAAAAGAGGCTCATAGGGAAAGATGACCAAAAGTGTGTTTTATCTACAAGGGAAAAAACTAATTATGAGAAAAATGATAGGGTGGGTTACAAGGGAAAAAAACTAATTGAGAAAATAAAGAGGACAACTTAGTCTAATTCTTCTCAGTTAAATGGGAAATTGAAGTAATCTTTGAAATGACCTCCTTGGGATCGTCTCAAAGCTTTCTCTGGCATCAATTTATAACCTTAGCTCTAAGGAACAAAAGAAAGCAATCAGATATCATGCTTTTTGTAGGAAGAAGTTCATTATGCTTTATCTTGAATTAACCCTAAGAAAGCAAGAAACTCGGAAACAGGATGTCTTGCTATTATTTTTATTTGAAAAAGTTTACCAGCGGCTGAGAACTGTTTGACCATGAAAGTTTAAGATGCTTCCTTATAGCATTTTTGTTCTCTGCTTTCCCCCGAAGATCATCAGCATGGTATTGGGCACTAATGTACTTATCTGTGGATGGATTCCATGCATCAGTATCAATACCATTAAGAATTCCAACAAATTTCTTGGAAAATGATTTTAATGTTTCATGGAGACCACGTCCACCCTGTCAAAAAGAAGCTAAGGCACATCAGAGTACAGAAAATTACTAAAGGTATATATATTCTTCCAAAATGTCAAACTTAGTATGATATCAACAAAAATTGGCTAGCAAAGTAGAAGTTGATCAACACTGGATAAATAGATCATATGTACCACAATAGCAACTTAATGTGAGCTAGTACAACTCATTTTCCACATAATAGGATGAGGAATTCAATGCTAGCATTGACATTATAGATTGGGTCTCTAGGAAGCTTATTGATTCATAAAAGTGCAAGTTGAAGCACTTTGCAAGGTTGTACTCTACATTCTGGGTACAAGTTTTCAATTAAGAAGCTCACTTATTGATACTTGATGAAAACTTGTAATCCACTGAAACTTTGTAAAACCTGGATGACCAGTATGATTTTACTTTGGGTAACTAATTAACAAAAG
>JBBUKS010000117.1:2446629-2467095 GCA_038050645.1 Hedychium gardnerianum
ATTTTCTTTCTGCAAAGTACTGTCAATATTTCTTCCAACTCCCTAATAAGATCTTTCTTGTGATGAACTAAAACTTTGGTATCAAAGGAACTGTCTTGATATTTGAAAAACGTTCTCCTCAATCATTTTCTTATTCTAAACAGTAATTGTAAGGGATAAACAAACCCATCAGCCGAGTAAGCCCTGTGCAAACTAAGTAAAGTTGGCTTCCAGCCAGTAAATTCTGATCATAGCCGGGACAACGATTTGACTGTGAGACCCTTTGCAGGTGAGACTCACTGGAGAATAAAAACTAAAAATCAAAGCACTTCTTTACAATTACTGTTCACAATTATTAGAAGTATATTAATAATTTATATTTTTAGACCTATTTTTTACTAGAGGAAAAAAATTATATAGTTCTCATTTTTATTGGTAGGCATGGTATCATTAGTTCTATTAAGTTTTTAATTTCAAGCAAATTATGACTAGAGTTTATGTTTCTCGTACATACTATTTTTTTTTTAGTGACAGGCACTTTTTCAATTTTTATGATCGAATAGTAGATGAATTTTTTTTAATAATTTTTTTAAAAAATATTGAATTGATGATATAAATATTTTTTAATTTATTTTAAAAATCGATGCAAAAAAAATGAATCAATTATTTTATAATTAATCGAGTAAATTAGATACATTAGGCCAATTAATTGATGTTTTGATTTATAATCAAAAGGATAATACTAAGTACAAGAACTTCGTCGATGATAACTTTTAGTTGATGCCACACAAAAGTATTGAGTTTGACATTCTAACTAATATTCCATTAAAAGAAAATTATATATTGTCAGAGAATGAATTTTGAAAATGACACATCACCTACAAAATCTATCTGAAAAATAAAAATATTATAGTATGTTTTTTTCTTAAGATAAGTCATTTAATTAAGGTATGTCTAATCCTAACTCCAAATTAGTATGCTAATGGGCTAATTTATCAAACACACCCTTACTTTTTTTTTTATAATCCTGACTTTCAATTTCTGATTAATTCTAGAGATGACTGCAATTCATGAAAATTTCTTATTAGTCTCCAATAATAAATTCAGAAAGCGCTATAATAAGGCATCGACAACTAACTTCTATAGTCTTCATCGTTCATGAAAGATCATTTCAACATTAAATCGATACTCTATTTGTGTGAAGGTAAACTCATGATCTTTTTCTATCCATCAGTACTTTGGCATACAACCATCCAACTCAAGTTTTTCACTAAATTTCGGGGCGATCCATATCCCAGTTAAGGATCAAATTACGACTCTAAAATTTTTCATTATACCTTAACAATATCAAGTCATCGACACACCCCCTTATTATTATTGATTCATCGAATCATGTCCTTTTATAATTAAAAGATGCACATTGCCTCAAGTAATGACGCAATAATTAGGTTCTTCAAATTATTAATCAGACATTTAAGAATTTAATTTTAATTATAATATATTATAAAAAAAATTCTTCAATAAAATAATAATTTTAAAAATATTGATCACTTAAATAAATTTTAACAAGTATTTTTTTATTTATTATAATGATCAATAAATTTTGTTGTGAGATTAAATGGTTGACTTTCAAAATTAATCCATTTAATGAATTGAATATATGGTTTATGAAAAAAAAAATACACATTATCAGATTAGTAGAAATGCTAGGGGTTTACGAGAAAATTGAGAAGAAATTGGATACCCGACAACCTGTGTCGGCGGTTTTGTCCGTCCCTTCCTTTCTCCTCTCTGTGCGTGCGTCGCAGAAGTTTTATCGTGCGGCTTCGAGCTCAAACGCTTGCTTCTGTTCTTTTCCCCCTTCTTCTCCCGCTCCTCTCTTCTTCTTCTTCTTCTTCTTCTTCCCTCCCTAGGTAGATCTGAGGTGCTCGATCCAATGCTGCAGAGAACAACCGCTTGGAGGTCGACTAGTAGCTGCCCCCTTTGCTTCCTCCGGCAGTGAGACAGGCAGAGGGCCAGAGAATGCTCATGCAGTGCTCGCTGCTTGCCGACGTGGGTGACCAATCATGAATCTAGTCAAACCAACGCTGGCTCGGCGGATCCATCATCGCTTTGCCGTCCCCGCCGTCCTCCTCGCCGCCCTCTTCCTCCCCTTCGTCTTCATCCGCGCCGCATTCCTCGCGCTCGATGCCCGCGCTGCTTCCATCAGTAACTTTCCTCCTCCCTCTCGTTCTTTCACTAGCAGGCAATTAGGGTGTTCTAAACATTGACCGCGAGGAGTAAATGGATTCAGGTTGCTTCGGGTGGAGGATTGGGCCTCGATCGTTACTCGATCCGCCTCAGGTGTGTGATTTCTGCGCTCACTCTCCTTTTTCCACTATCTGTTTCTAGTTACTCTGCTCGAATCGGCTGTGCTTGCCCACACCGTTACACGTGAGGCGGCATTTGGCAGATTAATCAATTCAATTTTAACTGCATCCCATTCAGGCTTTGTCTGGTTTGGAACAAATTGTCGTAATTTCAAACTTATCTTCTGGATATCTTTGGATCTATTGGAATCCAGCTCTGCTACTATCACGCGGTTTCTAATGCGACACAAAGTTTGAGAACAAAAAGAAAAGAAACATATTTTCTTTTCTTTTTTTGATTTTTGGGTCTAGGTTTTTGTTTTATGTAATTCTTTAATGCAGGGTTTTATTGTGTCATGATGATGTAAGATCGATGCAAAATTCCACAATGCATGTGCTCTCTGATCACATTTCCTTCGACCTTTTCTTCTGTTTCCTGTGATGGTAGAGTCCCCATTGTCAGTTTGAAGAACTTTCACAGTAATCCACTTTCCAGGTGGAATCCTGTTCCTACTTTATGTTGACGGATTTATCTACGTATTGTCTTTTACCAGTTGTACCTCATGTTGCGAAAAGGATATAACAGATGACATTATATGTAGGAAATTTGTTGACCAGATAAAAAGTATTTCCTTTTTTCCTCCCTTAATCTTATTGCTTTGAAACAAGCAAACCTTTTGAGATGGCTGATATTGTTTCAGGATTTTGGTAAGGAATTAAGGAGAGTTTACTTGGAAAAAGGGGGGCAGGAGTTAGATCCCAAGTTGGTGACAGCTGCACCGGACTCTGTGGAGGATCTGATATCTGAAATGAGTTCTTCTTCCGATCAACACCTTGACCTGAGGTCATTCTTGTTGAAGACCAAGGCGATGGTACGTAAATATGTCCTCTTACTTGAATGTTACTTGCTGAATATGATAGTTTTGGACTTCTAGAAAATAAATGCAAATGCCACAGATTAATTTTTTATCCAACAAAAGATACAATAGAAACTGCCAAGAATTGTTCCCAAGTTACTCACGCGTAGGAACCTGTAAATTTACTTGCTGAGTTTACTTTTTTGAACATTTAAATTTATTAGAAGTGAATAATGTAATAAATATTTATTTTTCCTTTTTATTTTTAATTACTTCAGTTTTCCTAAAAAATCTCAGCCGAAGTAGCAATAGGACAAAGATTCCCTGTAGTGTCAACTTAGAGTCACCCCTTCCCACCTCTACCTTGGCGTAACAAATTTGAGCTTCATTCCAGGTAGGATCTGTGCACTCACGAAGTGGATCTTATAATAATGTAGTTCCTGGAAACTAGAATAGTGACATTGACTTAGTGCCTAAGAATAAAGGACAATGCTGTAGCCATAGAAAACAAAGGTTTTTCCATTTCTATCTGTTTCTCTTGAAATTTAGGTGCAAGAGAAAAGTGTCACATCTTGTCCCAGATAAATTATTGCAATTTGTTTGGTCAATAATCTTTTTGCATGTGGAATGTTGCTAACCATGTGGACTTGCACTTCCTACTGATATGCACCACAAGATGCTGGTTGGTCCAATCTCCAATTAATTATGAACTCGTCAATTAATTATGAACTTTCGTACATGAGTGCTATAGTAGAATTGTATCTATTGAGCAAATGCTATTCCATTTATAATGTACACATGTATCATCCATATACAACTTTACCACAAATCAACCAATAAAACTCAGTCTGCTATCTTTGTTGATTATCTTTGACCTATAAGAAAGCACTCGATGATTCTTAAGCTGCCAACTCTAAGGAATTTTTTTGGTAATTCTTATATAAGTGTTCAACATAGTATGATTCCAACTAGGACCGTAAACGAACACAATATCTATGAACAAGCTCACTACTAGGCTTGATTGTGACTTTGTCAACAACTCAATTAGTTAGTTTTTGTTGATTTTCTTGTTTATAAATTTATTACTAAACTATTGTTATATCCTAGATATATGATTTCTTTATATATATATATATATACTAACTTGCATTCTATTTGGTTACAAGTATACCATTTCATGCTTTGATATTGTTATAGTTTTTCATGAATTAATGGAAATACAAGATAGTATTACTAAAATGCAGCAAATACAAAATTAGGAACTGATATGATGCGTAAATTTAGTACAAAAGTTGATATGGAAATGCAACATTAGTTATGCAGTTGATCCTTAATTTTCTGTTATCATAGATTTTTAATAATTTAGTAATGGAGCTAAAGAATTGCTCACTTCCTAGTTCCTACCTTACACAAGGTGACTAGATTTCATGGTTATTTGCCTTCATGCTATCATCATATTCAAACCTATCTGTTTTATGGTATTTGATCAGCTACTGAAGATGGACCAGAAAGTTCAGTCTGCTAGGCTTCAAGCGGTAATCTTCCGGCACTTAGCTTCAGTTGGGCTTCCAAAGAGCATCCATTGCCTTACATTGAGGTTGGCACAGCTGTACCTTATAAATGCTGCTGCTCGATCTTCTCTGCCACCACCTGAATACGCCTCACGGTTGACAAACAACTCTTATCACCACATTGTACTCATAACCGACAATGTAGTTGCTGCTGCTGTCGTGGTCTCATCCACCATATCTAGTTGTGCTGATCCTGAGAAACTAGTGTTCCACATTGTCACTGATAAGAAAACTTATAACTCAATGCATGCCTGGTTTGCTCTCCACTCTTTCCTTCCTGCAGTTGTAGAGGTAAGGGGACTTCACCAGTTTGACTTTCCTTCCGATGCGAATGCTGTGATCATGAACACTGTAGAGGAACTCCGTCAGAGCTCATCCGCTTATCGCTACTACAGGGGATCAGATAAAGAATACAGAAGACTTTTAGCTCTCAGACCAAGCGTGTTTTCGCTCTTGAACTATATGAGGATGCATCTTCCCGAGGTAAGCCACATATCAAATTACACAACTATAAAAAGAGAGGTTGTGAAGTTTGAAGTGATAATTAGTGGTTTTATCTGACAGCTCTTTCCAAAATTAGAGAAGTTGATTTTTCTGGAAGATGATGTGGTGGTTCAGAGAGACTTAACACCCCTTTGGCACTTAGAACTACAAGGACTTGTCATGGGTGCAGTTAGTTCACATGACTCGGACGAAGTGCTGAACACTGGGCCTTGTGTCGGGAAGATGTTTGCCGACTACCTAAATTTCTCGAATTCCCTGCTTTCATCACCATTACTTGGGCTACAGCACAATAGTTGTGCATGGTTGCAAGGCCTAAACATATTTGATCTGCAAGCATGGAGTAAGAACAACATCACCCGGGTTTACCAGCACTGGCTCAAATTGGCAAGTGTTCTTCATTGAACTTACAAGTTCAACAAACCCTTGATGATTTCTTTCAACCAAATCTTTGTTTTGTGAGCAGAATCGCGAGTCTGGATTCACACTATGGCCGATGGGATCACTGCCACCAGCTTTAATAGCATTCAACAAACAAAATCTGCCGATCAAGCGCTCATGGCTTCTGACAGGACTAGGTTGGCGAATGCCTGATCCTGATGAACTCGAATCTGCTGCAGTCATTCATTTCAGCGGGGCAGGGAAGCCATGGCTCGAAACCGGGCATGCTGAACTACAAAGAATTTGGCAAAGCCACTTAAACCATTCTGATGAGTTGATAAGCAGCTGCATGGTCATTTGAGGAATGATGACATGTTGAGAAGCATTAGTCAATCCAATTCATAGCTGAGAAAGCAAAATATATAGAAAACATATACATTCTTATTTGTTTTGGGTATGCAGAGGTTTATGGAAAGGTTGAGCAGAGAGAAGAAGGTGTAGCCTTCAGTCTCTGCTCCATCTATAAAGTCTCTCTGCATACTTTTCAGCTAAGTTTGTACAAAAGCAAGCAGAAAATTTCCTCTTTTTACTTATTAATGATGAACAATTGCCCTGTGTTAATAATCTAATTCTCTATTAGTGTCTACTTTCAGTTGTTAGTTGCTAATTTTTAATTAAATTTATTTAAAAATATCCTTATTATAATTGTGCATTTAGTTTTACTGTAATCATCCTTTTTGTATCGAGATGTCATTTCAAAATATTTAAATGTTATTTTAAATTTTCCATAAGCCCTTTCCTCAATTAAAATTGAGAATTTGGGGGCATGATGATAATACTGACAGTTGGAGGGGGATTTGTTAAGAGTGGATTTCAATAATATTCATATCTTATTAGAGCGACGATTTTGCAAAAAGGGCGACCGTAGTTTTTCTCACGATAAGTTGCGGCGGCGGTCGCAGTCGGACTCACTCCGCTGTCGCCGACGGAGCAATGTCGGCGAGGCGGCGAATCCTGCTTCTGCTCAAGCCTCTTGACGTCTACCCGACGAGGCCACCTGCTCCGCCCAAATCGCCTTCCTCGTCCTCCCTCGCCCCAAAGGCATGCGATTTCGTTTTCATTTGGCTATCGTAGGACAAAATCGTTGCTTGTTCAGCTATTAATCAGTGAGAAACACTTCGATTTCGTCCTTTTTGTTTCTGATTTGATGTTTTGGAACTCATGTTATTGGTTACTCTACCTAAAAGACTGTAGATCTGTAGCAAAACTGCGCGCCCCTTGAGCAATTCTTTCGTTATTTTTATGTAATTTTCAGGAATAGTATTTCACAAAAATTTATACCTTTATCTGGGACTTTAGGTGACAATTCCCTTATATCGCACTTATTTAATCTAATTGCGAAGCATATTTATCTGCGCGACAATTCCCTAAACCCGATTGTGATCCTATGGGAATAGTTGACATTCTTACTAACTACTTTACACTCTAATTTCAGTTTGACAATTGAAATTGTTTCTTAGATGCAGAATTATGAATTGGTCTTTTTGGTTAAGAATTATCTTCGCCATCCTATCATATGGTTAATGGTTGAAGGCTTGAACAATGAGTTTGTGATGATGAATGCACATGAATGACTACACCCTATTTAGAACAATATCTAGATTGTTCTATCAGCTTTGGTGCAACTACAATTATACATACATCTGATGCCTTGATTCTGTACTATGTCTGTGTTCCCTTTTATTTTTCTCTTTTTCCCAATGCAATCTTGGAGGTAAACTATTGTTCCACAATTACGTTTTCATCATTAGAACGTAGAAGATTTAAATTATTGCCTGAAGGGCATTAGCGAAAGTTGAGGCTCATTTCCTTCCCCACGTTTTGTTTCTGTAAAAATGAAATACAAATTTTCTTTTCAGATAAGAATTTATTCTTCTTATATTTTGTTTCGACACAAGGTCTATTAACCAACTTATTGAGTTGACAATTAGTTCAAAAGATCAACAGGGGTTTATTGTTTCACAAACATTCACCAAGTGATCCAATTCCTTACAGCACAAGTATCTCAGCTGTCATAACTCTTCCGTAAGTTAATTCAGGTGGTCTTGTTTTATCAAAAACTCTAGGGTTTCAATTGACTTACACCCCACTTATGTATCATCCTAGAAATCACATAAATGTTGATTGCCATTTTTATGGATTTCTACAAATACTCGTTATGGTCAGTCCCTCTTAATTTTACTCTCAATTGCTAACTTCTCTAGGTTCTGTAATGTGCAGATCTTACCAGTCGCCCCAGGTTGGATGTAACCTGGTTAATCATTTTGTAATGTGCAGATCTTAAGTTATCTCGATGACAGGATTAGGGTGCACAAGGAGACAATCAACTTTTGCAAGGATGTTTTGCGGCACAAGTCCGTCAATTGGGAACCTTTACTTCGTAACAATTTATCCCAACCGGTTCGTCATGTTGATCTAGTGATAACTGTTGGTGGGGATGGCACTCTTTTGCAGGCTAGTCACTTTCTCGACGACTCTGTTCCAGTCTTAGGAGTGAATTCAGACCCTACACAAGCTGATGAGGTCAGCTTAGCATCTGTCTGAATGGATATATGTGCTCCCAATTGTTTTTATTATTTCATGTATTAAGTTTTGTCAATCGATATTGTTTCTTTTGATTGTTGAGGTATGGGCATCATCATCCTATTTATTTAGGTTAACGCATTCAGTAATGAATTTGATGTAACTAGAAGCACTGGATATCTCTGTGCTGCTACTGCCGGAAACTTTGAGCAGGTTAAACTCTTCATATCAATTCTTCAATCTCTTCATTGTTATCATACAACTTATGCTAATTTGATTTCCTAAAGATTATGCTTTTTTTATTCTTTGTAGGTGCTGGATGAAATTCTTGAGGGCCACAAACTTCCTTCCCAGCTCTCAAGGATATCCGTAAGCTTAAATGGCCATCGCTTACCCATCTATGCCCTGAATGATATTTTGGTTGCACATCCTTGCCCAGCCTCAGTTTCTCGATTTTCATTTCGGTATGATATGTTCCTACGATTCCAAACTAACTCTCGTGCAAGCTTTTCCTACTTATCAACATTTCAATTCCGTGCTCTGCAGAATCAAAAGGGGTGCAGAAACGAGTTCACCGTTAGTTAACTGCCGATCAAGCGGCCTTAGA
The DNA here is from genome assembly GCA_038050645.1 of Hedychium gardnerianum. NCBI lineage: Eukaryota > Viridiplantae > Streptophyta > Magnoliopsida > Zingiberales > Zingiberaceae > Hedychium > Hedychium gardnerianum. The sequence goes on from JBBUKS010000117.1 coordinate 2,455,457, forward strand.
GTCTCGACTGCAGCAGGATCGACAGCAGCAATGCTCTCAGCTGGGGGTTTTCGTATGCCGTCCTCGAGCAACGTGCTTCAGTACATGGTGAGGGAGCCGATCTCGATTGGCCCTGTAGAGAGTTCATGGCTGCATGGATCGATAAAACCGGATCAGTCGATGCAGCTTGCATGGTATAACCAAGAAGGTGTAATATATTTTGATGGCTCACATGTTCAGTACTCAATTCAGCATGGAGATAGCATTGAATTATCAGCATTGGCTCCCATTTTGAAGGTTTATTTGTCACAAAGAGAATCAACAAACGACATCTTTTGAGATGTATGATCTCTTTTGAACAGAAATGGCATGAATTCTTTTTTTTTATAAAAATGTTTAAATAATTATGTGACTCCATTATAATTGAAAGATGTATTTAAATAAATTGCAATATAATTTTATCATCTCAAACTTTGATGACTTGAACACTAATGTAATTTTTAGACTTGCATGTATGACTGAAGTTTCGTTAAATGCCCTGAAAATAGAATTTTACATTTATCTTATACTTGAAGGAAAATATTTTTTTTCCAAGGAGTTGTATGAAAAATACTTTCTTTTCAGTTTTCACTGCTTTACTACGTAGCAAAGCGCACATAATTCCTGTTGACTCTTCGCTGAGAACCAAAAAGCTTCCGTATCCACAGATCCGGAAAGGAGAGAGAGAGAGCAGCGGGGATTGGAAAGGAAGCGTACTCTCTTCGTCTTCTTCCTCGTCGCTCTTCGCCGTCCTCCTAATCTCCGCCGCCGCCGCCGCTCCTCATCATAAGGACCAGAACTTTCTTTGGCGGTCATCGAATCCTCGCTTCTTGCTTGATGCGAGGGAAAAGAAGACCTTTGTCGGCCCTTTTGAGGAGGCGATAGATAGCGGATCGGTTGACGTTACTGAATTTCGCCCTAATTTTTGCGCTGGAATGGAGGGCGCTCGGGGGAACTCGAATTCCCCTCCCCCTTTCCTCGTCAAGACCTATGACATGGTGGACGACCCCACGACGAACTCCGTGGTCTCGTGGAGCGCCTCGAAATCGAGCTTCGTGGTGTGGAACCAGCCGGAGTTTGCCAGGGTATTGCTCCCCAAGTATTTCAAGCACAATAATTTCTCCAGCTTTGTGAGGCAACTTAACACCTATGTAAGTGCCCCGATCCTTGTAAAAGCCTCTCATTTTCAAGTGAAGCCTTACTGTTCTTCAGTTATAGTTTGTATTCCGTTTGATTAATTGTCTCAGTTGGATTAACCTACTTTGCTATGATAATTGTATGATTCATAGCCAAATTTGTCGATCAGAGAAAATAGAGCTTTAGAGTGAAGCTTTCGTATTAATCCTTTATGGTTTTCAAATATAGAAAGTGTTTAGAAGTTCTCACCCAATTAGATACTGAGTTTTTGTCTGGGAATTATTCAGGATATTAATTCTTCATTTTTTCCCCATGGATTCACTTGTTCGATGGCTATTTGCATGTAAGCAATTGGTTTAGTTGTTGTTCCTTGTAGTTAAGTCGAAATCAAGTAGGATTGAAGCTTTTCTCAAGTTGACATTATGGAAGTGTTAGGTTATAATCATTTATATGGTCAAGATAGAAGGGTTTTTATTTCCTAACAGTTTAAGCTTTTGGATTAATGATGGAACAGTTAAATCACTGACTTAAGGAAGGCGATGATCCATTGATTTATTTATGTGTGTCATTAAGATAAGTATCTATAACTCCGCCCATGAGAAATTAACCCATCATTGTCGTTCCTAAGTTCGGATAAAGGAGGAGGGTTACGTTAGGTTGCCAGCCAACATTAAACTAAGGTAAATGTTCAATGAATGGATATAAGTATCTATGAACGATCTTTTAATACTCTGGACTTTGTAGTGTTTCAGTTTATACTAGGAAGAAACTCAAAAATGTTCCTTGTGTGCTTACCAGGGTTTTCGAAAGATAGATCCTGATCAGTGGGAGTTTGCAAATGAGGATTTCATACAAGGGCTGCCGCACCTGCTGAAAAACATCCACCGACGCAAGGCAGTGCATAGTCATTCACACCCCTCAGGTTTGTTATCTGAAGCTGAAAGACAGGAGCTTGAAGAGGAGATTGAGAAGCTCAAGCAAGAAAAGGTTGGACTTTTGAATGAGCTTGATAAGCATATGCATCAGAACAATGGAATTGAACACCAAATGCAGTCTTTAGAGGAAAGGCTGCAGGGTCTGGAAAATCGTCAAGGAAGTTTGATTGCCTTCCTGAAACAAATCGCACAGGAACCTCAGTTCCTCTCTGAATTATTACAGCAAACAGAGCTCCACGGCAGCAAAAGGAGAAGACTACCAAAAATTGTAATCCTCGACGAGGATACTGAAATGGAAAGAAATCAGAATTTGGTTTTGCAGCCAATGTCTAGAGAGAAATCTTACATCGTTCCAACGCACTCACTCGACATGGAGCCCTTTGAGAGGATGGAATCATCTTTGAATTCATTAGAGAATTTCTTCAGAGGTGTTAGTCAAGCGTTTGGAGATGACATGTCATATGATAGTGTTGTCCCTTTGCCTTCTGATGTAATTGCTACCGAGACGAATGCATCAACGGTGGAGACTGATGGAAACCTTCAACCTTCTTCACTTCCAGCGATAGGTATCCACTCCTCTCCAGATATAGTAGAACGTGTTAATTATGTAGAAAATCAAACAGATTCAAGGGGTAAAGTATCAGGGATAGATATGAATTTAGAACCTGCTGCGACTGAGGTTAACTCATCAAGAGATCAAATCATGGGGACGACAACATTGTCTAGAGTGCAAATCGGTGCAAATGATATATTCTGGGAACAGTTTCTTACAGAGAATCCAGGTTCTTCTGACACACAGGAAGTTCAGTCTAAAAGAAGGGATTCAGACAACAAACAAAGCGAAGGAAAGATGCAAGAGCAGCAAAACACTTGTTGGAACAGGGAAGAAATCAATCATCTCATGGTAAAAATTGGGAATCTGACTTCACTAGAGAAAGCCTGATGTCAACTACATGCTTTGATTATGAAGTAGAACTCGCTAACCATAAATTTTATCTTGTTCAATTTACCTTACTTGCCTGATTGGCCAGGAAGCGACTTCTAGCTTCGATCACCAATGTATTCTTCGATGTGCTTCCCGACCACACCAGCATTTACCCTGACACCATGTCAAGTATCGCGCATTCTTTCAAGTTGAATCCATTCATTTGCGACGACTGATAACAAAGGGCAGTAGCTTTTTAAGTTCATGTAAAGCTTTTCGTCTACTAGCTATTCCCATTATTGAATTAAGCATATATGCCTCAAGAATTGTATGATTCATCTGAATAAGTCTCAAAATGATAGTTGTAAAAGTAGGATTCCAAGAACATTGGAATGATCAACTGTTTTTTCTTATATAATAGTTATATGTTTAAGACTCATTAGTTTTAATTATTTATTTTCAAATTAAATATGAGGGGGATCATTGAACTGAATTTAATAAAATAAACACGTGCCGGTGAAAATCTAATTGGATCGAACAGAATTGAATAATAGCCTTCTGCCAAAACAATATGTTGACTGTCGGATTAGATCTTTATGTATGTTTCTTGGATTTATTCTAATGGCTCAGGAATTATTTTTTTCTAAAATCAGATCATTAATACGGTGCTTCATACCTGTGCCAGTTAAAAAAACAGAATCGAATAAAATAAGCACGGAGGCAAACCGTCGGACATCGGTCGTGGTGGCCAGCACGTGGTGGGGACTAGCGACGCAGAGGTTGACTGCGTCCACCAGCTGGCATGAGACAGGGCACCTGGCTACGTGTCGACCTCTAATTTTTATTTTAATCTTTGACCACTAGATTTTGTCATTCATGGTTGTTCATGATTTGTATAATAAAGTTTAAAAATTGATATTTTCAGGATGAAATTTAAGATAAATTATTTTTTCAAAGTAAGGTATTATAATAAAAAAAATAAAGATATTTGAATTGAAGGAACACTTCTCCTCCGTTGTATTTGTAAAAAAGAAAAAATGATATATCTAATTAATTTTAAAATCATCTGTTCGATTTTATAATTTTTTTTTTATAAATTATCAAAAAAAAATTAAAAAATACTTATAATGAGTGGTTTAAAAGTCCAGCATCCATTAGTTACACGTTTTATTTGGAGATTTTTTTTTTATAAATACATCACAGTTGAAGATCGAACCGTGAGTGTCTGGATGATAATTTAAACCTTAAACGGTCTACCATTGCACCATAACCCCAAAATAAAATAATATACCCAGCTAATTCTGAGATGATCGGTCCAGCCTCATAAATTTTTTTTTACAGGTCACTAGGATAAATCAGAAAGCACTTCTAACGGACGATCGAGAAATCTAACATCTTTTGATAAGGTATTTTATTTGGAGAAAAAATCTATATAAATACGTTATAGTTGAGGACCAAATCGTAAATACTCGAATGATAACTTAAATACACTGTCGTTGCACCATAGTCCCAGGGACCTCCAGTGGATTTGTAGAAATTACATATCTTTGTCTCGGATAGAATTCGATGATTAAATGTTTTAATAATAAATTAAATATTTAAAATTTAAGATTTAATATGATATATTATAAAAAAAAATTAATAGCCAGATGATCTAAAAATATTAATCATTATGATGAACTTTTACTTATATTTCTTCGATTTATTTTGTTAAGGGATGAAAACTTACGTGAGATTGTATGTATCAATTCAAACAAATTATAGAACCCAATTAAGAAGCCCGTCCACCTGCACAGTAGTCACAACGACGGATACAAAGAAATTTTTATGGAATGTTCGGTTAGTTAAAGGATATCAGATTTATTATAATAAAATAGATATTAATTTTTGATGAAAATATATTTTTAAATTTTTTTAGTTATTTGATGATTAAATATAAATTATTTTTTTTAATATAATTTTAAAACCGATTATGAAGGACGTTTATGATAAGGGTAATCATTTTTTTTTTACTACAACGAGGGGTACGAAAATGGGTAGCTTATGCTCGCATTCCCCAGGCACCAGGACATATTCCCTGTTCTGCAGGGTAACACGACAGAGACTACCCGGTGCCATTCTGAGCCTGCTCGGGCCCACTAGCGCCCTCCCTCTTTCTGACAGCCGGGGACCACGGCGCTGCTGGTACAGATACGAGTATACGTCTCCCGCACACCCTTGATCGTACGGCGCGGAGACGTACGCCATACAAATAAGGACCAATGGACGGTCGACAACGTCCGCATTCCGCCAAAACAAACAAATATTTTATTTTAACAAATAGTTAAAGTCCTTTTCCGTTCCCTCGTCGTCTTGTTCCTACGTAATTAATTATAACCAAACGCAATTATATCATAATTAGAAATCACTAACCACCACTAGGTTCATTGAATGGCGACACGTGGGAGAGGCGAGCGATAAAAGGATCCGGCGGGCGGAGGCGAGGCGATGCAGCTTCGCCTTGCCCTAGAATTGGACGCAGCCAGAGACGACGACGGTGGAGGCTTTAAGGTTATGGATTCTTCTTCCTCTCTTCATCCTCTCCTCGTCCCTGTTTCCTTGCACGATCTTTGATTCGATCTATTTTAGTTGAGTTTTTTTGGTTGCATGGAGGCGATCGGCCGGGGTCGTGTTTTGGGTTGACAGAAGAGAGTGAGCACACGGCGGGGAGGGCATCGCGGCGGTGCTGTTGCTGTGGCGTGCTCACTTCTCTCTCTGTCATCTCCATCTCCCCGGGCCGGCGGCGCTGAGGGAAAACTAACAAACATGTTTCCTTTCGTTTCCCCTTTGGAGCTGATATAGGAAAAGAATAGGGCGGTATCTCCATGCGATGCATCGGGGGAGGACACACGTGCCGTGGGCTTGGTCTCACTTATCTTGTATCGACCATCTGCTGCTCTGTGGCCGAGACGTCCCGTCCGATTGGGTTAAAGCCGAGGTAGGAGAAGCAGTGTATCATTTTATGGCATGGCAGTCGTAGGGCGTAATCGTTTTGCGGACTGGATTAACTTTTCTTCGTTCTAATAAACGTTGTTTGAAAATTCTAAACTCGATGGATCAGACCGAAGAAATGGGAAAAATGAATTTTTTTTAGGTGGATTGGCGTGTGCAAGCGTGACTTTTGAGAATACTCTACGATGGCGAACGAGATTGGATAAGGATTCAGAGGAGGTACGCATAACATCCCTATCTGTATCCCCTGCCTCTTGTGCGGAACTAACGGATGTCACTGTTAACCTTGTTCACTGCTCCAGTTCTTCTCCTTCCTCCGCTTCGACTGTCTTCTTCAATTTTTTTTTTTTTTTTTGGATTCTTCCCGGCTTGCTTTCTACTATGTCCTTAGGACTTTCTCTAATGGCCTGGCCTCGAGAAACATCTATCGCTATTTCCTAGTAGATCTTCTTTCTCTTTCCTACAAAATGATATATTTTCCTTTTTCTTGTGCTTCCCAAGCATTTGTTTTTCTTCTTGCTATAGATCTGATGTTATTTCTTGATTTTTATTAATTTAAGTTTTAAGAAGTTGAAGAAGCTTGCTTCGGATGTGCTGCCACTCCACGATTTCTGGGTCGTTTGCTGCATTATTGTTCCATGGTGAAGCAAGTTGAGGAAGCTAGTGCATCTGAATGGGGTTTTCGTTCCTTCATTCAAACGTCTTGGGTGGAACGCTTCGATCGCTCGAGGTATGCGATTGCTCCTTTTTTACCGTCGTCTGATTTTATGTATTTTTCTCTACCAAGTTTTATAATTCTGCGAGGTGGAAGTTTATGGTTCTTATGAAGAAATTTTGCAGACTGGTAACAAAATTTGTCAATTTTTCTTTAGCCTCATATTTGATGTCATTTCACCTCTTTGATGAATAACACTGAAGAATTGCAAAAAAATGTCGAACTGTATGATCATGAAGAGAAGACTGTAGATAGGTTTCTTCTGTAATTTTATTTAACCAAAAAAAACTGTAAAGCAATTATGTTGAGATGATCCAGCCTAGGTAGATTTTCTGAGTGATTTATCTGGAAGATGCAAAGAATAAGCTTTTCAGCTTGAATGTAGAATGCAAAGTATTAGTATTTTTAGTTTTCTGTCAAACAATAAGTAGTAAGAATACAGTAATGTGAGCTATGCCATCATAACTCATGACCATGATAGATTATTCCTTAAGTTTATTTTGCTGTAGTTGCTTGGTTTTCAAATTTCTCGTTTGCCTCTTTGGTAGATGACATAGATTCTTATTCCTAATGTTCCTTTGGTTAAGTTTGTTAACATTTCCAGAAGGTATAGATCTCCACCATCAATGAAAACACTTAATGACTCTCAATGCTCCCACGAACTGATGCAGTTAGTTCATGCAAGAATGTTGTTGTCAATAAGTTTGGGGTCGATTCCCAGCATGTGCGGAATGATCCCCTGGTTGCTTCAATCCCTCTTTGCATTCATTGTTGTTGCTGGATGAAGTCCTCCGTGATTTATCTCCCTTCCAAATAGTGATGGGTCATCCTGGAGGAGCCGTCAAGATGACGATTTCACCTTTTTACCGTCAACTTAATGATCTCAATAATGAAAACTTAACAAAACCAAATGAACTATAGAAGAAGTTTGTCATCTAAGAATTTAGTACAGTCGCCAATAACTCAATTAGAACAAAGTTTTGCAATTTATATATTCTTCCATTTAAGTAACTACAGTTCATCCACTAGAAAGGGTATTTTCTAGGTTATGCACAATACAAGGTCATCCCTTATTCTAAGTATCATTTCAGACAAATGATCTTACTTACCTTTTTAGCTAGATTCTGATCCTTTCACTAGTAATAATCTCCTGATTAGAATTTTGCACTAAGATGTTAGGGATGATGAAAATACTAAGACTACAATAATAACAACAATAACAACTAAGTTTTATCCCACTAGATATCATGAAAATACTTAAGGCTAATAATTTATTCAAGAAAAATATAAGTTAACCATTGGAAATGTAGAGTTTAGAAATATTGTTGAAAGTCTTCTGGTGTCAATAATACTAAAAGCCAAACCTCCTTATCCCTCCCACATAATTGTTAAAACTCATTTGTCCAGTCTCAGCTCCTCATTTGTTTTGCCCAAGACATGAATTTTAATTTTAACTATTTTTTATTCTCTTTGATTGCATATTGAATCCAAGCTAGGTTATGATAAAATGTTGATCAAGATGTAATGCTAGAATAAAATGTGGTGATGAACAAATATTGATGTGAGATTGTTGTCTCATATTTTGCATAGGATGTATGAACTCACACATTTATATGTGCATTATCTAAGGTCCTCTAAATCATGGTTGTTAAAATTGGCCTATGTCAATACAAATCACGGTTGGTTTTGAATCAACAAAGGACATTTCAATCTTTCACAAGAAATCAACTCAAAGATTGATGAAAAAGTTTAAAGAAGTAGAATTTTGAAGAAAATACCTAACACTGAGAGAATGTTAATTATCAAATCAAATTCTGCTACTAACGATGTTAGATACAGGTCTTCTTTGGACTTTGATGCCATACAAGATTAAATACAAAATTAATTTTTGGGAGTCCAAAGGTAGAGGTGGAATATATAAACATTTGATGGTTGTGTGAGCAAGTCCAAAAGACTATTAGTTTAAAAAAACCGTGAAAATAACTACAATGGATACTTTTAAAGGGACCAACTGTTACTTTAGCCAGAAAAGCACCAAGCTTAATTAATACATGCAGTGTAAAACCGTGAAAATAATCTCAAAATTCAAAAGACAGAAACTGTTGCATACAGCAACAAAAATAAGAGTATCTTGAAAAAAGAAAAACTTGAGGAACACTTTTCAGCAATTTGTATCTCAAAAGATGATAGTTGGTGGTTCAATTATTGGAGGAGGGGACTGCAGATGGGAGGTGATAGGGTGAGGCATGAGTGGAGGAGAAAGTGGCATGCTTAGGGAGCACGTGAAGACTGTGCGATAATATAATGAGATAGCAAGACTGACGTGGATAATCCCACTTTGAACGATTGGGCAACATCTTGATTATTCTTCATGATAGATAGGGATACTGAAAGTTAACAAATGTGAGTAATTTTAAATGCCAAATATAACTTTTAAATGTTTTTTTTTGTATTTTAGGGTCTTGATGTCCTACGCTATACATATGTGATCAATCCTACGAAGCTCCTCCCACCCTTCCTACTTAATCATTCTTGTCATGTCATCAACTACTACTATATATTATTAATGCAAATGCATATGACTGAAGTGAATAGGTGAAGAAGAGGGAAGAGAGGCCAGGAATGTGAAGAAAAAAAAAAGACGGGGAAGAAATATGAAGGTTGAAGGAAGAAGATTAGTGTGGAAAAGAAGACCATGAAACAAGTTTGATTTGAACTACTTGCTGCAGAGAAGATTTAGATAGCAAGTAATCCTTGTGGCAATAAGATCGTTAGAGTTTATATTGACTTTATCGCATTAGGCCATGAGTTCATTGGGATCGTCTGTTAGGATAGTAATATTTATGGGGTCTATATGGATAGTGTTTTTGTATGGATACTATTAGAGCTCATGAGGATCCCTTCCAAAGAAGATCACTAATCTATATAGCTTCCGAGTAAAGTACATCACCAACTCTAAAGTAGCCTTAGTTTCAATTACTGATTTACTAAAGAAAGCGATCCAGTTACTGATCTAAGACAAATAAAATTACTCAGCAAGCATATTATTGCACTTTGAGCCTGAATGAGTTTTTGATTGATGAATGTATCCTTAGTATCAAATATATTATTTAGTTCATTGCAAATTTTGAAGTTTCAAGTATTCCTAAAAGTTTTAGTCTTTGACCGGAGCAATGCAATTTTGGAACCATGTTCAAGTGCCAACTTATAACGCCAGTAATAAATAGGGATTGAAGGGGAAAGAAACAGAGAGAGAAAAACGGATAAACAAGAGATGATAATTCATATTTGGGGGAAAATGGTTTCAAATATTAAAGCACTCATGAAATAAATTTAAAAGAATTGTAGTTCTTCAATATCTTTTCACTTAGGCTATTTGCCGGTGAAAACAAGAGTATAATAATTAAGTAGATAACCAATTGAATTAAAATTTATTATATTATGTCTTATGAGTACTTGACAATACTTGATATGTTTCTGCATTCATTAAAGTAAAATTAATCTAGACATACTTATTTATTCATCTTATTTTTTTTTTTTACTTTTAATAATATTATATCAAATAATAGTTGAATTTAATTGTTTTCTTCTTTACTTTAGTATGTGCCGAAGTGAATACGCATAAGTTTTATTCTAATTTTATTTCACTGATCACTTATTTGCTAATAAAAAATACAATTATAAGAATTAGATCATCAATTGAATTTAAACTTTAGAAGAATAAACTAATATGAATTTATCTTAAAGAGTGTGATAACATGGCAAGCGTGTTGATCGCCTATATGATATGATCGACACAGATGAGACAATGGAAGTTATCTGTGCTGATTAATATTGAGTTTTGATAATTTATTTAAAATAATATATTTTAATCATGTCACTAGTCAATTAAGTCACAAGCAAAAGTTTGCCATCCTAAGGTTTAGGCATACACATTAAGGAATGGTTAACTGAGCTCCATCACTTTTGGAGCATTAGCATTTATTTTTGTTTTTTTGAGAATGGGTGGATAGAAATTCTACCAAATAGTATTGCTAGCAATGGATCAAAAAGCTAGAATGCAAACTGATTTTTTTTATCACTATTTACACTATTCATCTTTGTTAATTTGTTGGAAAGATCATTGAAGTTGATTCTAGAAGAGACAAATTATATAGTGGAGTTGTAGAGGAACGGACTGAATTAAGAAGGCGTGCAAGTTTCTGAAATATGTTGAAGATATGCCCATCTAGACTATGTAATCTGGCAATTTTATTGTTTTTCAATTATTTTGGGTTTGACATTAAAGGTAAAATGTTTGGGGAAGAGATCTAATGTCACGTCTCGAGAGTATATTTATCTATTGAAAAAAGGACAACATTCCCCTTATAACAATCACAGATTTTGATTACACAACCACGCAGTTGATAATAATATCAATACCACGCAAATATATCAACAATTAACAGGTCAATATATAAGAAAAACAAACCACAAGTAGATAAAATATAAAGTGTGTGCTGGCATGGCTTAACAACGCATTAAACAGTCCAAAACAAATACCCAACGAAAATTCAAAATTTCTATAACACAATACACTTATTACAACATAAGTACAGAATCAAAATGAAATAAAGTGAAAAGAACTTAAAACGAAAAAAAAACCCTTCATGAGTCGCAGGACAGGCAGACAGGATCTCCCGGTGATGATATAGATCATCTAATGGATACCTGAAAATAATAGACACAACAAAAGGAAAGTAAGTCCAAATGACTCCGTGGGTATAAGAAAAATAGTGCATGATAAATATAACAGTAAGAGATCAAGGTACATATAGTCTCATGAGAAGAACTCTACTATATATATATGATCAAGTACTGTACATATGATCAACTCTGCAGGTATATAACTCAAATCTCCAACTAACATAACAATATT
>JBBUKS010000117.1:2480545-2501406 GCA_038050645.1 Hedychium gardnerianum
GTGATTTACCTCCTCCGTGTTGGTCCTGGGACGGACTGGCGGGGGCGCTGGGGGCGAGCGTTTCGCCTTTTGTCACAGTGAGATCACTTCTTGTTATCTCATAGTATAAACTAGCCATGTATCTTAGTGTGAACCTGATATATTTCATCTCAAGATCACTAAGACCATCATATTGAGCTTTAGAAAAATGCACAATATTCTTGATTATAATTAGATCAATTTGAGCATAATCATTAATAGCCTCACACTGGCACTAGAGTCAATCACCAATATATCACACACTAGCCAATCAAGCATGTATTCATGTTGCTAGACAACGCTTTAGTAAGTGGGTCAACAACAGTCTCCAGTAGATATGCTCTTTATCATGATATCTTCATGCTTGATAAAATCTCTTATCACATAGAACCACCAGATTACATGCTTGGATCGCTTATTTATTAGAATAAAATAAGTGATACTTGGTCATTATCACTTATGTTAATTAATATGTCTATAATTTGTCTCAGTAATCTTGAAACAACATTTGTTTACAGAGAATATGACATTACCACATACATGAACTCCACAAGAAGGTTACATAGCAATTAGAAATACACGATGAAATCCATATTACAACAGATACTTTGAACGGTATAGTGTATAATGTTATAAGCTGATTCTTGCACAACCCCACCAATCAATCACCTACAACAGATGTACTTAGCAACTCCGTTAGATATCCTCTATGATTGGACCCAGACAAAAACCTGTTGTAACTATTATGTGCAATGAGAAGAATATTTTCCGACATTTCCTCTTAGCAATTGTCTTTCTTAGAGGATGATCCATGTAGCTGCAGCAGCAACGAATTGCTAACAACAAAAATTGAGCTCAATGCCATCAATCCCCCTGTAATATTGTTTTTAAAAGAAAATTGTCATCGTTTAAATATTTTTGATAGATCCTGGAGTACTATTCAATCAATGAACATGACTTGCCAGAAAGAGAAGGTGTCATGGCAAAATCATATTTCGGGAGCAAAACGCCTGCAGCAATGGGGATGGCGACTACATTGTATGCCACTGCCCATGCCAAGTTCTGGTGAACTTTTGCCATTGTCGCTTTGGCTAGTGATATAGCATCAACTATCTGTAAAATATCATCAGAGTTCTATCAGTAGGATGGATTTACAGCCACAAATAGAAAGTTAACAAACATGATAACTCATCATTATCTAGTCATGTTACTCCCAATTATTTTGATTTATACATTTTACACTGGCTGTCAAAACCTAAGGTAATCCTCAATCATCCGGATCATTATATATGTGGTCAATTCAAGGATAGAGGAAAGCTATTGTTTGCTTTTTGGAATATGTAGTGGATCAGACCACAGCAAGAGTGAATAAAGTAATGTTCTTGTGTTATCTGATCTGTCATTTAGAAATAAATCATATGAGTTTAGGGCTCAAATGTTTTTGCAAATGGATGATTAATGAATAGTATTGCTAGATCTTATACCTGTGAAAGCCTGTTGCCTAAAAGAATAACTGATGCAGCATTAGACGCAGCATTGTCTTTAGCTTCAATTTGCAATGCAACTCCCACATCAGCCAGCGCTAAAGATGGTGCATCATTTATACCATCACCAACCTTAAATTCATGACATTAGTTAAAGATTAATCATTCTCTAAATAAATCAAAACATATCAGTTGTGTTGGAGGAACATGAATCTTTGTCCTGCTTAGTCTCATTATCGTCATCGAATCAATTCAGATTTTAGAGTATTAAGATGTTATTATGAATTTTACCATAGCAACACGATGTCCTTCAGCTTTCAAATTAGATATAATGTTAGATTTTTGCTGGGGAGTCAAGCTTGCATGTGTGTTTTCAATTCCGACCATCTTGCCAACACTCCTCACTGCCTCTTCCCTGTCCCCAGATACAAGGACTGACCTTATTCCCATTTCCTGCAGCCTTTAATCACACAGAATAATTTTAAAATCTAAAAGAATAACACCTTCAAAGGAGCTGCAAGAGGATCACAAATGACTAAGCAAGTGGTGATCAGAGTTAATTACAATGAGTGCAAGAAAGAGAAGCATTTCTTGTTGCATAATAGAAATTATTTCGACACCCTTAAAAAGTAATAGAAGACCTTCAGCCTCAGAAAGTCAAAATGTAGGCAAAAAAGTGGAAAATAGAGGGGGGAGGGGGGAGGAAATGTTAAGTTTTAAAAAAGGAATATTCTATTGCATATTATTAAGGAATAATTACAAGTACTATAAAAATATAAATATTTGTATATACACATACGTACACACACACATGGAAATCCTAAACCTAAATTGTTAATGTGGAACTAAATCCACTTTTTTTGCACTTATAACTTTATCGACATAGCATACCTATCACTCACTCAAGTTGGAGCATATATATATGAATTATCTCTACCTTGATGCATAAACTAAAAAGGTTCTTACAAGAAAAGCATAAACTATGACATGGCATCAACATATAACCAACATTGTCTTTGACTTCACATCGACATAGATGATAAAGAGAGATCAAGAACATATCTCTTGAATATCGTCTTTTCCTTGTTGGCACATATGAAGGATAAAAATGGCTAGCTAGAGGGAGGGATGAATAGATGGTTAATAATTTTCAGAAAATAACACTAAATTTAAGGGTTAGTAGCAAATATGTATGTGACAAGAACAATGTGTTGTAGTTGATACAAAATAAAAACCCACAGCAGCTAAAATGAAATTTATGCTAACAAGGGATTTAATGTGGTTTAGAGACCTCTCCTACTCCATGGTCCTTGTCATGCTGGTGCCACTTCCCCGAAACAAAACACTATAAAGTTTCTTTGAAATAGGTAATGGAGCAAAACCTGACAAGAGAGGACTAGATCATCTTGCTCTTTAAAATAGCACTAATAAGTTCCTAAAACCCTACGAATTAACCTCTATAAAAAATGAACAATGTAAGTGTAAGAGAGCTGACAAACTTTACTTCTCTGCCTACAGAATGCAGATGAGCACAAGAGAGAAAGCAAGGTCAGCTCTAGAACTTGAAAGATCTTGAACCCTTGATGGTTCCAAACTCAATGTTATTTGCGGCACTTGTGAAAAGAATGAACAATGAATTTTATGGAGAATTATATCCTAAACTAGATCTACAAAACGTATATATCATGGTCCAACATCCACCTCAAAAAATTAGGTGTCGTGCTTCTAATCAACTAAAAAAAGGTAGTCCAATGAACTTGTCTAGTTGACTTATCCAATCGACTGTGTAGTTGATTGGATGAAATCCAATAGAATGCATAGTTGATTGGATTCTAGGCATTGACATTTCATTCAATTAATTGCCTAGTTAACTTAAGTTCAACCAGAAACATTCTATTTATTGAAACCATGAGACAAGTAGACTGAGTTAACTTCCACTTGACCATACTATCTAGTTGACTAGCACACATTAGGACAACTTGCTTAGTTGGCATATGATCCCTAGGTCACCTTAAGGTTTGGTACCTGAGCATTGGTAAGGAAACTACTAAGAAAACACCGATGACTCCAACTAACTGTAGGTAGTTAATGATACTCCAAAAACATGTCCATGCGAGTAATCAATCAATGACATTATTAAGTTACTAGATTTGTACATAAGTGTAATGACAAAGCTTTGAGTAACCAAGCTCTTGACCTAGGGTATCATATGTCTATGTATGCTCTATCCCTTACAACATTCACAAACTAGAGTGCAATCATGGCCTAAGCATATAAGTTAACTGTGGTTTTGAAGTGGATTTATCACTTATCTCACATCATGCAGTTGGAATTTGAAAATGTGTAGAGAACGTACTGGCTTTTTTCCTTGATTGAGGAAGAAGAATAGTATCATAAGGGAGGGGAGACCATTGTCATCACACTTCAATGAGAAATTTTCATTTTATCCTCCAAATGTTTATGTTTTTTTTTAAATTCCCCATGCAGTTTCTCCACTTTAATCAGCAACAAAATTTTATAACCCTTAACCCTAAAATGAATCTTCTAATACCAAATTAAATTTAACCAATAAATATTTTAATATTATTCTAAAGGGATAGATACATATATACATAGTAGATAGGACTCAACAAGAAAAACCAAACAAAAGTTGTGAATATGCATCTTGCGATGTCAGTCAAAAGTTTAGGACACATACCTGCCAACTGTAATATTTGCATCTTGACGCAGAACATCAGCTACTACTATTGCCCCGATTATGCCTTCTCCTTCCTTCCCAACATAAACAACTGATTTTGACTGATTTGATGATATTCCCATGTTCGATGATAGACATTCAACATACTTATCAAGATCCAATAATTCAGATTCAGATGTTTTTTTCTGGAAACGTTCATGTACCCAATCAAGCCTACCAACTGCAACTAGAGAACCATCTACTTCTGCTAAGGAACCAAAACCAGGTTCTGTGAGTTGGCCACTGGTGCTAGGGATTCCTAAATTAAGCAACTCGGCTTTATCCAAAATAGCCTTAGCAATTGGATGTGATGCTGTCTTCTCCACAGCAGCAGCTAACCGAAGGATCTCAGAGTCTTCATTATTCAAGGAAGCAATAGCAGTAACAACAGGCTTTCCATCTGTGAGTGTTCCAGTCTGCATATTTTAAAATGTTACAAAGAAATGCATATTAGTCACTAGAAGGTACAATTCTGCAAAACCAGAAAGTCAAGCATTTCAGTGAATTATGTCCAAGGAACAAAGAAAGATGAACCATGAAAGTACCTTGTCAAATGCAATGACACTGATATCAGACAACCTTTCCAAAACATCACCACCTCTGATAAGAAGTCCTTTTCTAGCCCCTGCTCATGAAATTGATATTTTAAGGTTAACATATGTTCAAAAATTGACAAAGTCCACATTTTCTTTTATTTTTTGTTTAAAATAAAGGAATGAGAGTTCTACTTCTATTCGTGAAAGGTAAGTGGAGAATTTAGAAGAGTATAAAGTTATAAAGTTCGCACTGTGCAAGAGTTATAAAGACTTGGAATATGCTATGAATGAAATATTGAACTTTCATTGGAATTTGGTAATACCTTTGACTAGCCAGATTCAGGTATTCCCTTTTAAATTGTTTACTTACGGAAATAACAGAATCAGTGATTAAAACAGCATTTGCATTAACATGTTTAAATTGTGTCTGAATGAACATAAGTAGATGGAAGACTTTAGCTTATATATCAGAATAATATCAATGTTTTTCATCATACCATAATTTGAAAAGAGGAACATCAAGTTATTGTCCTCTTAAATAATTCTCTCTTCCTCATGCACTCATCTTATTATCCCTTCAAAGCCTGCCCCTTACAATCCATTCTATACTCCAAACAGCAAGTGTAGACTAACACCAATACAATCACATGCATGCATATGGATAACGCAAAGTTACAATGCAATAGCATACATGCATATATCAATTCATGCTCAACCAAGTGCTTGAAAATTGCATACACCGAACAAACATTAGTTCTATCAATCTTATGATATAACCCACCAAAACTTTAAATAAGATCACCAGTTTCTTAATATCTATAGTTTATCCTTCAGAAAAATATACTCAATCATAGAAGCTTAATATATTACCCAAAGAAGTGCCTACTAAGATGGCAGTTGGCGTAGCTAGTCCTAGCGCACAAGGGCATGAAACCACCTGGAAAACTACAGAACATTAGCAAAGCAAATACATGTATACTATACACATCATAATACACAATTAGAACAAGTTAATTGATAATTTAAATTTACATTGAAGATAAAAGGAGAATTGTTATGGGCAGAGGCCCATGTGTAAATATGTAAGGGTAAAGGATATTATAATATTTCTTATTCATTATAATACATATATAAAGGTCGGGTAGGAGCTACCTAGATTTCAAATCAATAATAACTAATGGTGTGAAATCTCATACTATGTCGGTCGAAACGGTCAAAATGTATCGTTCTAATAAATTACTAAAAAATATTAAGTATCGAGATTCTTGTGTCGTTATGTCAATCATATCGATGAGTATTATTTCATGTTAACACTTAGCATCCATAACATGTTAAAATTGAGGTAATATTATTTGTTTTTACAGTTTGTTTCCATACAAGAAAATGTCCAAATCTTAACATTCCAAATGGAAAGTAAAGCTTAACTATATAATTGTCTGATCTTTTTCTTCTTCTTCATCTTTTTCCTCCTTCCACCTTCAATTTATCACCAACACTATACATCAAATCATCGGCACAATATCGAAATAGTATCGTTCCAATTAAAGACTGAAACACCGGCATAGCTCAAGATTTCAAACCCTATAATAATTACCCTCAACGTGGTATTAGAGCTATCATGATCCTCACCTTTATTTCCTCCCGACGTTACAGCATAATCAGCTGATCTCTCAAGTGTCAAACATCGTATCAAATTCTTCTGTAAATGTACCTTCTTCTATGCACCTATCTACATTATCCGCACCAAAGCTCCTAGGTACCTGTCTCACCAATGTTAACTATATATCCACGCCAAAGCGCTCTCACACATATGTCCCTATCGTCCATGTTGAATCTCCATGCACATGCATCTCTCAACTCCAACTGCCTTCTTCATCAGTCGATTGCTTGTATGCCTGCATGTTTATACCTAAGCTCCTATGTGTCTATCCACATCCACATTGAATTTCTATAGGCATGTGTCTCCCTACTCCAACGACCTTCTCTAGCAACCGAGTCTTCTCTGATGGCCCTCTCCAGTAACAACTGACTCTTTTCTAGTGTCGTCCTATGTGACTCTCGTGCCCCTTCACCCCTCTACAGAGTTGAATTTGTGCACGATCATCACTTAATTGCCAAATACCCAATGTTGTCTCTAGAACTTTTTGGGTCAACCCATCTAGTGAAGATCTTATTTAATTTACTAGATTATTAAATTATCTTCTATCACCTTTGATGTTATTTCTAATTTTACTCTGAATTTGAGATAAAACAAGGTAATTGGTGTCAGCCATGAGTCTTGTAGGTTGTATTAGTTGGATATACCTCTATTGTCTTCACTTCTCTTAGCTACACCTTCCCGTCTATAGTTTTGTCCACCCATCATTCAAAAAGTTGAAATAGATGCTTCATAATCTATTCAATCTTCAAGCCACTGAATGTGAATTGTGTTAATTAGGTAAACATATTAGGGTCTCATTCAACAACAGTGGTTTTTGCAACCTTTATTTTAGTTTATGCATATGTTTAGGGTTCAAGGGAGGTCAACTTTACCTTTGACTTTAGATTTTTTTTTTAATAAAAATGACATGGTGTTTTCTAATTTAGCATCTCTATCAAGTGTCTATGTCTACAAAACATTAAAGAACACTTGTCTCACTTTTTTTAGTTATTTGATTCGAATCATAGTATTCTTCATTAGTTCTCAACTCGACATATATATCCTAGCAGAATGAATGAATTGATTCTTATTAAAAACTTCTAAACTTTCTCCTACGCATGCATATCTTCTATATTTTTATAGTGATGCTATTATCACTGCAAATCATCTCATCAAAAGCATGCCATCCTCTGTTTCTCACAAAAAAAAAATCTTCACTATTCTCTTTCCATAGTATGCAATATATTCTCTTCCACCATCAAACTTTGATGTACTTTCTTTCCTTTAGTTGACTTTAGTTGGGTAACTTATCTCTATGGTTCATCAAGTGCATTTTCCTCAATTATGATCATCTATATAAAGATTAGACACATTAGTCATTATCATTCTTGATTTGATTTTTTTAAATCCATTCTTCTTTTTTTCTTCTGCACCATCTCTATTTGAGTCAGTGCAAGAAGTTCTTATTCCTACTTTATTATCTTTTCCACCTCCACTCGCAGTGTGTAGTTGGCAATTGCACCTTAAAGACACTCTAGTAACTCCACAAGGCTCTCCCACTCTCTAATGGCTAATTGTCATCTTAGGTGGTTTAAAATTTCATTTTGTGTCGGCGAAACAAGCAAAATTCACTGTTTCGCCCGCCATCTTGCACCAACACCGCCGACCACCACAGGATTGCGAAAGCGCCGCGATCCCGCAGTGAACTCCGCAGGGTCACAGAGGCTGCCACGATCCTGCAGTAAATTCCGGGGGTCACGATCCCGCGGCGACCAGCTCGAGATTTTAAACCATGATCTTAGCTCCCTCTTATGATGTGGACATTCCCATTGCTTTTCACAAAGGTACTCGTAAGTATTCTACTTCTCATCCACTTTCTCATTTTATATATCTTATACATCTTTATCACCCAACTACTTCACCTTTGTATCCTCTTTATCCTCATAGACAATTCCATGAATGTTTGAGAATGAATTTAAGATCCAAGGTGGTGACAGTGATAGGCTATAATCGATGAAATATATTCTTTCCACTCGAATGACATGTGGAAGCTACATTCTCTTCCTCTAAGGAAGTCCATCATGAGTTGTCGATGCATTTTCTCTAAAAGCTTACACTCTATGGTATTTGTTGATCATTAAAGTTCCTCTAATACAAAAGGGGTACATTATGATGTTACCTTAATACATTCTCTCTAATGGTTGAGATCACTTTAGTTTATCTCTTCCTTTTACAAGTTATTTTTCACTAGCCTCTTTATCATCTTGACATCAAGAATGCTCTCCTTCATGGTGATCTTTTGAAGAAGGTCCATGCCTCTGAGAATGGTCAAACAACTAAAGAAGTCTTTGTTATTATTTAAGCATTCTTCAAGAGCTTGGTTTAGAAAATTTTAGCTCAACCAGGGGTATTACGGATTAGTGTATGTTTTAGCTCATTTCATAGTTTAGAACACATTCTCCATATTCTCTAAGTAGATAATAGTATCACTAGCAATGACTCCCATTTCACAATCTAGAACACATTTTCCTTATTCTCTATTATATAGATAATATTATCATCTAGCAATGACTATATTAAGATTGCAAATTTGAAAGATTACCTCTAGGAACACTTCTAGCTAAATACTTAGGCAACATACTTAGGTTGCTCGCTTAGAATAAGGTATGCACATTTCACAACATAAGTAGGATATGCTCAAGGAGGCCTGCTAAGACTAAACCTTAGGTATTCCTATTTAACTCAGTGTTAGATTAGTACAAACACAGCGAGAGTCACTAACTGATCAGCGAAACACAAAAGGCTAGTAGGAAAATCAAACTATCTCATAATTACTAGAGTCACCATTTCATTTGCGGTTAAGGTGATAAGCTAATTTCTAGAGAGCCTATGTCATGACCATTGGATAGTAGTTACAACTTACAAGGATTCTAGGTAACCTAAAAAGTGTCAAGAAAAGGTATCTGATTTCATATTGAGGTCATCTTGAGGTCGTGAGATACTGACATTCAGGGCAGACTCTCCTATTGATAGACAATATCTACATTTGGCTATTACGCTCTCTTAAAAGGGAAGTTTATTTCATCAAAGAGTAAGAAGCCAACAAATAATGGCAGATCAAGTACAATGACAAAATATAGAGTACATATGACAAAATATAGAGTCATGTACTTAGCAACATGTGAACGTATTTAGGTTAAGCATTTGATAACCAAGCTAAGATGTGCCCCTGCACAGCCAATGAATCTCGTCTTCCATGCAAGGACAAAAGATATAGAGATTGCCATTTAATCAAAAAGAAAAAGAATTGATTTAAGGAGATTATTAGTTCTATAATTAGCAAATTTATTGAACAAATCGTTAAGAGGGCCTAAAGTGGAATGCAACAAGCTGAGTTTCTAAAATGCATAGATATGTAATCAGCTTAAGTGGGAGTGTTATTGGTAGAAGGCTCGTGCATATATATGTAAGGGCTATATGTAAGGAAGCAAGGACCTATTTGTAATATTCTTTATTATTCATAATACATATATAAAGGTAGAGGTTGAGGAATAATTTTCACCTCAATAAGAATAACAAACTTTTATTCAATATAGTGGTATTAAGCTAACTTGTGTGGTAATTATTAAGAATATAAAATATATAATTGGTTTATTTTCTCAAGCTTTTGGGGTACATAGTTAACAAATTAACTTTAACGAGGCTTAAGGTTCAAAACCTATATGAATATAAAATAAAAAGCTCATAAATTCATGTGTTGGGTTTGGACTAATCAAGTGAAGAATACACACCCACACATGAAGGGGGAGTATTAAAAATATAAATAATAAATTGGTTTCTTTTCTAAGAGTTGCTTTTGTGATAAGTGGTTGGTTAATTAACTTTAACAGTAACCAACACAACCTATTGTTTATAAATGATTACCAGCACATCCACAGAGAGTTTCAAACTCAAAAGCAATGGCTCAGCATCAGGACCAGCAATGTCATTAAGTAACACATCTGGAAAGATTTGTGTTCCAAAATAATACCTGAAACAAGTTCGGGGATAAATTGCTTCTTAGGGTTCTCTTAAAGGAAAAGAAGATGATGATGAACTAGTTTGACTAATTAGTTTTGACCTTAATCCATCTCTAAGAAGAAAGGATAAAGGCTAGCAAATACTTTTACTGAAAACTCAACTTTGACAAAGGACTAACCAGTTTTATTTATTATTTTCTTCGTAGCCATGTCTAAATAAACAAAGACATGAGTTAAAATAAAATAAAAACTCACCAAAAAACAAAAGTTGCAGCAGATAACCCCATAACGCTGTACACAAAAGGTCCAGCAATCAAATCAGCCAACCTTTGAATTGGCGCTTGTTGGGCTTGTGCTTCCTCAACCTGTGAAATTCACTGCATTTAGTTAACATGGAAACATTTCATTTAAGAAATCAAATGAATTATTCTATGCTTACCATGTGAACTATTTTAGAAATAGTTGACATAGCACCAGTTTTCACAGCTTTAACTTTTAAAGGTCCATCCTGCGAAATATTAGGTGAAGTACAAAAGAATTACAGCTGTCATGCAGAAAGCTATTCAGTCATAAGAAACAAACCGATGTAGTAATAAAATCCAGTAAAAGGAATCTCAAAGACAATTTCAGACAAGAATACAAATGAAGCGAATTTCTCTCTTTAAGGGTAAGCAAATGAAGACTGGTTTCCCTACCCAATCTCATATGCCTGTTTGTTCATGTTTTCTCACCTGAGGTTGAACTTTTTGATGGTGCAATCATGCCCCAACTTGTCGAGACCCAAGTGGTTGAGTTCGACCAATTTGATATTAGGGAGACTGTTAGTTTACTCACATCTAAGTGATCGAATTCAGCCAAGTGGTTTTGGTGTTTGGGTAAAACTTTAAGTTACACCTATATGTATATTGTTTACTAATAAAGTTTGTAAGGGCAAGGCAGGTTATTGTAGGCACAAATCGATAAATCCCAAGTAGGTCAAAGTTGAGAGAAGTCCAAGTAAGTCGAGCACTGAAATACTTGTCAGATGAAAGTCAAAGTGAATCAAAAGTGATCAGGTGATTGGCAATTGAAAATCCTAGTCAAGGTTGACCCAATGACTGGAAGATATGGAAAACCCCGAGGTGAGTCCGCTTGGCAAAGAAGATCTAGAAGCGAGGTTTCTTAGAAGACAAAGAAATTCCAGTAGCAAGACCTCTTGGCAGTTAGCTTCTAGTGAGTTGTGAGAATCAAGTGAACCTCTTTATTTTGAGATTCAGGTAGAACTTGACTTAGGTGAAGACTCACCCTTAGATTGGTTGTAGTCAATAATCTTGTTGACTGAAGGTAGATTTCAGTCGACTAGCATGTGAGTCAACTACGGAGTCGATTGAGGCTGATATGCTTATGAACAGTGTTCAGAGTGGAGACGAGCAAGATGAATTCAACTGGATCACTGATAGAAAGACCGTTGATCCGATAGAGGTAGGTTGCAGCTATTAGACGGCTTACATGATACAGTGGTTCAGTCCACTAGAAGTGAATTGAGTGAAGTATTTGTTGCTAGACATGAAGTCCACTAGAAGTGAATTGAGTTGACTGAAATATCTATTGCCGGACAGAAGGTTAATGTAATCATAGAATCAATCAACTGGATAAAGCAAACATTGACTGTAACAATGTTGGATTGGTATAAAGACAAGTGGCGCTATAAACTAATTCTTAAAGTATGGAACACAGATTGGGGAAATGAACTATCTCACAATTATAAAACTGACATCTCATTTGCAGTTAGCATGATTAGTCAATTTTTAAAGATCCCATGCCATAATTATCAGGAAGAAACTTTGAGAATCCTAAGGTCCCTCGAAATGTTCCAGGGAAACATCTCTTATTTGAAGATGGAGATTATCTTTAGGTTATAGGGCACATTGATACAAGTTTTCCTAAGAAATGGCTATTCATATTATTCATATCAATTTATTCATTCCTGTGGGAGACAACATAATTTTATAGAAGAGAAAGAAACAAATTATTGTAGCTAAGTGCAGAGGTGGAGTGCAAGGTGATGATCCTAGCAACATGTGAACTTATGTAGCTAAACAGTTAATATCCTAGTTAGGACATCCTTCTATCGAGCCAACTAAGCTCAACAATGATAATCAAGAAACCATGCATATAGCCTCTAATTCCATTTTCTATGAGAGATCAAAACAATTGTCACGAGAAAATGTAACCTAATGAAATTGTCACCTCAATTATCAAGTCTAATGATCAATTTTGTTGACTTGTTGACAAAATTCGTAAAAGGTTCTAAAATTGAGCATAACTATAAGCAACTACGTTTCCATAATATATCTGAACTAGCTTCCCAGGACCTAAATGTAAATACCATTTATATTAAGGATCTATTTGGAATTCTTGCATCCGTTACAATTACAGATAAAGAGGAGATTACCTAGGATTATTAACCCTAATTTTCCCCAAAACATTAATAAAACATCATCTTTCTTATTTGAGGTTAAAGCCATAGATAGCTGGAGACGGATAGAGGGATATCAAGAATGAGCATACCCAGTTTACTGTTCCTGCAGAAACAAGGTGACCTTGCTCCTTCAGTACGGGAAGAGATTCACCTGTGAGCATGGATTCATCAACAACACTTCTGCCTCCAAGAACCTTCCCCTTCATTTGAACACATTTCAAAAAGCAAATACCAATTAGCAACAGATCTTGATTTTCTTAAGGTTAAAAAAGAAGCAATGAGATTCTCAATCATTTTTTCTGAGTGAATTGTACCAGATAGGCCTACAAGCATTCTGCAAGATATAGATAGTGTATCATCTACCATAGAGAATAAAGATAAAATAACTTACAAATTATGAGTAATTTATTGGCAAATGAAGAAAATAGAGATGGAGACATATGAAGGCTTGGAAGTGCTAAATCAAAAACCATTATTTCTTTCAAAATAATATATGCACCTCGTGTTCAAAGGTCCAGTCTTTTTATTTCTTGCACTTGAAGTTTCTGGACACATGTGTAATCAAATATCTTTAACTTTTTATAATCAATTTGATCATTGTCAAAGGAAAAAAATAATGCTTTAGTAAGTAGAACCAATATATCTTGTGTTTTTTACAAGTAAATACTTGGAGAGAAAACTGAGCCTCAACATCTGGCCCTAGGCAGTAGGCTGGACAGATTAATAGGGAAAGAATGGCAAGCTTTGCAGTTTTATCTCATTGAAAGTACTTGTACCTAAGCTCTAAAGTACTTGTAGCAGGTTCAAACAAACAAATATTACTACAATTTAGAGGCGTAAATTAGAAGTAACCTCAAGGTAGGTATTTGAACTATTTTTTCTCCTAAAAGAATGCTTTCTGTTTTATGTGGTCAGTGGTTAAAAAATATTAAAGGAAAACATATTATTCTATACCTTATATAGTTCCAACATGAGGATAATACACTCTAACTGTGACAGGATTGAAAAAAAGCACATCAATGCATTTCACTAGGATCCTTAGAGATGCTCTTATATAAATATTAAAATTCTTCACTAATTAAATGACAAAATGAATTAATCAAGTAAGCAAAGAGTCTCCTAAGTTTGACATCATAATTGAGTTACAACTTTATAAACAATCCTATCAGCATTTAAGATAATTGCTGATAGCATCAGATATGACTGAAACATTACTCCATAAAGGAAGGTGGTAGGAAAGGATATACTGTAATTAAAAAAAAAATCAAGTGGACAAAAAAATTCCACAGCTGTTAAAATTTCTTGATTTTTAAGTGAACAGAAAATAAAACAAGTAGGAATAGATAAAACATGCAGATATGAGAACATGAAAAAATAATGGAGATATGAGAACTTGCAAAAATAATGCAGATATGAGAATTTGAAAAATGTATACTTGACATACATCAACAGGAATTGTTTCCCCAGGCAAAACAAGTACTGTGTCTCCAATGCGAACATCGTCAGTTGGTATCTCAATGCTGATTGCATCTGCACTTAGGAAGCCCGAAGATGAAGGATTTTCTTCAGATGAGGTAATTAGCAAACGTGACTGAGAGGATACCAATGACTGCAAGAAAATCAGTGATACTTGTTTAAGAACAACGATACCTTTTGCAAAATTAGATTTGTGTTTTCCCCTTCAACTTTTAGAACAATTGTCTGTTTTTTATGAAATGAAATTTAGTTTAGAGTTTAGACATTAACTGATTCATTGATTTTTTTTCCAACTTACCTTGAGAGAAGCATAACAAAAAGAAATATCAAATGATTGGACATGAGACCTTATTGTAAAGTACAGAAGTATGCCATTAAATAGTAAAGCTTACCATCAGTTCATTCATATCACTAGATGCCTTAAGTCTAGCCCTCTCTTCAAGAGAACGCCCAAGAAGTACAAAACCAAGAAGCATGACCTGCATGCTACAAGAAAAACTTCTTGAGTGAAAGATGCACACAAAGTACTTACTTTTAGCATTCTCTTAACGTATTTAGCTATGGCATATAGTGAATAATGTGAATAAAGATAAGATGGTCACAAACACTTTAGCTAATATAAAGAACAAGAAAAGCTCAGAAGATGCAGAAACTGATCCTTTAAATTATACCAAATGAAAAGTAGTTTCAAATCCAGAAATCATCCAACAAAAGTAAAACACAATGTTTTGGCAACATGAATTCAATAAAATCAGGAAGAATATCTACTGCCTTAGCATGAAGCAGATATCATGTCCCCTCGGGACAGGCAGTTGGCTAGTGCATGGGGTGTTGCCACCATGAGGTCTGGAGGTCAATTCCTGGCTAGTAGCCATGTTCCTGTCCTCCCCCATGCACTGGTCACTGCTAGGGCTAGTAGCCACCCGTGATTTACCTCCCTTCACATAACCTGGGGATGGGTTGTGAGGGGCGCCTGAGGTGAGCGTTATCACCTTTTGCCACCATGAAGCAGATATCATGATTTATTTCCAACATGATAGCAAAATACTCATTATAGGCCACGCAATGGAAAATCCATATTACATGAAAACTATATCTATGGACTAAGCCAGTTGAGAACATTTAGGTACATGGTGGCCTGAAAAGATTCAGGAGAGTACACTGTATTTCTTGTTAAAATGTTAACAGAATGGTAGTTTCACTAAAAGGCAAAGAGGAATATGGACATCTCAAAGAATCTAACTGGGGATAGGGGTGATTGCTAATTGAAATTTATACTTATGAATTATGATGTCAGAGCAGTCCTATTGTTTCATTGAGAAATGAAGGTGATCCAACATCAAAATATATCTTTCTTCTCAATTTTCTTCCATAACACATATGAAGATTTAAAGTACAACTAACAGGTTCATCGAAGAAAGTTGCTTCCCATCCAAGCCCAGGGTTGATCACAGACATCTGCATTAGTAATAAAGAACACATGAAGTGAGAAAAAAATGAGGATTGGTTCTACTCTCAACTGTAAGATCAAGAAAAAAATATTCGTACTGCACTAATCATAAAGGCAGCAACAGATCCAAAACCCACAAGGGAATTCATATTTGGTGATGCATTTGCAAATGCTCTGAAACCATCCAAAAGCAAATCTACAGAAAAGTGTAACACTTAATCAAATACTAATCAGCATTAGATTGAAACACTTGACTGCATAACTGTGAACAGGATGAATTCATCTTGGCATTCAAGATCCAATTGATTATGTTAGAGAAAAGAAAGGTTTCAAGAAAAATAGCAAACTGTTCTTGTCTTCCAAATTTTATATAACATAGATCCCAATGTGGACTAATTATAATTACCTCTACCAGGTCCAAGAAGTGATCCCAATGCAATGCCACCTTTCACATAAGAATTGTGCAGTAAATCCCAAAAAGATCCTGCATCAGACAAGAATCATAGTTCAAAAATCATCAATTCAACCAAAAATGTCAGCTCGCCCACTTTCTTTTCTCTCATATATACATACAAAAAAATTCAAAGTGGTGTGTAGGGTGGGAAAAACTGATATATCTGACCTGAATCAAAAACTAAACAATAATTTTTTATTTCGGATTTAGCTATGATTTTTAGGTTTTTGTATACACTAAAAAAACTACCATCATATATACCAAATTAATGAATCAAATATAATTAATCAATAGTAATATAGTTAATTTTTGAATAGTTGCATAGCCATGACATCCATTTCTTCCTCTATGGCTTTTGAGTTCTTTTTTCACCTTCCATGATTCGATGATTTCACAAGATTGATTGATTCTTCCCTGTCTCATCTTTTGCATTTCATCCTTGCCTCTACTATCTCTCTTCTTGTTCCATCTTGATAACTAGACATCCTCTCCACGTCTAACATCCCATCTGACCTAGCTTCTTTCTTCCACAATCTTGCAAGTGTTCATCTCTTCTAGCATCCCTACTGCCTTATAAAATAACAAGATATTGTTGTCTTTTTCGTTCCCACATTTGTCGTCCCTTATTCCACTTTTGCAACACTAATCCAATCAGCATTTGGTATCTCTTTTATTTTCGTTTATATTCAGTATCTCAACCCTTTCAATGTTCTTAAAATTTTCATATAGGATGGTTAGAACCTTTGGTAAATAGCTCATAATGAGCATTTCACATTATTGGCACTTTTATTTAGCTATGAGGGATACTTGATATTTTAGTTAGAAAAATTATTAACTAATTTCTCAATGACTTAAAATTAAATCACGTTAATTCTAATTATTGTGAATCATAAGTTTTGCATATAATTACACAGTTCTTGTATAATTTCTAGGAATTGTAGATGTCTTTGTGGTCACGGGTAAAGTTGTTGTCGTGTGACCTTGTGGTCACTGGTTCGAGTTACGGAAACAGCCTCTTACAACGCAAGATAAGACTGCATACAATAGACTCAATGTGATTCAACCCTTCCCTGGGACTCCGTATTGACAAGAGCTTCGTGCATCATGCTACTGTTATTTTTTGGGCTTTGTTTGGTAAAATTAAATAGTCCCACATCGGGAATTTAGAAAATAAGGAGTCTTAAAGCTATAAAAAAAACTCCTATCCCTTTTGGTTTGATATAGGATTTTGCTTCCACTCCTATTATCAGGCACGCAAATCTTTCTCTCTCATTTTGTAATATTTCCTAAATTAGTGAAATATAATTTTGGTAGTGTCTGAGGATTTAGGCATATTTGGCCGAACCTCATTAAATATTTGATTTTTTTTCTTTTTTAGTTGATAGCTATTATCGGGTACAATTGTCGCGAATTATTGTTATTATTGGTGGAAATTAACCCAAATTCCACAATAATTGGTATCAGAGCTAAGTTTATTTTGAATATGCTCTGTGGTTGCGGCTTAGGCTGATCTTCCACATCAGAAAGAAATTTTTTGGGCTAATTGGCATTCCGCTTTGTTACAGCTTCTTCATCTTCGATCTTGGCTAGAAATGCAATGTCTAATGCTAGATTTGCAGTAGAGATTTTGATGCAACCGGTCATTTCGGCATGTGGCAAAGTGAGGTTCTAGATATTCTTTTTGTCTAGACATTGCTATTGAAGGAGAGAAACCAGATGAAGTTGAGGAAAAAAAATGGAAGATGATTTATAGAATGGTGTGTGGTACTATTCGATCGTGCCTTTCTAGAGAGCAGAAGTATGCATTTTCTAAAGAAACTTCTGCAAATAGATTATGGACGACACTGGAGGAAAAATTCTTGAAGAAAAGCAATCAAAACAAAATCTACATGAAGAACAGATTGTTCCGCTTTAACTATGTTTCAGGTACCACTATGAATGATCACATTACTAATTGTAACTGATTTGATGAATATGGACGTGACTTTTAATGATGAAGATCTGGCTCTGATGTTGATGGCATCGCTTCCTGATGAGTTTGAGTATCTTGAAACTACTCTACTTCATGGGAAGGTTAATGTGTCTCTTAGTGAAGTAACTACTGCCTTGTATAGTTATGAATTGAGAAAGAAAGAAAAGCAAGGAAACACAAGTATAGAAGCAGAAGCTCTTGTTGTTAGAGGTTGTTCGTAGAGTTAGAAGAAAGGATGAAGAGGAAGATCTAAGTCAAAGTCCAGATTAAGTAAAGATGAATGTGCCTATTGTCAAGAAAAAGGGCACCGGAAGAAAGATTGTCCCAAGCTTAAAAATAAAAACAAACCTGGAAAGGGAAAGGGTGTCTCAAAGTCAAATGTAATTGAGTGTGATGATGCAAATTCAGACCTCTCAATTGTTGCTACACCATTAACTGGCAATTCTAGCTCATGGTTGCTAGATTCAGCTTGTAGTCATCATATGTCCCCCAATCAAGAGTGATTTTCTGATTTTAAAGAACTAAAAGTTGGAGTTATCTACACAACAAATAATTCCCCTCTTAACACATATGGGATTGGTTCAATTTGCTTGAGGAACCAAGATGGATCAATCAAAACCTTAACAAGTGTTCATTATGTGTTGGATTTGATGAGAAATCTCATCTTTGTAGGAACCTTAGAGTCAAAAGGTTTCAAAGTGAGGGCGAAAGATGGGATAATGAGGATCATATTTGTGCACTTGTGATAATGAAGGGAATCTGGAAAAGAAATAATGTGTATTATTTTTTTGGGTAGCACGATTGTTGGGATAGCAACAGTAACAACTTCTACTGATAAACAAGAGTTAGAAGCAACTAGGCTATGACATATGTGCTTGGGGAATGCTGGAGAAAAATCCTTGAAATTGTTGATAGATCAAGGCTTATTGAAAGGAGCACAGGCTTGCAAATTGGATTTTTGTGAGCATTGCATCAAAGGGAAGAAAATAAGGGTAAAATTTGGTACAACAATCCATAATACTGAGTGTATTTTGGATTATGTTCATTCAGATATATGGGGGCCTTCCAAGACAACTTCTTTGGGAGGAAAACACTATTATCTTACCTTTGTTGATGATGCTTCCCGAAGAGTTTGGGTGTATACAATGAAGACGAAGGATGAGGTTTTGAGAATTTTCCTTAAATGAAAAAAAATAGTGGAGACTCAAACAAGCAGAAAAGTCAAACGTCTCCGTACAGACAATGGTGGAGAATTTTAAAATGATCCTTTTTTAAAAGTCTGTGAAAATGAAGGTATTGTTAGACACTTCACGTCAGACATACACCACAACAGAATGGAGTGGCAAAGCGTATGAACCGGACATTGTTAGAGAAGGTCCGGTGTATGTTGTCTAATGTTGGGTTAGACGAAAAAAATTGGGTTGAGGCTTTGGTATATGCTTGTCACCTTGTTAATCATTTACCGTCAACTGCTATTAATGGTAAAACACCATTGGAGAAATGGTCTGGAGAACCTGCTACAAATTATGATTTATTACATGTATTTGGTTCCAGCATATACTATCATGTTAATGAGTTAAAGCCGGATCCAAGAGCAAAGAAGGCAATCTTTATGGGAATCGCCTCAGGAGTTAAAGGCTATTGTCTTTGATGTCCAGAAACAAAGAAGGTAATCTTCAGCAGGGATGTCACTTTTGATGAATCTACCATGTTGAGGAATGTGACTTCTAAACAGATATTGCAAACAGATGGTACTACCAAACAGGTGGAGTTTGAAGACAACAGAATTGTCCCAGCCAATATAGAAAATGATGATAACTCTCCTAAAGTAGAAGATGAGGTTCAAATCCAAGAACCTTTACAACCAAATGAAGAAGAAGTTCAGACCCAAGAACCTCCACAACAACATGAATCAATTGCAATTAGAAGGGGGAAAAGGACCATAAGACAACCTGCTCGCTATGTTAATATGGTCGCTTCTACAATTCCAATTGATGACGTTCCTGCTTCTTATGATGAAGCAGTCCAAAGTTCAGAAGAGAAAAAATAGAGGAACGCCATAAATGATGAAATGCAGTCCCTTCATAAGAATCATACATGGAAATTAGGTAGTCTTCCACAGGAAAAGAAAGCAATTGGGTGCAAATGGGCATATGCAAAGAAAGTTCGATTTCTTGACAAGGATAATGTTCGCTACAAAGCAAGATTGGTGGCTAAATATTATGCTCAAACGGAGGGAGTTGATTATAATGAAGTATTTTCTCTAGTCGTAAAGCATTCCTCCATCAGAATTTTGTTGGCTTTGGTAACACAGTTGGACTTGGAACTAGTTCAGATGAATGTAAAAATTACTTTTTTACATGGAGATTTAGATGAAGAAATTTACATGACTCAGCCAGATGGATTCAAAGTTGTTGGAAAGGAAAATATGGTATGCAAATTAAAAAAAAAAAATTGTTGTAGGGGTTGAAGCAATCTTCAAGACAGTGGTACAAGCGATTTGATAAGTTTATAATAGGGCAAAAGTACACAAGAAGTAAATATGATCATTGTGTGTATTTACGCAAGCTACAAGACGGATCTTTTATATATCTTCTTCTTTATGTTGACGATAT
>JBBUKS010000117.1:2506481-2527294 GCA_038050645.1 Hedychium gardnerianum
TTTCTTAGTTTTCCAAGGGAAATCAAATTCCGGGTCTTAGCTCGGGTTTCATTTCATTCTGGAGACCGATCCTTTCCTGGTATCATCTTCAGTGATATTCATGTGTTGTGTTGCAGAAATAAGATTTTCGCTTTCATCTACATTAATGGATTTTTCTGAATTAATTGGTGTGTCAGATGTGGAGAGTAGTGAATCTTCTCTTGAACTTTGATCGGGTACTAAGTTCTCTTGATAAGGAGAGTAGTCCATCGGCGAGTAACAATTGACAGAATCAGAATATTTACTTTCAAAAGCTTCTTCAGTGAAGGGAAATGTTTGAGCAAAGGTTTGGTGCTGTAGAATGAAACTATTTACTTTACCATTTCTTTTTCTCATTCTGGAAGCTTTAGCTTCTGCCTTCTTTCCACCAAACGACGTGCTTTTACGTGGCCCAGAAACCAAATTCTCTTTCAACATGTCAGCAGTAGTTCTTGAACTTCTAAATCCCATGTATGACATCCCTACTTGTTCTCGTGTGCTCATGAAATTGAAGACAGCATCACCAGACTGTGATGCTAACATACTATGAATACTCACTTTATTAATCTTCTCTGACAGTGCATCCACAGGACTCTGAATAGTCATTTTATCAGTCTCCTTAGCCAGTGCATTCACAGCACTATCACCCGAGGAAATTGGAGCAGCCATGTCATTATCAAACAGAAAAGGATTAGCAGAATTATGCTTCACAGACTCATCAGTTTGGTTCTTCGTTTGAGAGGCAATATGATCACCTGATTTTTGCAAATTCAGTTTCTCCATGTTGTCACAAAGACTAGTCGCAGCAGAATTATTATTACCAAATATGAAAGCATTAACAGAATTATGTTTGACATTCTCTTCAGTTTGGCTTTTCCTTTGATAAGCAATAGAATTTTCATAATTTTGCAAATTCAGCTTCTCCATTTCATCATGAAGACTAGAGAATGAAGGATCATCAGAAGCATTGAACGAACTCTCGTTTGAATTAGAACTTATCTGCATTCGACTACTGAATAGGGAAGGAAATTTATCATTATAAATCCCACTTTTTCCATTGGACCTATTGTCTAGAGCTTTCATACTATTCACAGATATACTACCTTTTGATTCTGATTTGTTCATTGAACTGGCCCCAAAAATGAAAGTGCTTTCAAGTTTTGTAGGCGGGGAACTACTTATAATTGGAACCTCAGGGTTTTGTGACTTGTTACTGCTCATGGTATCACTTTTGCTCAGACCACTTGAATGAAAATCCATTTGTGTCTTATCAACAACAGAAGATGTTTTGTTTAATAGTTCATCAGGATCATCTCTTCTAAAATTATTAATTACCTCCGGAACAAATGTTGCACTTCTAGATGCCTCTGTATGAAAACCACAAAAATCTAGATCACTGGGTTTTGAACTCTCTGGTGTAACCAAATGAAGTTTAAAACTTTTCTTCCCACCAGATACAGATCTAAAGGGATCCAAATTGTGTGGCTTATTTCGAGGCCTCAAATTTAATGAGGATCCAACACCATAGACAAATCTGAAATTTTCAAACTTTGACGATGCAAAATTATCCAAGTTTGTACCAATGAGTGGTGTATTTTGGTCGGAGTTAACATTTTCTTTCAATCTATTCCCGAATGTGAACATACCATCTGCAGCAGCACACCGGCTTCTGTCATGGTCCACAACAATCGTCTCAGGTTCTAAATTTCTAACAATTGGTTGTGAATCGTAATTAACATGCTCTAGCTTCGAAGGATTTTCTCCTATTCTTTGACTGTTGCTGGAGGAGCTTGTTTCCATGCCACTCTGAAACACAAAAGCACCAGTATCCATCCCATGCTTCAAATTCTCAAACTTATCCAACTTTGAACTCTCTGAGACCTTCGGCCAGGCTTTTGGATCAAACGGATTCCATCCCACGAACCTCTCGCGAAGCCCCTGCGCTCCATCACTCTCAGGAGCAGCTGATGCTGCCACCGCCGGAGGATTGCTGAATGTACTGAACCCCGATCCGTCCTTTGCATCAGCAATCACAGCCGGCCTCGCCCGGGACGACGCAAGTTGCTTCCTTGCCTTCGTCATCCGGGGTTGCGAGAGCCCAGTAGCCGTTGACTGCTCTCCACGGCCCATAGCCGCAGGAAGATCGAGAGAGGGAAAGCCGAGACAGAGGAATGAAAACGAACATCAAAAGTTCCATCGCCGAAACGCCTAGAGCCGTGATATTGATCTCCTAGGTTAGTCCGATTCATGATAATAAAACCGGAAGAAATGGGGAAGCGGATGGAGGCGGCGAAGCTGGGCGAGGGGGATCTCACCGGTGCTATCTTGGTGGGGAAGGAAATGCCAGGCTGAAATCCGGCGTCGCCAAAGGCGGAATCCGGCGAACAGATCGTCGTCGAAGGTAGACGTATCTATGGGTTGGGTTCAAATTTGGGTTTCTATTTTTGCCCTCCATTCCGATGCCAAGACGGCGACGTTATTCTTTATCAACAACAAGAGGACGAATATTAATGTTCATATTTAAACCATTTATTTTTAAAAAAACTAACTATCGTATAAATTCTAAAATCTTTATTTTATTCTAGAATATTAAAATTTTATTTAAGTTTTATCGAGTTAATTTACTTGATGAATAAATTAATTCTTATTATCTTTTTTATTTATCTAAATTGTGACGTCACAATTTAATGCATAAACAGATCCAATGGAATATAAGTTGCAATGGATTTAAAGCACATTAAATAAAAGCCACCAAAAAAGTTCATGATACCAAATCCACTCCATAAAAGGAAGTTTTTTGTCACAAACCAAATGCAAATTGAGAGTTATCTCAAACTATAAATGAAAAGGAGTTTCTGTAACACAATCTTAAATGGTATATGAATATACTAATAACAGAAACAGCAATTTAGAGAAGGGGTGTGAACTTGGAATCAGCATCCTTCACTGATCGAACGAGATGTGTGATCCGATATTGAAGTTTCTGGTTTTCAGCAGTGAGTTTTTGTATTTCCTTCGCAGCCTGCCAGTCGACGCGTACAGTTGTAATCGGAATTTCACCGTGAAGAAGCAATTCGAGTAATGTAACAACCTCGTCTCTTTCACTTGTTAATTCAGCCTGTGCAGCTTCCAGCTTCGACTGGAAATCACATATGATGGACGATAATTCTGTGTTTGAGAACTTAGTTCATACAGTCATTTAACCATACCTTTCTTCGCAAGCAAGGCCTCCAACCTTGTCAATTGATCCTGTAAAAAAATGGCGGTTAAAGATAGGCATTCGAAGTTCTTTACCAAAAATATATCAGCTTAGACTATAAGAGATGGTATACATAGGCATTCTGTTGCTACAAAATATTTGCATCTTATTATGGTCAATGCTTACATTATAGGTCTAAGACTTTACTAATGCCTACACCTCAAGGTCAGAAGTACAACAACAGTGGAGCTTTAGCAGGAAAAATTGTCAGTTATAGTATTTTTCAACAAATAGTTATTCTTGTTTTTAAAAAAAAACAAAGAAGAAAAAAAAGAACAAGCTTGTGCTTCATTCTATATCCAAGGACAAAATGGCATTTTGACATAGTTGGCCCTAACTACACTGTATGTTTCACATTAAACATATCTTTGTGATCAACCCATTCTTTTCAGGACACCACTGAGATGCCAAGCACATACTTCTCAGACTACCAACTGATCGTGCGTAGCAACATTTTTTCTGAAAATTCATGAGCTACACAAAGTGTCATTTGAAGAGATATAAACTGATGCAGTAGGAAAGAAGAGAAAATAAGATAAAGTCAGGAAGAAAATGGGGGAAAATTGGCCTCCTGCGAAGTGAGAATTGGAACGTTTAAAGATGTTTATCTATAGTTCTATGTATACCATGAGAAAAAATTAAAGCGAAGACAGGCCAGTAACAACCAGTTGCACAGGAAAAGTATTCTGTGGGAGTTTATCAAGAAGAGATGGTAGAAGAATATAATCATTAAAGGAACCTTGAAGAAGAATAGGAGAACCAAACACTCCCATCTAGTTCTAGCATCTAAAAGCATATGGAAAGCATTAGTAAAGGAAATTATCGAATCTGGAACATTTTATGTTAGATTTGGTTTGGGTAGAGTGACAAAAGAGTTGGCTGAGTTTCAAGCTAGATATATAATTTTTCCATTCTCTATTTCGACGTAACTAATTTTGGATGTTTCAATGTAATGTATTTTGTTAAAAAAGGGTAGAACATTATTTTGATAATTGGGTTGTACCAGGGTGTAACTACATGATTCAAGGTAAATGATGGTGATTTGCACTAATGATGGCATGTAACATTCTATCAAGCATATCTATTTGAAAACGATTATATAATTTGGATGTTTTTTAGGCACTAGTATACACAATTTGAAGACTAAAACAGGGCTTAAATAGCCCAAAGATCTGTTGAAAGAAAGGTAACAAACTCGTCTACGAATATCATACATGACTAATTTTGCAAGCTAAAGTTAGAAGAGACAATAACTAGTCTAGTGACAAGACAATGCTGCTGCTTTTACAGGTGTTATGCCAAATAACAGCTACTGGAATTCCTTCTAGCAATTAAACAAACCTAGACAATAGCAGGATTCCCTGGTGCTAATTTCATCAGTAGTTAAACATTTTCCACTTTCTATGATACGCAAAATAGTTGAAGGTGTAACACTGCTGTCCTAAAAGGTGCCATCCAACATGGAAAGGTGCAAGTGATGCGGTGTTTCTTTAAATACAGTCTCTGAAGAAAACAAAGTAATTGCTGAATGAAACTACAATCAACTACTCCAGTGATGAACACAGAAGCCTATCACTAACAATCAAAAAGTATGAAAAATGGAGATAGAAATTGCCGAGGTGAAATCGAGAAGAGGAAGCGATATCAAACAACTCACACTAAATATGGCTCAGACAGATCATGTTTTTCCCCCAAAAAAACTAGTATCTCTGAAAAAATCGAGTTTTTTCCAAACTACTATTAAAAATCCAAAAACAACCAAACGAGCGCGATTCTAGCGAGATTCAATGAGGAAGGAAACCGACAGGAGAATCCAATCGTGTTTGAAAGCTTCCGCATTCAAACTAGACTTCTCGGCCTCCGCCGCCTCCATGAGCCTTCGTTCCCCTTCGATTGTTCGCCCCCAAATCGATCCGTTCCATTTAAAAAGCAAAACATTTCAATCTGCCCCCTGTAATTTGATTCTCTCAAATGTCAATATGCTCCCTGAAAGTTACAGTTTTCATTATTTTTATTTCCTTTATAAATTTCTACTTTCCCTAGTAAATAATAAACGCGCTCAACTCCTGTCTGAAAACTATGAATTTAAAATATTAATTTTCATATAGAAAATATCATACAATTGGATATGGAATAATGTGTGCATATCAGACAAACCTTGACTACGATGCAAGCTGCTATCTTAGCTGTTCTATAGCTGAACGTGGACCCAATTAAATATTTTATTTATTTAAAAATATTAATAAATATATTTATACACGCATCAAAAATTCTTTTATAGACTAAAGAAAAATAAATAAAAGTCTTTCCGGGGGCAGAAAAGAAAAAGACACGACGACAACGCCGTGTTAAAGCGGAAAGCTTTATCGACGTAAAGCTTACAAAATAGATACCCGAATCTCTACCAACCACTACTTTTAAGAGGGTCCCCTAAATCATACGCTACGTAATAGCAGAGGTGGGTCAACGTTTGAAGTCAGTTTCGTGGGATCTTTAAACGAAAATAATAAAAAGCGGTAGACCGAGGAGAGCCAACAGGTTTGTCGACGCGCTTGACGAATCGTCGGTTCGGACAGACGAACCGGATGGTTCGGATTTCCCAACACGACCTCTATAAATTCCCACCCACCACCCGCTTCTTCGTTCGTCTACTGCAAGAGCTTTGCTTTCTCCGGAGATATTTTGAGGCGAAGAGGTAAACCAATCTGACTTGTGCTGTTAGATCTTGCTATGAAACGGATCTCGATTAGGAAAGACTTGTGGATTCTGCTTCTCTATTTTTGGGATCTGAAATTTGTTGCGGTCGTTGGGTTTCTTTGGATCTGGATGATGCGATCTGATCTCGATTCTGTTTGTTTTCGGATGAGTCTCTTCGTCGATCGATCTGGCGACGATCAGTTCTTTTTCTTGAGTTGTTTGAGATTCTGCGTGGGTTCTTGCTTGCTGATTCAAGCGGGGTATGGACCGTATGGTCATAGCCAAGGATCCATAATCTCCGCTGTTTCTCAAGTGTACCGCTCGGAATCTACGGGATTAGCTTTGTGTTTTACTGCCAAAGTCTGCTGGAGAACCATCAAAGTGACCTTTTTTCCTCGATTATTTGACCAGACTTGGATACTCGCCTTGTAGTTTGTAATTCCTATTTCTAGTTTCTCTGTTTGACTCCCCTAATTGTTCTATATGAGATGTTTCTGTACTTCACGTTACTTCTCGGTCATAATCAATATTTCATCTAAGAAGCAGTTGGTTAGTTTGCTTATTCTAGAGGGCTTGTGAAACTAATGTAGAAACCATCTCAAAAATGAAGTTTGAAGGAATTTAGAACGATCACAACATTGAGTGTTCTTTGCAAAGTAACAAGTAGTCATTTGACCTTAAACAATTGTATTTCTTGAATCATTAATACATTGGTGCAATTTTGTGACATCCGTAAAGTTGAGTTTATGTTTTAGCTAGCCAATTTTATATGTTTTTTCACTATAATTTTTATATTTAGTTTGGGTGTGATATTTACTTCAGAGCATCTGATGATTTATCCCCTGTACATTCGTTTGTAGTGTGATTGGATTTGCTTCCTTTATACCCTGTCGAAGTAAATTAAATTATACACAATTCACATACAATAAGTTTTAGTTAAAGAAACAAGGGCTGACTGAAAAATACTCTCAAAATTCAGAAGAATTAGAATTATGTTGGTCTGTCTTGCATTCTATGTTATATAATTTATTGAAGTTCGATACTAAATTATACAATTATAACTTTCAGATATGAGCATGATGGAATTGCCTTCAGGAGCAGTACCCAAGTCCACCCTGAACCCAGATGCTCCACTCTTCATCCCAATGGCCTTTCAGCAGGTGCAAGACTTTTCGCCGGAATGGTGGGAGCTAGTGAAGACAACCACTTGGTTCCGCGAACATTGGTTCCACATACACCGAGATCAAGAAACCTTCGA
Source organism: Hedychium gardnerianum (assembly GCA_038050645.1). Classification (NCBI taxonomy): domain Eukaryota; kingdom Viridiplantae; phylum Streptophyta; class Magnoliopsida; order Zingiberales; family Zingiberaceae; genus Hedychium; species Hedychium gardnerianum. Next base: position 2,513,714 of record JBBUKS010000117.1, read on the forward strand.
CGAGGCCGATGGAGATGAGGATGTTGCGAACCTACTTCCCGATTCCATTGATCTTGAAATCGGCAATGAACTATCCATGCTCGGTGCAGACACTCAACAAGTATCTCTCCAGCAATCTGTGCTAGAAGAAGTGGCCATGAACAATGACATGATCAATTTGGGTATTTGATGACATCTGTTGTTGTTTATAATAACCATTGCCGAATACTGAATCCAAGTATTCGATCTCGTGCAGGGTTTCTGAACGATGCAGAGATGAGTTTTGGCTCAAGAACTCCTAAGAATGGCATCAGAGCATTATCCGAACCCGCAAAGTATCGCGAGAAACCGGTTCAGCGAATGAGCCCAAAGTTCGCTTCTCGCCATCTCATTCAGCAGCCTCGCTAGAAGTAATCAATCCTACTGCCTTCTGTATAGAACTACCATGAATCTGTTTGACTGTAGAGTCGTTCAATGTAAGTTCAGTTTCGGAATTAAAACTCTCAAAATATGAAAAGAAAAAGAAGAGACTGACCTTAATATAGATAAAAAAATTAGCAAAAATAGGTCTGTTTTCGGATTGATCACCCTTAGAAAATTAATTAGCATGCTAAATCAATTAAAAAAATAAATAAAAATTAAAACAGCACATTATTTTTTCTAAATCACTGAATTAGCGTTCCATTTTAAGTTTTATCGATAACTCATATATAATTATTCAATTATCATCTAATACATTATTTGAAAATTCATAGTAATTATAATTTTATAATGATTATAATATGAATATTATATGAGCTTGAAGAACAGTTAAATTATAATGTGAATGATAAATGAATATAATTAAATATAATTATAATAATTATAATGTGTTTAAATGAATATGATTGAATATACGTTATAATAATTATAACGTGTCTCAGTTAAAATTTAGATAAAAGATAAAAATGAAAATGGTAAATTGAGGACAGTTGATAATTATTATTTTTTATGAGGTGGGACGTTTTTTTATAATTAATTGTGACAAAAGGCGAAACGCTCGCCCCCAGCGCCCCCGTCAGTTCGTCCCAGGACCAACACGGAAGAGGTAAATTACGGGGGCTAGTCTAGTCAGCCCGAACAGTAACTAGTGTATAAGGGGACAGGAACAATGTTTTTTTTTTATAACCAAGTAAAATGAAAAGGGTGCTTTGATGATTCTAAAAAATAAAGGTGCTTTTCAGACTTTTGCCCATCAAAAATCTTGCTATCGGAACCACCGCTAAATAACGTTAATGCCACATCTGTCATTCACATTAAAGTCTATTAATCTTCTCCCTTGATTTACCTCTTTCGTGTTGGTCCTGAGACAGACTGGCGGGGGCACTGAAAACGAGCATTTCACCTTTTGCCACCCCACAATTAAAGTCTATCAATCTTAAAACTTCCCACGAATTTCATCTTTTAAGAATCAATCTTAAAACTTATCTCTAACTCAAAGATGAGGGAAGAGAAGGGAATGATAAATGAGAAAAAGGAAAAAAATTATTTCTATTTGAGATGAAGTGAATTATGAAGGGGAAGAAGAGAGAAGGATAGAATTTACTTTTGTATGCTTGGAAATTAGCAAAAAAAATATTTATATCTCAATTTGAGATATAAGAAAGGAGAAGGAAAAAATAAGAAAAACTCAAAAAAAATATTATTTTAATATTATTTATAGTTTTTCACATATAAATTTATTTTAAAAAATAAAAATATTTTTATAATTTTATATATTTAACTTCCATTTTTTCTTTTTTCTTCCAAGATAATAATGATATGTTAATAAATTTTCCTTCCCTTTAGTTAAGATAAATATTTTATTTTCTATCTCTTTCCCTTCTTCCCTCTTCCATTAATCTAATTTAATTCCGTGTCATTTTAAAATGCATTTGAACTAATTAGGTGTCAATACAATAACAACAACAACCAAACTTTATCCCACTATGTAAGATTGACTATATAGATCATTTTACGCCATAACTAATTAGGTGTCAATAATTACAGATAATTCAAAGCAATTATATCCCTGTTAGTTTCATTTTAGATTAGATTAAGGTCCGATTACTAAGTGTTTAAAGCTTCCAATAATTGTGGTATTGAAATTAATTAGCTGTTTGGCTTAAAAACTAACCTTTCCCTATTTCCTTGCCAATTTTTTGGCTCAACCGTCCATTTTTCTATTTATTTTGAAGGAAAAGTGATGTCCTTTCTCCTTCGCTCCGCTCTCTTGCTGCGTCTCCCTCTGTGGCGATGGGAAAGATCCGATCCCTCTTCCGCCTTCGCCGATCCAAATCCCAGCACTCCTCCCCGCCGCCGTCCCCCTTCACCCCTTCCTCTTCCTCCTCCTCCTCCGCTTCCGGTGACCTCGAGCGCGTCTTCAACAAGTTCGACTCCAACGGCGACGGCAAGATCTCGTCCGAGGAGCTCGCCGCGGTGCTCGCGAGCCTCGGCCACCCGCCCTCCGAGGAGGAGCTCCGCCGGATGATGGTCGAGGCCGACTCCGACGGCGACGGGTTCATCTCCCTGGCGGAGTTCGTGGAGATCAACGCCCCGCCGGCGTCGACCGACGAGGACCTCCGCCTCGCCTTCGCCGTCTTCGACCTCGACCGAAACGGCGTCATCTCCGCGGACGAGCTCTCCCGGGTCCTCAGCGGGATCGGGGAGGGCGCCTCCGCCGCCCAGTGCCGCCGCATGATCCAAGGGGTCGACCGCGACGGCGACGGCCTCATTAGCTTCGAGGAGTTCAAGGCCATGATGACTTGCGGGGTGGGTTTCTCCCGCGCCTGCGCTGCTCTCGCCACCGCCGAATAGGCGGAATTCCCTCATCAATCCCTCTTTTCCCTTTCTCAAGTATTCGTTCTGATGCCCAACCCCCCTATTATATTATATTATATTATATTATATTATATTATATGTTGAAGCATTTTATCAACCAACATATATATGATAGAAGAAAGAAAAAAAAATTGTAGATATTTGCTACTCCATTCATGAATAATCTAATCAGCTTCGATCCATTTTTTTTTCTTGTATCGAAAGAGGAATTAATAAAGACAGTTGCACATTATCAGTTTTTCTGATTTTCTCTACTACATAAGAACATCAATGCTAATTTTGGCAAGAATTATTGTCAATACAAAATTCTTGAAGCATTTGTCCAGATGCAATTGCAACGATTCAGGAGAGGATCGCCAAGACATCGGACGCTTTGAGAACAACGTAGCCGGAGCCATCAGCGCCCTTGAACTCGTTACCGGCGTACTTGGAGTACAGCACCGTGCTCCCGCTCTCCACCGTCAATGGCTTCCGGTTCCCTTCCTCGTCGACGGCACCTGAACCCACTGCAACAACCGTTCCGATCGAAGGCTTCTCTTTGCTTGCCTCTGTCAAGAGCAGTCCGCCGGCGGTCTTCTCCTCAGCTTCTGCAACCTGAGGTAAACAAGCAAGAATAGTTTTAGCAGAAGCAACAAAAACATTTGAACGATTTTAGGTTTCACCCTGCGATTCAACCTTGATCAGAATCCTGTCATTGAGAGGCTTTAAATCCTTGACATCCTCGGCTTCCAGAATGCCAACAATGTCATCATCCTTCAGGATAATGTGACTTGCTCCATTCAGTTCCAGTTCTGTGCCTGCGTACTTTGAGTATAGAACTTGTGTTCCAGTCTGCACCAAGTGGAATAATCTCATTAAAGGTCTGAGTAATTTAAATCAGCCAAGAATTGTATCAGTACAAGTGAAACCACCTCAATACCAACTGCTAACTTGTTGTTGCCTACAGTCCTTCCTTCTCCGACAGCAACCACTTCGCCGGACTGAGGTTTTGATTGAGCCGTTGAGGGTAGTAATATACCGCCAACAGTCACCTCCTCAGAAGTCTTGATCTTAATTAGCACTCTATCACCCAGAGGTTTGATGGAAGTGTACTGAAGAACAGAGAACAAATATCTCAGTATTAGAACAAAATGGTGAATACTATGACGAAATGGTTCGATGGATCCTCAGTTTCATAACAAAATTCTCTAAGATAGTTGCCAAGAAATAAATAGTTGCATCATGTAACCCCAATCTGCTTGTTCAATGTAAAACAAAACAAGATTGGTATTGGCTTTAAGAAACAAACTTATTAAAGATTTATAAATGGTAGAAATGAAGGCAAGGAACCATGAGACCTGCACGTTGAGCAGAAATCATGACCATGGCACTTGCAAGATAACCTCCCTCTCTGAGCAGAGATTGCTATGAATGAATACTAAAAAAATGCCAAAATCCTACTAAATCCATGATATTAGGGAGATTATAAGCCCCTGCAGCAGATGAACTTATAGTCCACATCAATGGAGAATAGGAAAATTTTCTAAGTTTTTAAAGAATTAACTTGAAGAGACTAGCAGATTTTGAACAAGTGAGCGTAACCAATCTATTCAAAACCGGAACTGCAAAACCTAGAATAGGTACCTTTGGAGCAATAACCGTCGCGGCTTTCACAACAAACCCCGCAGAGCCCCTTCTGTTAAGGGATCCGATTGGAAAAGGACGACTGAACGACGCTGGAGCAAGTCGAAGCCCGCTGATGGAAGGCATAGGCGCCGCAGCAGTAGAGGCGATCGCCAATCCAGAAAAGTGTAAAGAAGCCATCGATGGACTAGAACTCCTAAAACCTGAAGCTTACCATCAATCATTAAAAATGATACAGATAACAATGTGATTCTGTTAATAAAAAAAATAAAAATGAGACAAAATTATGGTTACAGATAAAAATGTGATGAACAATGCATAAAAATTAAACTTGGCAAAATCAACATACTTGAAAGAACAAGGATCGAGTCATCAACCACACAAACGATGCTAACAAATTATTGCAGTAAAATACGATCATGAAACAAAACCACAAGACAAAAAAAGCAAAAATCAGCTTAAATTCTAGTGAGATGAAGCAAACTAACGATCTCAACCATTAACGTGTAAAAAATGAAACTGCATAAAAAAGTTCGAATTTGCTAGAATCATCATACCTGAAAGACCAAAGATCTAAGATTCCTTCCACGAGAAGCGACGCAAAGAAGGCCCGGAGGATAAACCCTAGAGACTCGCGACGCTGGTCAGAGAACTGTGATGTGATCCATTTTATCCTCCGCTTAACGTTGTGGTGTTCCCTTCGTGTCCTTTTAATGAAATGGTGATGAGGAATCAAACGGTAGCACGATACAAGCTGCAGCCTCGAGATGCCCGCTAAAATGTTGCTTCATGACTTCTTGATGGGCATCGCACCGCAAGGATGGTTCTGGAAGGCCGTAGTAAAAGGGCGAGACGTGGTTCGACTCAATGTCGATGAACCCGGACCAACCTAATCGACATTTGATTCCCTATCCATTAGGATTTTTCTTTATCGATAAATTAATAATTTATTTTTAGAAAAAATTGTACTTCACTAATAACAGGGTACCTTTTAAACATACACCCATCAAATATTTTATCAAATACTGTCATAAAATATATAAATTATACGTTAAAATTTGATTTGATTAAAGTAAAATAACTAATTACTATAGTCTAGTTAAATTTTAAAATTTTAAACTCTAAAATTTTAATTTCTAAATTATAAATATTATTATATCAAAATATTATTATATCAAAATTACTTTAAATTAATAAAAATTATTTTAAAATGGTCATAAAACTACTAAATAATTATTACTACAATAATATTATATTAGGTATTATATGTTATTATAGTTATAGAGTTGCTTATTCATATTGCACCATTTAATCATAATTGTTATAAATAATGTTAGAAATAAAGAATATTATTATAATATCTACTTGATAGTTTTTATATATTATAATTACTACAATGTTGATATGTGAGTTATTCTAGGGATAAAAATATGTAATGGGCCACATTTATTTATTTTTTAAAAAAAGAAAGTCCATTTCATGATTTGTTTAATTTAAGATGTCTTTTTTATTTTTACCCTGCAGTCTTTTAATATTTTATAATAATAATAATAAATATAAAAAGTGTTTTTTAATTTATTTTTATTTATTTTAAAACATTTTTGTCGAATGCATTCGGCGTTGGACTGGTTGGTTGCTTGTTAAAAATTAGTTTTTGGGACGTGTAATTCAAGCTTCCGCCTCTGATCCAACCTCCTCTTCTTCTTCTTCTTCTTCCTCCTCTTCTTCTCCTTCAACTGCGCTTCCTTCGATCTCAGCTCCCAAGATGATGCACATGACCTTCTACTGGGGCATCAAGGCCACGATCCTGTTCGATTCGTGGCGGACCGACTCCTGGACCTCCTACCTCCTCAGCCTCGTCGCCCTCTTCGCCGTCGCCGCCTTCTACCAGTACATGGAGGACCGCCGCCTCCGATTCAAGCTCCTCTCCACCAGATCCAAGCCCTCCCCGATCGCCGCCCCTCTCCTCGAACCCGCCCCCTTTCCCGTCCCTGTTCCCGTCGCCAGGAACGCCACCGCCGTCCTCTTCGGCGTCAATTCCGCGATCGGGTACTTGCTCATGCTCGCCGTCATGTCCTTCAACGCCGGCGTCTTCCTCGCCGTCGTCGTCGGCCTGGCCGCCGGGTACTTCCTCTTCCGGAGCGGCGGGGAGGAGGACATGGTCGTGGTGGAGAACCCCTGCGCCTGCGCTTGATCGGATCCGAATCCTCCTCGGACGTTTCGCCCCTCAAATTTCGGCCCTTTCTACCTGATTTTTCGGATCGTTTCATCTCGCTCTCGTTTCATCTATGAACTGAAAGAAAAAGAATACGATATTTATGGTAAAACCTCATGTACATCAGGTACATGGTTATTGTATTAGCCTTTTCTTGTTCAATCTTTGTTGATATGCTAGAAATCTTCATCCTGTTTGATGACGAACCTAAATTCTTCAATCCTAATCATTTCAAATCTGTGATTACTTCATAATGATCTTTCTTGTTTATTATTGGATGACATCTAAGTATTGCCAGCTCTAAATTTGTCCCATTTAACCTCGGATTAGATTATTCAATGAATAATTAAAAGATGTTTAAATTTTAGTTATGAGAGATTTTTGTTCCCAATAAAGAAACGAATAATGTTGATCATCTAGATAAATTTTTATTAATATTTTTTAATTTATTTTAATGATGATGAAATATTTTTATGAGATTAAATTGATCATTTCATATTGAATATAATTTAATATTTTTTTTAAAAAAAAAATTGTCCTATTTAAGGAGAAGCTCACTTCATATTTCGCAAGGAACAAAAGAAAGTTAAATAAGCTTTACATGCACAATTTCACATCGAAGAACAAGAAGAACATAAACTAATATGAATAATGTAAACAAAAAAACCTTGGAGAGCTCAGTTCTTTTATTCGGAGTTCTCTTGTTTCTGCTGAAAAATACTTAGTATTATTTCTGTGAAGTTCTTGACCGCTTTCTGTTGTCCTCGCTTATAAAAACTTTTTAATTTCTATTGTTGAAGCAAGTCACCTTAGTGTCGTTTTAGAGCGGAGGATAAACTATGGAAACATTTGCTTTAATAAAGCGGTCATTTATGCAATTGATATCGAACGAATTATTTTGCATTTATTAGAAATTTATCTCAAAATTTATTAAAATAATTATTTATATAGATATTAATTATGTTCATTTTATTAGGACTAAAGATATTTAAATATCTCTAGATATTATTCATTTTAAGTCTAAATTTTTATAATTTTATTTTTAAACTTTATTCAAAAAAAATTTATATCAATATAAATATCTTTTTTTTTAACTGACTTACTAGGTCTTTTTATCTCTCGATTCATCTGATTTATTATGATTTTTTTTTTAGCCATAATTAAGATTTTTCTGCCTGACTATCCATCAAAATTTTTTGTCTGGTGTTTAATTATTTTGATTTGGATACGAAAATTTCTACTTTTTTTGTTAAGATCAATATTCACTTATTTATCAACAGTCAATGATTAAATTTTTTGATATAATATTATTCATTTTGAATTTAAATTTTTATGATTTTATTATTATTTTTTTATTTAAAAGACCTTATATTAATATAGATATTTTCATGATTTTTTTTACATGTTTTTAATATAAAATTTTATTTATAATCTTCCAACCAACACACCACGAGATCTTTTTAATTTCTATTGTGTGTGTTATAGTGGCGTAAAGGGTACTCTGATTAAGAAAGAGAGAAAGACAGAGAGATAATCTTTTTTATCTGCCTATCCCTTCTGCTACACAGTTTTGTCTGATCTTACAAGCTTCAAGCAAGGAAATATATCAAGCTCGAGAATTATGCAATTATATATGCTTTTAAATAAAATAAAAGATTCATATAATTGATCTTAAATAATCAAGATAGAAATGATAAGCTTGAGAATGCCCGAAGATGACACAAAGAAGCTACTCTTCTTCTCTTCTCTTCTCTGTCTGAAACAAGAGAGCTTGTTTCGAGCTCCCTGGAACCAGAACCTTGTTCTGCTGCGCCACTTTCCATTCCTTCAGTAGCTACGTGAAGAATGAAGAGCCAGCATGACTTCTAAATTAATGTTTGTCGAAAGTATATGCATTGCTAGCTTAGATATAAATGATAAAAGATAAAACGCTCGTCTGAATGTCTCCATCAATTTATTTCAAAATTAACATAAAAAAAATAAAATCATAAGAACTAATTTATTAATCCGAATAATAATCAATATATGAAAAAAAATAAAAACTTAATTACTAATCTGGATTTGATCGTATCTAATGATGATAATATTTCATATATTAACTGTCAGTTTATCTCATGGAAACTACAAAGATCAAAACCACTTGACAGTAAAGTTTGTTTTTTTGTTTTTTTTTGTTTTTCACGGAATAGTTGATGATTAACACATAATAAAGTATTATTATTATGAGATTTGAAGATTAAATTTTGATTAGTAGTCAGATTGTTATTCTCTCTCATGTATTGATTATTGTTCGGGTTAACTAAATTAGTCCCATAATTTATTTCCTTCGTATTGATCCTGAGACGAACTGGCGGAGGCTAAAGACGAACGTTTAACTTTGTATCATCTTGTAGTTATTTATTTTTTACTTATTAATCGATTGATTTAATTTTATAATTTTTTTTTATTAATCATTAACATAAATTAAAAAAATACTTATGATAATTCATTTTGACAGTCAAATATGACACTGATAAAGCACTAAGGAAATAAATAAAATAATTAATTTAAATTTTAATAGAGATAAATATTTTAAAAATTGATCTCTAAATATGTATATATTATATTTTAAATTTATTAATAAAAAAATATCGTCTATTAGGATGAAATCTAAATACTTAAATTATAAAAAATAAATAAATAAAAAAAAAGAGTAGAACAGAATTTTTCAAGAATTGCATTAATTATGAACGATAACCTTTTTGTTATACAAGGACAAGTAAAATAGGATCGTTCCAATGAAAGGGAACTATTTCAACTTCTACATTGTTTATAGATTTTATCTATAAATGTTTTTTTTTAAAATAAATTTAACAAATGTATGTCAAAATTACTTGGCTTGTTATGATGAGTCAAAATTTTAATTAAAGAATTAAGGAAAAAGAAAGGGGTTAAATGGAATTTTCGATCACGTGAGTTCCACGCGACGATCGAGCGATCTCTTCTACACAGACGGTCTCAACATACGACGGCTGTTAGCGTTCCTTCCTGATGGCGGCCTTTCGAAGATTAGCCCAGACGACGACCCTTTTCGGTGCCGTACGCTCCGCTCCTCAGGTTTCTTTCTCACTCGTCTCCCTCTCTCCTTGATTTGATCTCTGGTAGATTCTGTTCACGATCGATTCACTTACTCTATCTACGATCTCATGATCTTCTCTTTGATTCTAGAAGGAGACGTTGCCGTCGCCGACCAACCACATCGCTCGGCGCGGATACCACATCGATCTCGGCGCTCGCGAGAAAGCGGTGAGCAATTGCCTGATCCGTTTCTGCTTTCGATGTTCTTTTTGTCGTCTTGATCTACGATTAAAGCTAGGGGTTTTTTTTTTTTTTTCATGTTTGCATTCCGATCCCCTTGTTTTGGCAAGCGTTCGTGGGGTTTCTTGGTGGGTTGTAGTGTTTTGATCTTACCGATTGTCGTCGCAGATGGTCAGTAGGAAATATTAGCTACTTGGGATTGGTTCATACTACTGTTGTTCGATATCGTACTCTATCAGTCAGTCCTGACTAGGTTTTTATGGCACAAGCAAGTCTATGACTTGTTCATGGCAGCCGATAAATCAAACTCTCCAATTTGGCATTCTTTTACCTGGTCTAGACCTAATTGACTGATTATAGAGGTTCCACAAAATGTTTTATCTGATCAGATCTTGCGCCTTTATATCTATGGCCGTTTTCTTGTTTGGCAATCATTACCAAATGACATCATCGCCAATAGTTATAGAGGTGTTCATCACCAAAGGCGAAACGCTCGCCCTCAGCGCCCCCGCCAATCCGTCCCAGGACCAACACGGAGGTGTTCATCACCAAAGGATCATCATAGCATTTGATTAATGATGTAAATTTTCCAAAACAGGTGTTCGATATCACTAGAACTTTGTTTGAGATGTGGAATAAGATCCCGAGGCATGAAATTTTCATGACTTTGTTTGCTGTTAAGATATAATTGTTTGCCACCTGAGCTTCATACAAAATTATCCAAAGTGATCTAATAAACAAAAGAATGATGCATGCTTGCAATAGCTTGTTTGGGAATGCTGAAGTGGTTGTGTTATGTCAGTTGTTTGCAGCCTAGTCTCCTGCAGGATAGTTTGGTCATTTCTCCTAACTTGTCAAGAGCATCTAGTGAAAAGGATTTCCTTTTTCCTTTGTTACAAAAGTATCTAGGTGAGACTCCTAAAGTGTCATCTTTAAAAACATTTATTTGATTATTTGAAAGTCTATTTCCAGAACATGGACAAATATGATGTAAAAGTATACTGATTGGATCAAGCACATTAGGTAACTTTATTCATATGGGATGACCAATAAGAGTTTTGTAGTTAAGAATCCCAATGGTGGAAAAAATAAATAAAGAAGTTGATGGCAGGAAACTTTGATGCATCAAAACGGTTCTATCCTCTTGTCATCATGTTTTTATCGTATAAACATTGAGTCACTTGATTTGATTTATTATGTCTTTCTAGAGCTAATGTCCGCATCTTTAAATTTGGTTACATCTGATATAGAAGGAATGAAAAAGGACAGCATGTATATCTATTAAGAGCTTGTAGCTCAGATGCAAATGCAATCCTCTAGAGTGGTGAGTCTGTCATATGCTTGATAAGTGGCGTCAATTCCTACCTCAATATATCTACTTTGCATGGTCATATTCAAAAAATAAGTAATTGCTTTTTTGGTTAGAAAGTTAAATTTACTAGAGTTGAAGGCATAAGGGGTAGAAAGAGACCAGTCAATCTAAAACCCTAGATGCGACTAGTGAGACAGTAATCATAGAGTTTATATAGTATTAATAGAATTCATATAGTCTCTAAATATAACTCAGAGTTAAACAAATCTAGATATAGTCTTATCTATACTTCATTGAGTCCAATGATGGAATAAAATCCATGTAGTTATTCCCAAATATTTGAGATTCATGTCTTGCTGATATACCTAACGGATATGTACTTCAGATATATCTTCAACATCATTAAAATATTCTAGTGAAGGTTCTCATGGGTCAACTGAGGATGCTCCTTCGTCACCTCTCCAGCTTATGTAAAACTTAAAGTCAATCGCTCTAGAGAATAAACCTTGTGCCTCTCGTGGCATTATAGAAGAGGAATCTGTGAGAACTAGAGCAGTGGCTCATAACTTATCACACATGTAGATCAATTCTAATTCAAAAATAAAATAATAAATAGTGCTTGCACAGTCTATACATGTAAACAGTTTAAACCTTCTCCAATTTGTTTCACATCAGCAGACGGCATAGATGACAGAAAGAAGAAAATTTGTGCTTGACCAACATGCAAACAAACTAGCAAAACGTTCAGTCATCCTAGTTGAAACTTCAGAAGAAACCTTAAACACACTGCTCATCCTTTTTTTGTCTTCATGGGATTGCTTGAAGTGTTTTCATTTATATTTCAACCTTGTGTGCTTCTTTCTGTTTACTTAATGTGATCGGTAACCTTGATATACAGCTCTTGGAAGAAGATCCTGCATTAAAGAAGTTCAAATCATACAAAAATAACCTGAAGCGGGTGTCAAAGATCGGAGATGTTCTGACTATTGTTGTTGTTGCTGGTATATTTTTTTCCCTGTGAAACGCATCCCTGTTCTTTAGACTTCTCGGCTTTTTTATATCATGCAATACCTCTTTAGTATGAAAATTTGTCACAATCAATGATATTTTTTTCGCTTGGTGATGTCTTAGTTCGTTTAAGTTTTAACAAATTGCTTAGTTTTTTGTTTTTTTCCCGTCCTAACTAAGAGAGAGTCTTTGTTGCCTCAATCCAAATTGTCTGCTGCCGAGTTGTGTTTGCTAAATTTCTTTATGCCTTTGATTTCCAATATTCTGACTATATATGCCTTTTCCTCAATGGATGCACATACGGTGTACTATTAGTCAGGATTTGTTGTAGAAAGGTAAATTCTTTTCGATGTTGTATTTACGGCAAGAACATAAAATGACAATTTCCTTACATAAATTGACTAGTTATTCTACAAGAGATGATTCTCTCATTACAGCACCTTACTGCAAGTTTTGATCTTTTGTTTCATTTTCCAGCGTGCGCCTACGAACTTTATGCAGTGGCAACTGTGAGAAAGGAACAAAGTCACTGATAGCTGCGGTGAGCTGTGAACACCAACAAGACAATTTGCATTCAAATGCTCTTCTTTTGATCTTTGCAGACGTTTGCTTGTGTTTTTTTGGCCATGGCTTTAGAATAAATTTGCTTCCTACCATGAACTTTGACTGCTGTGACTGATAGCTTCATTTTCTATGCGATAACAAAAAATTATGCATGGGGATTGCATTATCTTAATTTGACCAGAGTTTGATATTTTAGTTTCCCCCCCTTTTTTTCCTTATATTTTGATTCCAATACTGAATTCTAGTTATCGTTCCTTTTCTAGGATTTTTTTTTATTATTTAAATATATTTTGTTAAAAATACAAAGTAAAAGTAGAAAAAAATTTATGATTCAAATAAAATATAAAATTTAGTAGTATGCCAAACTGAGTAAATATTTGCTTGGGCGTAAATATTTGTTGATATTTATTAAATGTTTAAACGATATAAACTTGAAAACTCTGATGCATAAACGATAATTCTAAAGCTTTGAAGAGACATTTAAAAATGCATGTAAACTTTGGACGGCAATAGCTGCGTCGAACACCAATTATTTATTTATTTATTTAATTACTCGTGATATTAAACTGTCATGTCAAAAGTCATATGTGTCTTACCAATTCGTTGTAGTGTTTGAATTATTTGTGATATTAAAGTATCATATCAAAAGTCATATATGTCTTTTTGAATTTATTTTGATAATTAATAAATTTTTTTCATAAAATCAATCATCTTTAAAATTAAT
>JBBUKS010000117.1:2542935-2599561 GCA_038050645.1 Hedychium gardnerianum
CAACAGCAACAGGAACTTGATCGATCATTCACTACAGCACTGAGCTTCCTCATCATGAGTACAAGTATCTAAGTCGGTTCTTTCCGCTTCGGCTCCTCCTTTTATCGCTCAAAATTCTCAAACTCTGTCTCAAGATATCGATCTCCCGATCCCTTTTCGATACCTCTTGTTCCATCACTTTGGCGCGCGATGTTAGTGTCTCGATCGCATCTTCCTTAGCCTTGAGCTCCTTCTGCAGGTGCTCTATCATGCCTTCTTCCTCTTCTGCTGGCTTGTATAGCCTTTCCCCTGTAATACAATTAGGTGCATTAAAATTGTTCAATTATTTGCTGACGTACGCAATTCAATTCCTCTTATGGTACCACTGACAGAGATGTATTAAAGGGACTCACTGCACATATTCCTCACGAAATGTGCTCGAAATAGTAGGCCTAAAAAAATGTGCTCAACCTATTGTTCATATTAAGACGAATTAAACACATCCCTGAAATATTATTATGTTTTTTTTAATATTTTTTTCCTCTTAATTTTCGAAGAGTTTCACTGAAATTTCGTTCGAGCAGAAAGTTTAGATGATTTATGCAGTTGCATAGTTTACGGAGATCTTGATGAAATCATTTATTCTGGTTTAAAAGAGAGTTAAAATTGATTAATTAATTAATTACCTGGTCGAGTTCTTCGAATGAGATCGTCGAGCTCAGTTTTGATGGTGAGGTAGAGCTGCTTCCACTTCTCGACGGCCTCCTCGCGGCGCGCCTGCTCCTCCCTCATCTGCTCGACGACGAGGTAGTGGTCGTCGGCGCCGCCACTGGCCGCGGCCGCCTCCTCCACCACCTCGAGGCGCCGCCGGAGCCGGCCCGCTTCCTCCGCCTGCTCCCGTCGCTCCGCCTCCCAGTCCACCTCCTTTGCCGCGAAGGCCCGTGCGTCGTGCTCCCTCGCCCGCCGCGCCTCCTTCAGCTCCTCCTCCAGCGCCGCCGCCTTCGCGAGGAACTCCCGCCGGCGAGCGGCGGCGCGCGAGCGGTACCTGCTAATGACGATTCCCATGGGATTAAACTACAAAACTACGATGGATTAGATCGTTATGTAGCCAGAGAAGACGGTGACAAGGCCCATGAAAGGTCGCATTCTTCCGTAGCTGTTTCCAGATCATATAATGCTCGGAAGAAATAATAATAATAATAATAATAATAATCTAATTTCCAAGTTTTTGAGAAATTATTTTTGCAATATTAAAATTATACTAATTTAAATTTTAAATTATGTGACCGTGTATATAAAGAGGAGACAACATGATAGCTAAGGGAAGAAGCGAGAATATAGGAAGGTGGTGAGGAAATGATTTGTTTGTTAAACTATTTTTTATAATTTTAAAACTCTTTATTTCCTCCGGAGAAAATAAAAATTAAGAGATTAAATTTACTTGCCCTCTTCCAATAAAATTTATTTGTAGCAAAGCACATCAAATATTTGAAATTAGACAAGACGCCCTTGAAATTGTACTCAACCGGCACCTGCGTCCGTCTGACACTCGAATTATTGGTTTCTGGCATTTTGCAAAAGAGCACTTAAAGTTTAGTGAATATTAAAAGAGGTATTTCATTAATAAAACAGTTTCAGTTATCTTGCTATTCTTGCAAATCAGCAAGAATAGCAAGATATGTTTTCATGCCATTTTTTCACTAACTAATTTAGAAAATAAGCCAATCGATCGTTTACTTAGACTGATAGAAGATACGAGGGGAAGGAAACGGCATTATCCATTCAAGTAAACATAGTATACGAAGAGAAAGAAAACGTAGAGAAAGAAAACGTGTCTTTATCGTAATAAAAAAAATGAGAGAGGCCTTTATGATTAAAGGACACTGTTGACTGGTGATGTTTTCCCCTGCTGCAGCATGCACACTCCCCTTGAATCACGCATCAAACACCCACCTTGCCCTAACTAAAACCGCCGGCCCCCACCCCACAACTGTGGGTCCCTGCTCGAGGACATGAAAGCAATCCCAACCCTACAACTGCGGACCCAATTATTCGCGTAGATGGGCGTTTCATCCATGGGGTAAATTCGAAAATACTCACATAGTGTACTCACATAATTCTCCCCACTGCACGCATATGTTTATTAATGTGTAATCGAATTATGCATCGGCTTGTACAGTCGCTCCATCAATTAACAGCATCTTACATATCCCAGGTATTGAACCGAGATGCTCTATGAATCCACCAAATAATTTACCATTGCACCGTCTCGAGATGAGAGGCCATTCGTTCTAATAAACTTTATCGCTTTCATTCGTTCTAGTAAACTATGAATACTTTACTATAGTAAAAAAATGATTTTCGACGATGTCATTTTTCGGCTCGCTCGAGCTCTTCCTCTCCGCCAACCTCTCACCAACCTTTGTTATGTTGACACTGTGATTGCCTCCCCTATGTCCAAAATTTGAAGTCTGAAAATTAAGGAGCGTTAGAGTTGGTTAGCCCTAACGACCGGTTATTCTGATACTAAATTAGTTTTAGATTAAAAAATAAAAGCAAAAAAAAAAGAAATAAACATACTATGAAATTAAGATTTAGAAGAGAAAAATCACCTCCACTCATAAAAAGAAACAACTATCCTCTTCCATGTACCTTGGGCACTCTTTCTATAAACCTCCTAAAGAAATATCCACGTAATCCATTAGCTATTCATTTAAGAGATGGTTAAGAGATCAAATTTGATAGTCGTTATTTATTCATTCATTAAATGTCATATTTAGAGGAAAATATCTAAGAAATCAGATCTGAATATTGAATCTGATGCTCGATGTAAATTGATTCAGATGCTCGATGTAAATTAGTTTTAATGTTCAATGTAATTTGATTCGGATGCTCGATGTAAATTGAATTGATGTTCAGCGTAAATTGATTCATTAGGCATCACAACGGAATAATCGGAAGAAAATTCGGTCATCATTAAATCTGTACGATAATTTGGACGTAAAGATTCTCTTAGTAATAATTTTTTGTTTTGGGTGCGTCAGCAGTTGGTGGTAGATGTCCATCCCCATTGGATTCCTGCACTGATAGTGATGGGGACTCGAGCTTGTCCTCGAGCATTGAATTGGGAGGAGCCAAGAAATTGACTAGGGGGATATTTCAAACCCCACTCATATTCTTTCATTGCACATACTTTGCTTGCGTTTCCATCATTGGCAACCACATTGACTCTTTCTTCTCTAATAATTGATTCAATTGGTTGATCCATTGTTTTTTTTCTCTTTCTTTCGTTCGTTTTTGTTAAAGCAAGGAGTTCATGTAATTGTATGCTTCATCAGTTTTAAAATAAATTTATACATAATTTTTTTAAAAAAAATATTATATTAAAGTATAAAAGATAAAATTAATACCACATTTACTCCAATGCCCGAATGAAGGGATAAAAGGAGTTTAAGTCGAGGGAAAAGGAACGAAAGGAAACAACTAAAGAGAATAGGAAAAGGAATCTTCGCGGCCACTACTGGCCCAGCAATAGCAATGCCACGAACTGACAAGACCGAGTGAGTTTACGTTCAACTATACTTTTGTGAGTTTACGTACGATCATCAAATTTTATCATTGTTCGTGACCAAATGCTTCAAAGGGAGTAGTATCTCGATTCTTATGCAATTTTTTAAACTCTCATCCACCTCAAGTAAAACATAGGATAAATGTTACATTTGTAACTCTTTTCACTCAAATGTTTCTCTAATTTATGATAATCTTGGCATTCAATTGCTAAATGCGGGGTGATCTGGCCGGTCTACAGAATTTGACTCTGATCGGGGTTGCACCACCGGTCTGCCGCTTCAAGTGTCCGGTCGGGTACCTACGCAGACCAAAGAGAGAGAGACGGAGGGTTAACGGAGAGCTCCAGGCGAAGGGCCTGGGGATCCCGCTCCGACGCTTAAGTTAGGTCAGATAGCCCGGACGTAAAAGAACTGAATGCACCAGAGTAAAAGTAGAGAGAACCCCCTCCTGTAGCGGTGTTGAACCCTTTATATAACATTCAAGAGTGTGTACGGCTAGCATTTAATAGCGCATGATTTGAAAGCATGGTCGAGCATGTTCTGACCTGGAAATACCGTTGTTCCCTGAATTTCGGGGACGTGCCTGAGGTACTGCTGGGAGTGTTCTGACTGCACGGCCCCTAGTCGTACCAAAAAGAGGGTGTCGCGGTCGTACGAGAAGCACCGAGGTTAACTTTCACACGCAAGAGTGAGACATGTTCGATCGGGGGGCATTTCACCCGGGTCCTCCGGTCGGTTAAGAAGAATCTTTAATCCGATCGGATTGTACTAGTCGTGGCCCCGACCGGGGGCTTCACCGTGCCCTGGTCGGAGAAGCAAATGTTTTGCGGGAGCGGACTTTAGTTATCCGGTCGGGGTTAAAGGAGTAGTCCCCGACCGATGCGCTTTATGTGAGCGGGAGTGAGTTTGTCCGATTGGGGAATTGAAGAGTAGACCCCCCGACCGGTGATGTTTCAGTGTCCACGTGAGTTTATCCGATCGCGGGTTTTATTGTCCGATCGGGTATGAATGGTGAGACCCCGATCGATGATCCTTGAGTTTATCCGATCGTGGGTTTATTTGTCCGATCGGGTATGAATGGTGAGACCTCGATCGGTGATCCTTGAGTTTATCTGATCGCGGGTTTATTTGTCCGATCGGATATGAATAGTGAGACCTCGATCGGTGATCTTGGAGTTTATTCGATCGATGATTTAAGGCATAGTCCCCGATCGATTTAGTTTCGTGTCCACATTGGCGTTGACTTGACCTTGACTTGAACATGCGCCACATGGCTCCACTCAGTGATATTTAGGGGACCCCAATCTATCCACCCGTATCAATTTATTTTTTCTAATGCAAATGATAAAATAAATTAGTATAAAAAATAATAATAATGCACACCAGAAAATTTCAAATCATCCGGTCCGGTCCATATCCGGTTCGGTTCGCTTCTCCCGGCTTATTTCAATTCTCCGACTCCGAGGCGTGGTAGCGACGAGTCGACCTGATGGGCGGCATGGCGGCTGTCGATAGTCATGGAGGCGGCGATCTGGTCTCCCCCGGCGAGCTCCTCGGCGATTCCCGCGATCTCATCGCCGGAAGAGGAGCCTATGTCGCCCCTAACGGCCGATCCGTACGGGCTTCCCTCACTGGCACCCACCGTGTAACCCCACCGCAACCCGGCGCCCCCGACCAGGTCATCTCCTCTCCTGTCCTCCTTCCACTGTTAGGCGTAGAGCTACTTTTGTTGTTGTCGTTAAAAAAAAATTCTCGGTTGGTGTGCTGCGCAGAGATCGACGGTGGAAGTAATCGGGCATAGGGCTCAGGGTGCCGTTCCACAGCCCGGTTCCGTGGTTATTGCTCGTGTAAGATTTCTTATGTTTCCTTTCACCTTCTTATGGCTACTGTAACATGTCCTTTCATGTGAGATTTATTTTTTCTTTTCCTAAGCCTACTACCATGCGAGGTGAATTTGCATTGCCATTTATTTTGTTGTTTAGGGCAAAGTTGTTGAACGGCCATGGCCTAATGTTTGTTCTTATGAGACTGATATATTAAAATTGTCACTTTGATAATATGAATGGCAGAAGGTCAGCTAAATCAATGTTAAGGTGCCAACTCAAATGGTGTGTGCCATGCTAGTAATTATCTAAAAATGATGTATTCTTTCAATTAGCGCTATAAGCATGCTGAGTTTGGCCGAGCTTGATAATTCTCAAACTTCTTTGTTTATCTTATCGAGCTTGTTCTAGCTTGTTTATTTAAATCTTATCAAACTCGGGTCGAGTTCGAGCCCTTACCTGAGCTGAACTAATAAGATGGTGATTCTGATAATCTAGTGAAACCATTGATGCAATTAATAAAACTTAAAATGAAAGCAGGGAGAGCTGTGGTCATCTGAGCCTAGCATTATATTATAACTACATTGGCGTATGATATTCTTTATATTTTTTGATTAAAAACTGAAAAATAGTTTCATAAAGCTTTAGATAAGTTTGTGAACAACTTTGTTCAAGATCTTTCTTCATGAAGACTAACAACTAACAAGCCAAGGTTCAAGCATGTTTGTTTTATATAATACTTTATATCAAATGAACATAAATAATTTTTTATTGAGCCGAGATTTGTTCTTGTCATAGAACATTCTTTTGTAACCCAGATCAAAATAGCTGATACACCAATTACCAAGTTCTAGAGTTAAAAAATTTAGTTGCTGGTTTTGATACATGTCATTCTTCATCAAACAGAACAGAAGTTAAAATTTTAGTTGCTTGCAAGATCAAATTTGTCAACTGTAAAACTTTTGTTGTTGCTTACAACCTAGCTCATGCAGTACATTGTTATTGTTTGAAAGTTCACTTGTTGATGTGATATGTTGGTTTCTACACTTTGGACATTAGGGTTTCATTATAAGGCTAGTGGTGCACAAGAAATACAAGCTACATGCAGCTCTATGTATCTCTGTGATGATTGTAATAGAAGACATTGTTTTGGCAGGTTACGAAGGTTATAGCCCGCATGGCATCAGTAGATATAATGTGTGTCGAGTCCAAAGCTGTGAAGGAAAAGTTTACTGGTATAATCAGGTTGATGAGTATATCATATACTCCCTACAGACTTTTTTGTGTTGATTTCTGCTAGTTCACATATTTAGATGATTAAATTTCCTTGCAGTATTTCCACTATCCTAGAAACATTAAATAAGTTCTTTTTGAATTACTATATATCCACTTAAGGGTTATTTTTCGGCTTTGGATGGCCAATATCTAGAGTGTTAGAGAAGATTGACTCAGCATCTTTTTCCGAAGATATTTGAATATCTTATTTCTATAATACACAACAACAAGAGAATTAGGGTTTAATTTGTGGAAGTTATTGATTGATTTCACTGTCATAGGCAACAAGATGTTCGTGCAACTGAAATTGATAAGGTGGATATGTATCTCTCTTTCCATCCTGGTGATATTGTTCGAGCTCTCGTGGTATCCTTGAGTATTTCATGTGATATGTTATTTCCTACTGAGAATATTTTTTAAACTTTTTTATGCCTTGGCATAGTTTATCGACATATCTGATTTACTTATTGGGGATTATGTTGCATTGACTTAACTGTTGCTAAGCTTTCTCTTGGAGATGCAAGAGCATATTACCTTTCCACCGCAAAGAATGAACTAGGAGTAGTTTCGGCTCAAAGCATAGCAGGTATGTTGCTGAGATGAACTTCTTTGAATGTCATCCCTTTTACCATTTCGTATCTACCTGAAGGTTATTATTTCATGTTATTTAATTTTTACTTTGGTTAGCTCCTAATCGAATTCATATGTTACACGATGAATACGTTAGTTTAGAACACAACAGAGACAAGTTAATCTTTCATTGGCAAATTCTATATCAAACACTGGGAGTTTGTCTAACTATTTCTTTGTTTCATTTCAGGTGGTAACATGGTTCCAATCAGTTGGACAGAGATGCAATGCCCCTTGACTGGCCAAGTCGAACATAGAAAAGTGGCAAAGACTGCTTAAGATTTAAGGCTGGTTCTAACTGTTAGTCAAGGCAGATGTTGAAATTGAGATGTCGTTGCCATAAATTGATCTTGAATCATAGCTTGTATGTTGATTTTGTTCAGCTAGTGGGTACTTTTTCTTTTTCTTGCTATCAATTGTGAAATTTTCATTTTACTAGTTTTTTTTTTTCAAAGTATTTTTAGCTGCTTTGAAACGAATATTTACTTTTCAAATTGTTGAATATTTATAAGTTAAAGATTTTTTTCTTTAGATTAATAAAGTGAACAATTTTAAGAATTTAATTAAATGTAGATTGTAATAAAATAGTTGTGCAGAATCAAAATAAAGAATAATATCTAATATTATCAGCTGTAACCGAATCTAAAATTTAATGGCAGTGGCAAGCCGGACAACCGTTCCAACGGTGTTTGCTAAATTTGGGTCCGGAATCGAAGCACCAAACCAGTTCCCAGCCCTACATAATTATTCCCGTCCTTCCTCCCCGTTCCTCGACAGTCGTACGTTAACGTAGAACTCATCTTCCCTGGGCGATGAGCACGGCGGCGGTGAAGTGTGGCTCCGTCCACCGCCCGGAGGCGATCGCCACCTTCAACGACGCCCCCTTCCACCTCCTGGAGCTCACCATCATCTCCGCCCAGGAGCTCCACCCGGCCGCCCGGTCCACGGCCACTTACGCCTCTGCCTGGGTGGATCCGGCCCACAAGCTCCGCACTTGCCTGCTGGATACCACTGGCCACGCTGACCCCACCTGGAACCACAAGTTCCTCTTCCGCGTCGACGACGCCTTCCTCGCCTCCGACACCGCCGCCGTCGACATCCACTTCCTCCACGCCAGGCATCTCCGCCGCGACCGCCTCCTCGGCATCGTGCGCGTCGTCCTCAGCGCTGCCCTTCCCCGCCGCGTCGTCGCGCTCCAGGTGCGCCGCCCCTCCTCCCTCCGCCCCTGCGGTATACTCAACCTCAGCGTCGCCTTGCTCGGCCCCCACGAGAAGGAGATGCTGCTCTTCTATTACGACCTCTCCTCCGCCGCCGCCTCATTCTCCTACGAAGACCTCGCCGGCGCCAAGCGCCATGGAGGCCTCTCTGCCACCGGCGATCAGGAGAAGTGGAAGCTGGAGAGGAACAAGTCCGTGGAGAGGGAGGGCGGGCTGGAGGAGGAGGAGCGGGAGAGGGAGTCGATGGAGACGAAGCTGGAGATGTGGAAGCTAGACATGTCGCCGGTTAAGGAGACGGTGGAGGAGGGCCAACCGGGGAAGAGGAAGACGGGGCGAGGCTTCATGAGGTGCTTCTCATGCAGTGTGTGAGTGGTGAATTGGAAGAAAATCAAGTAGCTATTAAATAGATTTTTTTTTCTTTTTCTTTCTTTCTTTCTTATTGTTTATTTCTTAAATTCTAATGAAACCATGTATATGTTCAGCTGCCTGTCTATGTTTATGAATTATTTTGTTTGAAATAGTACAATCTATGAATCACCTTAGAAATAATGCTTTGATGAAAACTACAAGGGAAATCATGGCTTTAAATCATTCAACAATGCTTGGAACATCAAGTGCATTATCCAGAAGCAACAGAGAGTTGATAGTAGTCACCTACTAGTTTTGTTTGATGACTAGAAGGCCACAACATCCTTGCCCATCTATTTACCGTAAGATCGATATTAATATCGTAGTTTGATAAGATAGAGTTGCAATGTGGAATAGTCGTTGACAAAGTACTGAAACATTACCTTCTCAGGGGTAGCAGCCTTGTAGTTGTTATCTACTGCACTGCCTATGAGCATCTTTGGCATTGCAGTTACACCCTTGAAGAAGTAAGGATTATAGTGCAGATACTTCTGACTCTGAATTTGCAGATAAAATTAGTGAGCATTCTCACAAGCCGAAAGTAAAACTAAACATTTAGTGAAGCATAGTTTTGAGGATTATCTTTAGAAGTGTATTCATAAAGCGATAAAGATGCAAGATAGGAAGCAAATGCTGAACACTTTCAGTGAATAGACACAGGTCCTAAGACATCCACATTAATTCAATTTGGAATAGTTAGTTGCTTAGTTAAGTTGACGAGAAATATTACCAAAAAACTTCCAGTAAAATCAGGGTTCCCTGCCAATGAGGAAAGCATGTGGCTTTGTCTGTTATGTGGTGCCTGAAAAATTTTAGTTTGCAGTTTGTGTCATAGAAAAGTAAGGTAAATCTGGAAAGAAAGGGGACAAAATGTTAGCAGTCGATAGAACCGTTACCTTTGTGATGAAGCTCAAGTGTGGAGCATGTGCCACATCGACAAACCTCGGTGTTCTCTCACTTTTAAAGACAAAGTTCGGGTCACATAGTTTACTAGGACACACAAAGGTTTTGCCTTCATTTGGTCCCTCAAACACCTCAATATCAACAATAAGATTATTGTTCACTTCTTTTGCATCCAGTGCACCATGGTCTCGGTTTGAAAATAGAGAAAATGAATGGCAAGTGGAACAAGTTTGCTGGTAAACTTGTTGCCCGCGTCTAACTCTGCTCAATTTAAGCACCCAGCTTACAAAATTGAGAATGAATTCAAATCTTTGCAAAGTTCAAATTGAAAGGTTATAAATTGTAAGTAACTACAGAATTTGCCTTGGCATTCATTATATTGACACAAAAATCTCATTGCCGAGAAATGAGATAGATAGTAACCATCTCAACTAAATGAATATAATGAGCAATACTGCATATGTAATAACATTTTCTCTAGGACATTTATGTATTGGATGTTATATAAATTACTGAACATGGTTTT
The DNA here is from genome assembly GCA_038050645.1 of Hedychium gardnerianum. Classification (NCBI taxonomy): domain Eukaryota; kingdom Viridiplantae; phylum Streptophyta; class Magnoliopsida; order Zingiberales; family Zingiberaceae; genus Hedychium; species Hedychium gardnerianum. The sequence goes on from JBBUKS010000117.1 coordinate 2,553,266, forward strand.
CATGGCAAAGAAGTTAGTTCAATACTCACAAAGAATTGTCATTCACTAGGGAATCAAGGATGCCTTGGTGAGGCCAAGGATAGCGAGGACATGTTTCAGCATCATCAGCAGTTGCTACAGTGGCAAAGCTGAATATACCTGAGATTCCTGCTCCAATGACCATCAATGCTCTTACAGACCTATTTTTTCCAAATTTGCTTGACTGATCTGCATTAGATGCAGCCGATGGCACCGAAAGTGGGGCCTGTCTCATTGTAGAAATTTTCAACTGTGAGGCAACTTAAACAAGCTCCTAAGAACTAAAATAGAATGGTAAACGAATATATTACACTCATTTCTTTATCAGTTGGAAAAGATTGATATTGTTTGATCTTTTCCAATTGTTTTCAACTACATGTAACATCATCTCAATGCAATTGAAGTACAAACTGAGATTTGAACCCGAGACAACAATTCTTTCCAACAATTGTAGCGCTGCTCTTACCAGGAAAAACCATACTATATCTGAACAAATATCTCGAGATGTTCTAAAGGTATAATATCAATTTCAGAGAAAGGATTGCAGAAGCTGCTTACACATGATTGAATCTGCGACCTTTTTCTCAGAAGCTGGCTGATAATTCTCCCAGCCGCCATTTCACTCGATCAGTAGCAGCGTAAAAAAATACCTACTTGCAGGAAAGGACAGAAATCGATCGGGAATTAGATGTAGCAGATAATGAAAAGAAGGTCTATCAGTTTCAAGTTCTAAGCAATACATTTTCTCCAGAACAATGTGAACAATTTAGCTTGGACAAAATGCAATTCACTAACTAAATAGATGGCTAAACTCAAGAGAAGAAAAAATAAAAACTACATTTACTTTCAGTTTATGGATTAAAAAGCTTCTCCACCACTATAATCAGTATACTTATACATCGTATAAGTAAATCTGGACTGATCTACGAACCTCGATCGACAAATTCTAACAACAAAATTCGAGAAAATGAAAAGAACTGGAGGAATGCTGATCTACCTGAGAATGAGATCCACCGAGAAGGACAACGAGAAGAGGGACGAGAATTTAGGGTTCTGAGATTGGGAGTAATGTCGGCAGTGAGGCCACCTGGCGCTCCTTATCGCTTGTCTCATCCACACGCTTCCTACGTGGAAGACGAGTCATCCGATCTTCTATTAGTCAACTGATACTTCAGTAACTGATCGGACGGCTGAGATGAGGTGTTAGGATGGATAATATCAACGGTATTTTATTTATTTATATATATATATAATATTCCCTCTCTCTTCACCTCCAACGTCCAATTCCTCTGTTGCTCTGGCATCTCCAACGACGCCTTCCTCCACCTCCACCTCCTCCATCGCCCATACGAAGGAGGCACACCTCGTCTCCTTGCCGACGCCGCACCTCCATGGTCCGCAGGCGCCCCTCAGGCGTCTCCCCCTTCCCTGTGGAGGAGACCGACGAGGAAGGCGCCGCGCTAGAATGGCCCTTGGGCCGCCTCGACGACCTCACCCGCGACGACTTCCGCGCCACCGCGTACGAGATCTTCTTCACCTCCTGCCGCTCCTCCCCCGGCTTCGGCGTCCGATCGGGCACTCGCGACCCCCACGCCGACCAAGCCGGCCGTTCCCCCGCCTCCTCCCACGTCGCCGGCGGCGTCGGAGGGGGCGCGAATATGTCCATCAACAGCCGCATCAAGAAATCCCTAGGTCTTCGCACGCGGCGGGCCACCCCGATGCGGGTCATGTCGCACCTCTCGTCGCCCGTGATGTCGCCCGCCATGGGCGTAGCCGGAGGATCACTAGGTCTGTCCTCGGGGAAGATGAGGCAGCGCCTGATGACCTCGGCGGAGATCATGCGCCAGCAGATGGGAATCACGGAGCAGCGAGATAACTGCCTCCGGAAAACCCTCGTCCGCACCTTCGTCGGTCAGGTACCATCTCCCTAACCCTTCCCTGTCATCGATTTAACCTAATCGGAGCTAATCTTGTATCCATCGCGTTGTTCTTCGATTAGGGCGGAAAAAAGGCGGAAACCATCATTCTTCCCCTGGAGCTCCTACGCCACTTGAAACCCTCGGATTTCAATGATGCACACGAGTACCACCATTGGCAACGGAGGCAGCTCAAAATCCTCGAAGCCGGCCTCCTCCTGCACCCTTCCGCCCCCTTGGACCGAATGAACTCCGTGGCCATCCGATTCGCCGACGTCATCCGATCGAGCTCCGTGAAGCCCATAGACACCGGTAAGAACTCGGAAGCCATGCGCACGCTTTGCAACTCCGTCATGGCCCTCGCGTGGCGGTCCAATGGGGTTCCCGGCGTGGTCTGCCATTGGGCCGACGGCTACCCCCTCAACGTCTACCTCTACCTGACCCTGCTCCGCTCCGTGTTCGACCGGAGAGATGAGACGGTGGTGCTCGACGAAGTAGACGAGCTTCTCGAGCTGATGAAGAAGACATGGAGCACCTTCGGCCTCAACAGGACGGTCCACAACGTCTGCTTCACTTGGCTCCTGTTCGAGCAGTACATCACCACCGGGCAAGTGGAACCCGACCTGATCTCCGCAACGCTGGCCATGCTCGTCGAGGTGGCCAACGACGCCAAGAGGCAACACAGAGAGCCCGGCCATGTCCGAGTTCTATCGGCTCTGCTCGGCACGATGCAAGCGTGGGCCGAGAAGAGACTGCTCGAGTACCACGAGTGGTACGACAAAGGCGCAGTCGGGGCGATGGAGAACGTGCTGGGTCTGGCGCTCCTGACCTCGCGGACACTCAGCGAAGATGCTTCGACCAACGGAATCATGGGGGTTTTCCTGCAGCGCACGCCTTCGTTTCGAACCAAATTCTCATCCTTAACCTCCGTCGAACGGTATATCAGGTCTTCCTTGAAGACTGCTTTCACCAAGGTCCATTGTTCGAGTCCTTCAGCTCCATCTTTCACATCAACTGTGAAGGTTTTGTGAAGGTCGTCGTCTAATTGTTTCAGGTGTTCGAGAACGGAAACGGGAAGTTCGATAGCATGGTGGTAGAAGTAGACGAGGACCCAAATGACACGCTGGTTCATCTGGCGAAAGAGGTAGAGAACTTGGCCGTGTTCGAGAAGGAGAACTATAGCTCCATACTCAGAAGATGGCATCCGGTCCCGGGGGCTGTCGCACTGATGACACTCCACGCTTGCTACGGCATCGTGCTAAGGCAGCATTTGTCGCGGATTGAAGGCCTGAGCAACGAGTTGGTCAGGGTCCTGCACGTTGCCGGGAAGTTGGAGAAGCTGCTGGTGCAGATGGCGGTCGAGGAGTCAGCTGAGGCAGAGGCAGAAGCGAAGGCAATCTTGAGGGAAATGGTTCCGTACGAGGTGGACTCCATCATCTTGAGCCTGTTGAGGAACTGGATAGATGAGAGGTTGAGGATGGGGAGAGAGTGTGTTACCAGAGCCAAGGAAATTGAGGTAACATAAACTGATACTAGAAGAATCCTCCTCGATTGTGAGTGTATTTTGCTGATCTTGGAAATACACGACAGAGCTGGAACCCAAAATCCAAGACGGAGCCATATGCGCAGTCGGCAGTTGATCTGATGAAGGTGGCCAAGGTGACGGTGGATGAGTTCTTCGAGATCCAAGTTGGAGGGAGGGATGACCTTGTTCAGATCCTCACGGCAAGCTTGGATTCTCTGATTCAGGATTACACTTCTTTCGTCGCATCGTGCGGTGGGTAGATTTTGTTACGAGATCTAGTCGTTCTGAATCTTTTGCCTTGAATTCGTCGTGTTCTTCTCAGGTTCAAAACAGAGTTACATTCCAGCCCTTCCGCCATTGACGAGATGCAACCAAGATTCCTTGGTCTTCTTCCTGTGGAAGAAGATAGCCGCCCCGTGCAGAGCCGGTATCGACCCCGGCCTCTTCGGTTGTAAGTCCGGGGTCAAGCCCAACCTTCTCCACGTCCGCAGGGGCGCCGGCGACCGCATCACCCATCCCCGCCCCACCGTCAGCCGCGGCACGCAGCGGCTCTACGTCCGCCTCAACACCCTCCATTACCTCCTCGGCCTCCTGCACTCCGTCGACAAGTCCCTCTCCTTCTTCTCCCGCTCCGGTCCTTCCCCTTCCCCACGCACTCCCCGGTGCACCCCGCTCCGCCGCCGCGCAGGCGGACCAACTAACTTCGACCTCGCCCGCTCCGCCATCCACGCCGCCATCGCCCACGTGACCGAGGTCGCCGCTCACCGCCTCATCTTCCTCGATTCCGCCTCGTCCTTCTATGACTCCCTCTACGTCGGCAACGTGGCCGAGTCCCGCGTCCGACTCACCCTCCGCTCCCTCAAGCAGAACCTCTCCCTCCTCGTCACCGTGCTCTCCGACCGCGCGCAGCCGCTGGCGGTGCGCGAGATCATGAAGGCATCCTTCGAGGCCTTCCTGCTGGTGTTGCTCGCCGGCGGCCCCGCCAGGGCCTTCTACCGCTCCGACTACGAGATGGTGATTGAAGACGTGGCCAACCTGAAGCGCATCTTCTGCACCTGCGGCGAGGGGCTGGTGACGGAGGAGGTGGTGCAGAAGGAGGCGGCGGGGGTGGGAGGGGTGGTAGCGCTGATGAGCCTACCGACGGAGAAGCTGGTGGAGGACTTCACTCTCATGGCGTGCGAAACTATCGGGCTGGGAAGGTCCATGGAGAGGTTGCCGATGCCGCCGACGACCGGCCGATGGAGCAGAACCGACCCCAACACGGTGCTCAGGGTGCTGTGCCACCGGAACGACGACGTCGCCAACAGGTTCTTAAAGATGGCTTTCGACTTGCCGAAGAGGAAATGATGCGATGAAATTAAATAAATAAATAAAAATGTATATAAAAAAAGTTGCCAGTGATCTTAGGAACCAAACCATCATTCTAACAAGCCGAGTTAATAAACTGTCTCCTTTATTACAATATATAGAGCCAAAAATACAAAGCACTTCTAAAAAGATACCCACTTGAGTTGCAGGAAAACAAATTACTTTTTTTTTTAATCCCTAGAATACTGGCAACATGGTATTCTTTTGTTCTGAATGATAGAAGGGAGGGAACCTGCTTTTGAAAGAATCTACAAGTTATTCACTTACAAGTTCGTCTTTGGTTTAGTTCCAGCAGCCACACGCCTTGTGAGGGACCTCATCGTCACAAACTCTTCAGCAGCAGAAGGATGAATTCCAACCTGCGGTAGAATTAAGATTTCAGATGCACAAATAAGAAATGGATAAATTGAAGACCTGATATGATTATAGCTAATCAGAATATCAAATTTTTATCTTAGGTAAGATCAGAAAAGGAATCAACAATAGAGGTCTCTCTCGTAGCCACAGACAGACATTTTCTAGATAATTCAATGAAGTTTAAATGACTCCGAGCATGTCTTACCGTGCTATCGAATTGTGCTTTAGTGGCACCGCATTTGAGTGCAACAGCAAGACCCTGAATAAAACAATAAAATGAGCGTGAATTTAGGGGGAAACAGCAAATTTAAATGTAGCTTGAGAAAATGATAGGAGTTCAGTAAATTATCTCATACGAGAGTGTGCATATCCTTGGTATTTTGTGCTAAGTTGAACATACCTGCATGATTTCAGGTGCATCTGGCCCGCACATTGATGCACCTAATACTTTATCTGTCTCAGAATCGACGACGAGCTTCATAACTGTCTTTTCTTGCCTTCTGGAAACATGAAAGAAATAAAAGTGAATAAATCAGAAATCATATTTCTATATAAAATTTTCCATAGTGATGACACTGACAAGCATGCTCAAGTGAGAAATGCACATATATCATATTTACAAAGACTACTAGCATGCTTTATTCCTTTCATTAGCCAGAAGAATACCATCGGGTACTTATTGCAGTTTAGTATCATTATCATTTCATATATTTACCATTGATGGTTGTTCGATAAGCACATAAATGGATTGAGATGCCGAAAGTTACCCATGATAAGTACATATTTTCTTTTCTTACTAACAAGGAAAGAAACTTACCCAGAAATAGTGTTCTTCATAGGATTGAAGGATGATGTGTAAACAAGAATATCATTCTTTGCTTGCTCCAGAGCCTGTTGCTCACTGAGACCGACTATTGAAAGTGGAGGTATGCTAACAGACAAGTAGAATGCCATAAGTAAAATTCCAAGAGAAACAAACTGATTATTGAAAATAATAATAATGATATCTTAAGATAATAGTGGGTTCAGATAAATATTAAAAATGATACCATCCTATTTAATGTGGAATGAGAAACAAAATTCACCGGGCATTGACATAAAACAAAGTTATAAATAGTTGTTTTGAAGCAATAAAATTTTAGGCATGGTGAGGTATCCAGAAACAACTACTTTCATACGCAATGCCATTATAGAGCCTCAGATGTTGCCAAATTAAGAATATTTTTTATTGTAAGCAAGAGTTTGTGTCTTAAAAAGGACGTCAAATCATGTCAGAGATATTGTGACACCCTAATTTAGTCTCAAATTGTGAGTTGTGAATAATGGGAGAGTATTTTATAAGGTTATATGAGTGAACTTTATTAGTTAAGTATAAGCATTTTGGCTGGTGGTTGGGCCAAAAAAAAATCAGGTACTTTCTGATTTTTAAGCTTTGTTTTTAATAGCTTTAAGATGTAAGAATATCCAGAAAATCAGGTACCCAGCGTGATGTTTTAGCACAGCAACCAAAAACAATGTATGAACTGGCACAGGCAAATGAGGAACCAGGGAGTTCCAAGAAATAACATCAGATACAACTGCAAACATCCTAGATCATGTAAGATTTGAAGATTTGAGGAAATTTGACAATTGGGAAAGTGGAGTGATTTCAGTGTATCAGATGCAGGTTCAAAACATCTCAAACTATTAAGACACTAGCTTCATGAAAAGTTATTCTCAAAGAAAAATTACCAAAAGACAGCACAAGGTATGTCAGCATAATCAGGTTTAGTTGGCTGTCCTCCGAACACAGTTTTCTGCAATATAAATAGAAGATCAGCTATATGTGGCAAAATTACTAAATAAAAGAGACTTCTGCATAATCCAAAAATGGAAACTTACAGAAAAACAAGTTCCTTCCATTAATGCCACAGGGGTAAGATTCATCCTGTTTGTCACATCACCAACAGCCCATATGTTGGGAACAGAAGTGCAAGAATATTCATCAACCTAAGAATATAATAGAATATGTCAAAAATTAGGGGGAAAAATGTGTAACGATTCTTCATAACATTGTAAGGTCCACAAATCTAAGCCTGTTAAAAAAACTATGCAAACAACCAAAACAAAAATTTGCAGCAACTAAGGGATCCAAAACCAAAATTTCTACATCATAGGAAAAATAATTAATAGTGAGAGATAGTAAGTGAACGCCAATAAGATATCCACATAAGCGTTCAAAAAATCAGTGGAAAGATGCGTTGAACAAATAAAAAACCTTGATTGCCCCTGCATTGTCAAGCTCGACACCAACAGACTGCAAATTCAACCTCTTTGTGTTTGGTACCCTACCTGTATTTTTGTGCATTATCATATTAGATATTCAAATTTTGCCATGATTATATGGAATGGTCATGCTATGCCATGTTAATACTGAATATATACTGTGTATAAGAAAAAAAAAGTGCAAAAAGCACTGTTTTAAATACCAACAACACAGTCGCAGACAACAAACTGGTTGCCAGAAACAATGCATTAAGACGCCCAAAAACCCATATTACCTGAGGAACCAGGCCCTTGGTTGAGCAAAGCATATCACTTTCAGCGAATATTTTAATACACTCAACCCAGTCGAATTATACAAGTATATTCCATCAGAAGATATTCATTAGAATTGATTTAACATTTAGGTCATTTGTTCATGTAATGCTCTCATCAAATTAATGTCACTTATTGTCATCCAAAAAATATAGCAACAGAATCCATGTTCAATTATTACAGAAAAATCAAAATCAAATTTTATTATATGTAGATAGTTGGAGGACATTATTATAGCAAAATCAGAATCAAATTTTATTACATGTAAACAGTTTTAGAACACTTGTATATTAAGGCACAAAAAAGTATATTAGGCCATTTCCTAAGACCTCAAAGTCATCAGCAAGTGGTTGATACTAAAATCATGGTGCACCACAAGAAATAGATGCATAACAGTGCCTGACAGGAGGGTTCACCAAACAACCTAATAAACTGGAGTTAATGATATGAACAACTGTGTTTCTAGTTCCTACATTAATAGATTGCACTATAATTTTTACGTTGTGCATAGAGACCACGATTCTTCACAAGATATAAATCTAAATGAACTGTCCAAAAAGTTATAGACAGAAAAAATTCAACCCACAATCAGAAAGCAATTTCATTGCTTTAGTTTCATGCCATAGTGGAATACATGCTGAGTTGTTAACCTCATAAAATATGAAAGTTTCAGTATGAATGTTAATTAAATACAGAATTAAGAAAAAAATACCAGACTACCTGTCGCAAATAAGACAACATCTGCAGTGAATTCATCTCCATGATCAGTCAAAGCACTTATCCCATCTTCACTTTTCCGCAACTAATAGAAAATAGTTTTGAGGAGTTTAGAAGTTTGAGAGAAATATATAATTCTAAAATTGCTGCACTAAATTTAAAATAAATAAACAAACAAACTGAACCTCAGTTAAATTTGTTCCAGGGTGCAATCTTATGCCTCTTCCTTCAAGATTTTTTGCAACAACAGCTCGCATTTCGTCATCAAAGCCCCTTTGTAGTTAAACAGATGAAAGTCAAATGCAAGAGATTTAAAAAAGTGTGACTAACTCATCAACAGACAGCAGCAGGAAGATAAAGCACATCGAGCATATATCACTCCTGTGCATTAAAGGTTTAAGTGCCTATTCAGAATAAGTTACCATTCATCTTCAAATTTGACAAAGGAAAAGTTGTTGGATGTTACTTGATACTTTGCATGTTGTGGTATAAAATTCATTGAAGTTGCAGATTAAGCACAAAGAAAATAAACCTAATATGTCACCTCAAAGGCAGTTCCTTCCTGTAAAATACATCCACTTCTGCACCCATGCCCTTCCATATTGAAGCAAATTCTAAAGCAATATACCTGCAACCCATGATAAAAATTTGGAATCCAACACACTGGAAAATATTTGTTTTTACTGAAAGAAATACCACATGCAATTTTTCACGTACCCCGCACCAAGTATCACCACACGTTTAGGTAGTTCCTCCAAACTTAAGGCCTCATCAGAAGTAATAGCCAATTCCTGCTATGTAAGAAGCCAGATACATAAATAGAGACAAAACACTACAAAAATTAGGGATGATGGAATCCAATATCTATGATCTACAAAATAATTGTTTCTAATTCAATATGCTTCGGGTACATAATGCAAATGTTCCAGTAAAAACACACAGAATTGACCATCTAAAAAGATTCTAGAAAGAAGGATCAGTGACAACTTTCAGCAGTGTAGAACTAAAATACTAAATCCAGTTACCATTACATCTTCAAAGAACTTAACATAGCAGGAGTTATGCAGGATGTATTTATAAAATTCATGCTAAAAATATAGGTAAGGCAATTACAGCTAACTGCTTAGATTATCTAAGTAAAAGGGAAACATAAAGTAATACTCCTTATCATATATTATGATATGCATTATCAAATAAATGGCACTGATTTGAAATAAAAAAGAAAGCTTATGGAGATTGATAATTATATATATTAAGAGTCATATGAAGGAAGAAGTTCCTAATTATTTGTATGATTAGCGGAAATCATATAGAAATTCTCACGAAAGTTGAAAGATAAGTCACGATATCGCGATCAAGGATGAAAGGGTAGACAGTATATCGATTTCAACAAAAAAAACTGATGATAATGCCAAGCAAACCACCTTGAAATGAACAAATCCCAAAAGATATGTAATGTGGAATATTACATATTGATGAAGAAACAAATACACAGCTACACAAACCTTGCCAGGAATATTTGCACGTTGTGCTCGACTACCAGTTGCAATCAAGATATGCTTTGCTGAATGCTTCTTTGTTGTACCATCTGGTTCTGTTATTTCAACTGTATGGGCATCTATTAGCTTCCCCTCGCCTTCAATTATTGTCACACCAGCATTTGATAATAACCGCTTATATATTCCATTTAAACGAGCAATTTCCTGTGTCTGAAACAAGATGACAGAAGATTTGAGCAAGTCATGAATTAAATAACTTAAAAAAAAGGTTCAGGTGAAGTGCATAATAGCATGTTCCTCTTAAGTTTCCAGTAGCCATAATTACTGAAATAAGCACATGAGAATAAAAAGTAGCTTGGAAATGAGTTAATATGAACAAAAATTGATGATTAATACAGAAATACCAATTACAAGGTTAAGTAGTAATAAAATTATCACGAGAAGACAAAATTCAGGATAAAGGGGAGTCTAGGCTAAATAATTCATGAGAAATAAATCTGTAAAGAATTCCATTTGGATCACACCTAATAGAGGAAACACAGAAAGGTACAAACACAAGCAACAACAGAATAAAACAACCACAACCTTCTAAGGCAAAGTAGCTTAATCTTATTCATTGGTTAAACATGAATAAAATTTTAGAAAGGTAGGAAAGCAGCTTAATCAGCATGTAGATTATCAAATTAATCTCTACATTCATGGTTGCAATCCCATCTTCAAGGAATAGATCACCAAAGCAAATAGTAACAGAAATATTCAAGTTCTTACAGACCTTATTGTGCAAAAGTTTTTTCCAGTTGAAGTTAATTTTGCCATCAATCTCCCATCCAAAATTCCTAGAATCCTGTAGGAAAGATTACCAATTAAAAACATAAACCAGATAAAAATAATGTTTCCACATACTTCCAGAGAGTACAAAATCAATAACAATGTTGTGAAAAGTAGGAAGCATTCAAAGTAGTAAAAAAGCAAACTTTTTTATAGTCAAATCAGCAACTATAAGGTAGAATTCGTGTGGATTATTAACAAGCTTTTGCGTGCTAGATATCACAGCTGTGACATAAGGGATACATTTTCCATCGTGGCATCTAATATTTGCTAAGACCAAAGGATGAAACAGATATGAAGTCATAATTTGTCAAAGAACAAATAAGACGTCCAGTAAATCTATGGTCTCCCAGGTGTTTTCTCTGGGTAAAGAAATAAGTAGAAAATCAATTTTCTGCTCTTACCATTGTTCAAGCTTTGAGTTTTTCCCATTTAGTATTTACACTCACTTCAATTAACTCAATTAGTCAAATATGTTTGAAAACCACATACAAAAGAGACTAATCTAGACTGTGACAATTAATCAAGCACTATTGCGAAGAATAATGACTCAGAAATGACCTTCATTAGTATATCCCAATAGCCCTACCATTAATAATTATCAAAATCACTCAGGCTCACATTGTAATGGTGTAGGTTATGATCAGTGTTTCTCAGGAAAAAAAAATGCAGATAAAGATGATAGGAGTACTATGACTATAATTAATAAACTTACACAAATCTTTTTTTCATTTTCCCTAATATTGACTTATTAAGCAAATAGCATATATGATTTAAAGTTTGAGTATAAAGCACTTTTTGTTTCATATTTTTTCCCATTTCCCAATCACCACTTTCCAAAATTTTACTGAAAATGTTTCAGAAAAAATGTTCCAAAATGTACCAGAAATTCAAAGCTAAAACTTAATCAGGTTATATTAAGTGAATTAAAATATTTGTTTAATGAATTACTGCGACAGCACAGAGAGGAAGGATCTGATTAAAAGTTTAGAAGACTTCATGAAACCCCTCCAATTGGCTAACTAACAGTAGATGAAATATTGGGTAAAGATTATACCTCAAATTCGCCTCTAAATTCTGAGCCATAAACCAATATCTTCTTAGGAACACATCCACGAATAACACACCTGAACATCATAAGATGGCTTATGATCAATAACAAGAGGACAATAATACAAATGGTTTGATATATGTTCAAAGTGATTGACTAACAGATTTCCTGTCACACATTGAAGTATTTCGACATATAGCAAAACCAGTGGGTCATGTAGCAGCTGTTCAAATCCATTGTTATTGCTGACTAAATTTATGTCATGACAATAGCCTCATTTAACCACAAAGCTCTCAGGGTAATTAATATAGATCCAGGACATTGGTGTGGAAGGAATGCTCAATAAATATAAATTCATTATTAAGATATAACCTCCAAGAAAATATTCAATCCGAAATTGGAGCAAATCCAATTATTCCTATGTTTCCTACGAATATCTGATATATAGAATCCCTTGTCAAGATCCAACATCTATACATGATAACATGTAATTTCTGGTTTGTCACAAAATAAAGCTTCAGCTTCATGGCTGGGTTTAAGCTTACAAGAGAGTTACAAATCTACTTATTAGGTTTAAGAAGTGTAAAAAAAAAACAAGAACACATTTTATTTAGATATATAGTGCACGACTGAAAATCTTTAGCATCATTAAAACAAAACCAAACTGAAAGAAGAAAAAACAAACTTACGTTCCACCTACACCTCCAATGACCTCTGAACTGATGGGATGAAATGGAAGCTCACAAATAGCAACCTACATTGTTATTAACAATACAACAGGTAAACAACAACAACAACAACAACCGAGCCTTATCCCACTATGTGGGGTCGGCTATTACAACAGGTAAAGAAACAAACTAATAATTTGCTAGTCCAACAAAAAAACAAGTCTGCTACAAGAATACAGCATATTCATAGATATCCCAAAATTTTAACGGCACGAATAAATTAAGGTACATAAACCAACAAATTTAACTGTACGAATAAAATCTCCCAAAACTCATCGTGAAGCCAATAAAAATCCAACTTGAAACAAAGTTCGGAGGATAAATATCACAAATAGACAAAGATGACAATACTCGTCACTAATCTGCATCCCAAGACAACAAAGTGGTCGCAGCTACTCGGATCCTCACTGAGGCACGAAACGAAACTATGGCAATTCACTAAATCACATTCTAAGAACCAGAAAAGGGTATCAATCCACCAATTTTCTCTAGAATAAATAGTTCCGAACAACAGGATGAGACCCCACTTCACTAGAAAAGTCAATATTTTAAAGGCAAAAAACGACGGAAAACTAAAACAGAACTGTGTATTTTTTGTCATCGTCATGATCATCCTGACCTTGGCTCCAAAGGCAGCAGAAGTTCGAGAGGCCCGTACACCGCCGCTGCCGGCCCCGATAACGAACAAGTCGAAATCGTATTGTTTAGTTTCTTCTCCAACTTTGTCGAGCTCCCCGTCAACCAACATCTTCCTCGCCATGATGATTCTTCACTGACTACGATATCAACAACACACATAAAACATAAAGTCAAAACTTCACAAAACCCTCATCCAAGAACCAACTAACAAAAAAAAAGATCGGCGAGAATTGCAGAAGCACCTTACCTCCCTAATCAAAACTAAAACGAGGACGAGTCTGCTGATAACCAAATTGATAGGCAATCCTGCAGACTATGAAGAAGAAAGCGATCTCGCCAAAGCGAAGTTGGAGACGTTCTTCTTCAAGCGGCGGATCAATCGTTCAATTCCGGAATTAATCGCTCCACTTCTATATTACCTAATCGGTTGTGCTAACCTGCCATTTTCGAATCCAAACGGAACTTTACTCCCATTTCAACCAAGCGCACAATTGGTTGCTATCTTGAAGCCCACCAGCTTGGCCCGCAATGGCTCGGCCATTATATCCAATCCCAAGCAGGTAAGCAGTGTGGGTGGAAAAAAATACGTGCTGAAAATAAACAAAAAATTGAGGGCCATGGGAGGAGATGACGTCACTGAATGTAAATAGCATTGGCGATCTTGACCGTAGAGTTATCATGATGGACGGCCAGGATGAGTCAATATTTACGGATTTAGTTTTTCCGTTCAACCATCAGGTGCGTTCTTCTTCGTCACTAATGACGCCAGCAATGAATTTATTTATTTTTAAAACGGTTTTATAAAGGGAAAAAATTAAAAGGAACCAAAAGAGATCTCATTTTTTTTTAAAAAAAAATATTAGTAACTTTTAAAAATATATTTTATTTTGGTAACGTTAATTGTAGTTACAGTTGTTAATACGTAGAATAAAATTATCTTTAATTATATTTCCAAATACTCTCATTATAATTTAATATTTTTTAAAAAAAAATATTTTTCTTAATGCTTTATCAAAATAATAAAAACATAAAGTATTCTGGTAAGAAATATTTACTTTTGCCAAAATAATTATGGGATTCAAAATATAAGATACCAAAATTTGATTGCAATGGGATTCCAAAGAATCAACTTTTGAAAAAAAAAAAGGAGGATTTTTTTGGTTGAAAAGACAAAAGTTAAAGAAATGATAAGGTTATAAAACATGTGTAAGTATCTAAACCTCAAATCTAGATCTTTAGAGGCCTTCCTCAAACTAAAAGTCTTCATAATATTCTCAAAGGAAAAAAAAATACTTATAATTGTTCATGTTTAGGCCGAACGTCTATTTGCCTCGTTTAGTAAACCTAACGCGTTCAGTCTACTAGTCTAGTTCGATGATATTATCATAAAAAGAGGATAATTTAATTACAAGAATTACAATCTTCTCCCTACTTTTTCATCTTTAACACCTTGTTATTTACGCATTCTCTTCTCTTAAAAAATGCAACAAAATTAACAAGTTGAATACGACAAAAACAACGGCCAGATAAGAGAGAGTGGCCTTCTCCGACGAGCGACCGCCGGAGGTGAAGAGAACCGGGCGCGTAACCGCTATCTTGTTGCAGCGCCTCAGGTATCGGCCTACAGCGGCGTCGTCGACATCGAGCTCCTCGCCCAGACACAGTTCCTGATTACCGGCCAGCTTCAGCTTGCCATCGAGGCGGCGGACGAAACCGGCGGAAAAAGGAACGCGGCCACGTAGCCCATTGTTCTCCAGGTTGATCTCCATGGCTGTGCTCTCCATCCGCTGGAACTGCTCCGGGAGCTCCCCTTCGAGTTTGTTATTGTCCAACGCCAGGTAGGTTACTCTTCCCAAGTAGACTCCCATCGATGCCGGAATGTTGCCGACCAGACCGAGCCGCGACATTCCGACTCCCAGGACGCCCCCCAGCTTATGCCATATCTCCGGTATGGCGCCGCCGACGGGGTTTCCGCTCAGGTGCAACAACCGCAGGTTCTCCAGTTCTGCCAGGAATGCTGGCACGCCGCCGGTGAGTCGGTTGTCGCTCAGATCTAGAAGTTCCAGCCATTTGAGACGACCGAGTTCAGCCGGGATCCTGCCTGCGATTCTGTTGGAAGAGATGTCCAGCTTGACCAGCTCCATCAGGCTACCGATGTCGGACGGGATCGCCCCGCCGATGCGGTTCCCACTTAGATCCAACACTTTGAGGTGGGCGAGTCGTCTTATCGAGCGAGGAATCTTGCCTCCTATACAGTTCTGCGAAAGGACCAGCTGCTCCAGGCCGCGGAGATCTCCCACCTCGGGAGGAATAGTTGCGGATATCTGCGATCCGGAGATGATGAGGCGGCGCAGGCGAGACAGTCCGGCGATTCCGCCCCCGAGACGGCCGCCGAGAGAAGGGTTCTGGTAGAAGGCAATCTCCTCGACGGTGGATGACAGATTCCAGAAGTCGAGGGGGAGGATGGCGTTCGCCGCGGTGAAGCAGTTGTAGAAGAATACCTTTCGGAGGAAAGGGAACGAGGAGAGGGAGGTCGGGAGAGTCGCGTTTGGGCCGCACGGCGGGTTGTTGGAGAAATCAGAGACGTTACCGAAGTTGAGCTCCACGACGTGAGGGGATCCGTCGTCGTTGGAGGAGGGAAAAAGATCGCAGACGAGTCCATGGGGGCCGAAGAGGCACAGATCGTCGGGGTAGAGCGAGCGCCAAGGAACAGAAGGGTTGACGGACTCGAGGGCGCGGTAGGCCGCCTTCTGCTCGAGTTCCGGCAAGCGTAGAAGCGGAAGGTCCACTCCATCGCCGGCGACGACGATGCATCGGAGGAGGAAAACAACCAGAGTAACAAAGCAGCGACCTTCGAAAGCCATCGAAGAAGCAGATGAAGCCATGGCGGTGGCTTCTCACATTTATAGCGAGAACGCGAAGGAAGTTATTTCACGAGAAAACCCCTAAAAATTTACACAATAACCAGATATGAATAATTGTTTCATTTTCTTTTTGCAAAAACAAACAAACTTCAATACTGTCAAAATTACTTTAATATTCATTAAAATTATTTACTTTTATTAAAATTTATTTTTTTTAAAAGAAAAGTCATTACTTGTACTTTGAGGGCTTCACTGTCTTTTCGAAAGGGAAGCCCGATGAGAATGTTCTGCGGACGCCGCCGCTGTCTCGTGTTTCGTGCGACTAGCTCCCTCAAAGTTCTCCATGGAAGTTGCCGTCCTCCCTGATTAGGCGAGAAAGATTACGAGGCGCCGACGGGACCCGCCGCTTTGCAGTGTTTGTAGTGTGGGCTAGACCGGTTTTGTCGTTTTTGGGAAAGTCGGGCCACGCGGCAGCGGAGAGGAGGCAAAGGCTGGCGGCAGCCGCCGACAGCGGTGGGGCAGCGGCGGGCTGGCGCGGCCGGGGGTTCGGGTTGCGCGCCGGAGAACGAGGGGCCCGGTGAGGATAAGTGTAGATTTACTAGTTTTCTGCCATTGCTTAATTTGCTTTGGCCTGCATGCTTATAAATTACTGGAATGGAATAAAATAAATAAATATAGAGTTTATATTTACTATTTTTTTCTGTCATCCTTTAGAATACACTTTAAAAAGACTTTAAGTATATTTGTTCTCCAAAATGTCATTGTAACTCCAAATTAAAAAAAAGAAGTATAAATCATTGATGAACATCTTTCTTCTTTTTTTTTCACTTCCCCGACATTTTCTGTATCAGCATGTTAAAGAACATATCAATCATCAAACTCTAAATAATTTAGAAAAATACCAAATATTATTTCACAGGACAGAGAGGAGCTCAATGAAACTCTTCTCCCAGCATCACTAGGCTGCGCCTGTGCTGACCCAGATGGGCCCCACAAGAGGCATTCGGCGGTCCCCACTCGATGATGCTGAGCACAGGCCGGGTCACGGCCAGTACAGTAACGCTGCAATGCGGCCAAGTCCAGGGTGGCCCCATCGCCCTTTTGCTGACGTCATCGCCTGCTCGTAGGGTCCATGGTGACCTGGCATTTGCTGAGCTGGATATATATATACAAGTAAATATAATGGCAAAGTTAGTTAAGAGGTGGAAGAAGGAGTGAATCTTCATTATAGTAAATTTAGTTTTGTTTCTAACTTAGTAAAATTATTATTGAATGAAATATTAGTATTTTTCTTTATTATGAGAATTCAAAACTTAGTTTTGTTTCTAACTTAGTAAAATTAGAGATCTTTGCAATACTCAGATTTTTTTTTAGTAATATTTCATTCGCACTTAAATGAATAAACACTTTCGATGTGGACAATTAGTCATCTTTATTTTTTATAAATAAATTATATTTATTAAGATAAGATCGAGTATTATATTCAGAGATCAATAATATCTCATGATTGATATAATATCCGATAAATCATCTCATTATTTAACTGTCTCTCATAAAAATATAATTATTTCTAGTTCTTTATACAAGATGTATTAAAGTCAGCATTGCAAGATGTTTAATTTTAATCAAGATTCAGCCTCCTCCGAAGAAATATCAAAAAATACGTAAACATTCGCTGATAAATAGATATTTCTTGTCTCATATATAATCACTTTCTGATTCTCCTCCATAATACCATCATAGGAGGGCATCTACAAAATAAATACTTTTGTATCTCCATCTCTCGCCTACCAAATATATAACATCGATCCTTTAAATATTTCTTCTTGTCTTTAGTGGAAAATCATTTTGAAACTAAAATTCAGAATATAGTTGTCTTTAAATATTCTTTATCGTCTTTAGTGGAAAATCATTTTTAAGCTAAAATTCAGAATATAACTGCATGACTAAATCATTTTTAAGCTAAGACTTTCATACCGTTCATGCTCAGAGCATTTTAGGATTAAGATGCGAAGTCATATGTCTTGGCCCCTCTTTCATCTTATCTGAATCAATCCGTCGATCTTTATATAATATTTATCATCGATTCAATAGTTACAAAGATAAAATCCCAAATTTATAATATTGGACATGATAGTTATAGTAATTTCAACTGCTACAATTGTAAGATTTGTATGATGGAGCATGAAATTTTTTTAATATGAAGTAATTAATTATTGACCCCTAAGTTCGCTTAATTAGTAAATGCCATAATCAAGAACCAAATAAGGTTTTAACTGTTAAAACTATAATATATTTATCTTTGGGGGGTTAAAGGATTATTTATATATTTGTGTGTGAGAAAAAAAATACAAGGTCTAATATTGCATTAATTGTGGGGACCCAATGGAGGAAGACCAATGAATTGAATTATCTATCCTACGAAACCATAAAAAAGATAATTTTTACGAAGATGTTTTTCTTATCCAAATAATTCGATCGAATATTTTTATTCACATTTTTTTAAAATTAAATATTTAATTTTTTAAAATAATTAATTTTAAAAATAATTAATTTAACTAAATAGAAGTTTTTTTTATTAATTATAAAAATAAATTCGAAAATATAAACAAATCGTCGCTCCACAATCAACGTTTCATGATTAACTTTTCCATTAAAGAAAATTAGAAATTAATTCATGAATATCTAGTTAATTATAAAAATATTTTATTATTACACCGTAGTCATCTCTTAGCTTGATTATTATTTTTAAGTAATCTTGCGAATTGATTAATCCTGTGACATATCCGATCTGATAAAAAGTTCTCATTAACTATTAAGGTAAATTAGAATATCTATCCAATAGTAAATTTTCTTAGATTTGTCATTTCACGAGTTGAAAATCCATCGTAATTAAAATTTGAATATTAAATATTTAATTAATTATTTAAAGAACCTAATTGTTGTATCATAGCCTATGGAACTCTTAGTTTGATTTATTTTTTTGATAATCGAGATATTCAATTCTTCAAATCGATTAATCCTAGAGATAATCAATCAGATCTAAATAAAATTTTTTTACTGATCACTAAGGATAAATTAAGAAGTGCTCGTGAAAACACATCTAAACGATCAATATTTTTAGGATTGTTATCCCATTAATTTATTTTTTATCATACGTCACAATTTAAATTCGATCATTTGATATTTGATTAATCATTTAAAGAGTCTATCACTTGGAGAGCCAGAATTCGACCCTAGCCGGGAGCCTCTTGGCTTGATTCAAGATCATCTAATTGATATTATCTTATTTTTCATGATCATATAATTTTTGTTTGATGAATTATAATTGTATTTTTTTTATCATGTAATTAATAATCTTATTAAAAATGTCCTTACGGATGTCTAATTTAATTAGTGAATTATAAATTTATTATAATAAAATATAGATTAATTTATATCACATATTCTTAAAAAACAAAATGATTCTCATTCTTAATTATTTAACAATCAATTATAAATTAATTTATGATTTACTTTCCTTGGTAACAATCTAATATAAGAATGAACCGCAAAGAACGTCTAAAAGGACATAATTACCTTTTCTACAATACCCTTACTGTACATAATAATTTTGAGTTTAGCACCGATTAAAGCCTCCAGAAATTTATGGTCTAGAGAATAAATATAAAACATTATTATTTTTAAATATTTTTACAAATTATTTTAACAACACTAAAAAAATCCTTACAATAAAATTTAATAAAAAAATAATTTCATAATTAAAATTGTGTTAAAAAAAAGCCTCCCTATTTATATGTGGAACTATCGATGCAAACCCCCGTCCCGACGTCTCCTCCCTTCCCCCTTCCCCCTTCCCCCTTCCATTGGAATTAGCTGCGCCGCAATCGCCGTGTTTGTACAATAACCTTGAAAAATCTTCCACCTTTTGGCTCCTCGTAGTCCGGCGACAGAGATCGCGTCGGCGGCTAGGAGGGTTGGTTCGGACGAGGGGATTCACGTCATCGGTAAGGGCTGGTTGGGTTTTTTTGTTTTTTTTTCACAAGCCTTTTCTGTTTCTGTTAGGTTTTCTTCTGTTTGCTCCACATTGCCGTCGTCTTCGATCGAAGAGTTCGGAACTCTTCCTTCCTTCCTTCCTTCGGTTCCAATTTGTGTCGACTGTTTTGTCCAATGCATATCGCGATAAGTTGTGTTCTAGACAGCATGCTGTGTGCACTTCTTCAGTGTTTTTTTTTTTTTGGGTTAGTTTAGCTAAGGTTGTGTGCCTTTTGGCAGTCGGCATTGAATCTATGGTCCGCGCACCATCTCAAAGAAAAGATGGTATTGGTAGCTCCAAGAGCAAGGGAGCCCCTCCAAAAACGAAAGATCTGCACGATTTGAGCATCTCTCCGACAATGAAAAATGCTAATTCTAGTAGTAAAGTTTCTAGCGGCAAAGGGAAGAACAGAAAAGACATGGTCGCCACTAGTTCTGGACCAAAGGATTCCTCTACATTGAGGAGATCCGCTAGGGAATTTCGCATGAAAATTTCAACCACGTCAAATTCCAACTCGAGGAAATCAGAACGGCTGGAAAACCAAAGCTTGGCCACCCCTTCAAAGAAGGTGAAGATAGAAAGGGAAGTCAAGAAAGCGTGTCAGAATTCTCTAAGAAGGTCAGAGAGGATTGACAAATCTTCTGCCTCAGGTTCCTCAAGTTCTAAGAAGTTTGGCAAAAGCTCAGATTCCCCTGTGAAGAAGAAAGGTAATGTAGTGAAGAATGGAAAAAAGAAGTCAGTTTTAGTCGCCGAAGGAGAGGTTAAGTCTAAAAATGTCAATGAGAGAACTCCTCTTACTGGTAAAAAGAGAAAGCAGATGACAGCTAGGACCTATAGAGCTTTATTATCTCCACAACCGGCTAAGAAAGTTAGAAAGTCAGGTATGCATTTCTTGCTTGTATGAACTAATAATTTTTTTCACGAGTAAAATGATTCCAGACAAAATTGTACTTATAAGCAACCTTTTTCTTGCTATGTTTAATCAGTATTTAGTGTTGGCCTTTGTGATTCTAGCTCAATGAAACTTTTGACTCTGGTTCTATATTTGATTGTTTCATGCTATCTGACTTCTGCCTGGGCACCTTCTAGATTCTGCTGAAACACAAGACGAGCGTGATTCACTAGCTGCTAATTCTGAAGCAGCACTGGAGGGTGGAGATGGTTGCTGTCAAAAAAAGATCAGTGAGCAAAATGTGAAACTTTGCAAAAAAGAGATAAAAGAAAATGCAGTGTGTTCTAGTTCAGGTTCAAAAGAAGATTCAGAGAAGGCCCTGGGAGTAGAAGGAGATGCAACTTCAGCTTGTGTTGATGCAACTCCAAACCTTATTAAAGCAGTAGCACCCAAGTATGCCGATAACTTGGAACATTTTAAATGCAGTGATAACTCATTGCAACCTACTCTTGGAGTAATTTCGATGGAAGAAACTTTACATGATGCATGTCAGAGAGTGTTGGACGGTGATGACAATGAGCCTGATGCATGTAAAAAAAATGCAGAAGATATGGAGATCTTGAAGCCAAAAGAAATTTCTTTTCCACATAGATCCAATTGTGCTGATACTTCAAGAGAAAATGAGATCAGTCCAGTGGCTTCCGCAAGCTCCCTGCTGACTCATCATCTTGATCCAGACATGCAAGTGACACCAAAAGAAAAGGATAAACTAGCTCAGGGAGTTCCCACTGAAGATGTTTGTCTTTCAACCTCTTCGGCTAAGAGGGAAAATTCTGATAAGTGCACCAAGTGTGTAAAACTGCAAAGGTCCTTGTATTATAATTATATCTTATTTTTATTCTATTGTGCACACATTTTTTTTTCTTTGATGTTGGGTGGGTGGTTTGATTGTTGATGTAATTGCTAATTTTTGTTTAATGTGTTGCAAACTATGTGCAGGGTGCAAGACATGCTTGCTAAGGATCCATGTTCCTGCATTGCTGAAAGGAAAAATGATTTATCTTTCGCTCCTCTTGAGGTATACTCAATTTCAACATATTTATTGTGTTGCAATTTTGTATTTCTCTAATTTAGCTTACATCATGTATAGTGCAGAAATTGCTTTTATCTTGAATTTGCTGGTTTGTTTTGTTTACAATGCAGTTCTTTGATTGTGATCAAATTCAATGTTTCTTCTAGTTCCAGATTCAATTTTTGGCTTAAGATGAAATGAGATTTAGCATCATGATACTGTGATCTCCACAGCTATTTGCCAAATGCTAGCTTTTCTGGATTGCTTATATTTCTAAAGTTTTGAATTTAGACAAACATCCCTCATGATTGAGGCTGCTGAGTGTTTGGCATGCTCTTCATCATGTATTTTTGGTGACATGGCATGGCCGAGGGTTCAACACTCAAAGCACAGAAAGACTCAGAGGGGTTACCTTGTATGATCGAATTAGGATAGAAAATAATGACCATATTGTGCGCTTGTTCTCCTAAATTATTATAAGCATATAACATTGTTTTGGTGGTAGGACATGACATTGCATAGATTTTGATGGTGTGATAAGAATCACAGCCAACCTTGGGCTGTTGATACTTACTGCTTCTTGTTGTCATTGGTGGTGACGGTGCCAGGATAGGACAATGTTAGTCTGTAACTAGAAAATAAAAGTAAACTGGTTTCAATATAATCGTGAGAGATTGAATATCTGCCTGTAATGCTCTTTAATTTGCTGAATCAACCACAATAGGAAGAATGAGGTGCTTAACTATTGATTGTCTGGAAATCCAATTTTCTTATAAATCTGCCAATTTGTTCCATTTCTGGTCAACTACTCTAGTGATCAGTATGATAACAGCAAAAGAGAAGAAGAGGAATGAATCTAACAGCAAGATGGCTAGGAGAGACAGAGAAGTTGTGAGAGGTGGATCAGGACAAGATATGTACTTGAAGGAGAGCTGCAGTGTATTGATTGTTATTATCTCTTTGCCTGATAACAAAAGGAGAAGCAAAGGTAGGAGGGAAGGCTATGGAAGAACAAGAACATGCACAAGTTGTTGTAGGCTTTGTTTTGTTTTACCTCCATGTGTGAAGGCACAACTGTGAAAAAGAGAGTAATTATGCCCTTAAAGGGGTATTTTTTTTAAGACAGCCCCATATGTGTTTGAGGTAGTAGAAATAGAGTCAAACTCTCAACACCATTATGTTAATAAACACAAACATTTCTAACGTATAACTTACTAAGCATAAACTGCAACATCAAATGCATATAGCAGAATTTTAAAAGAACGGGGAAAGGATACACATTACTCAATTGAGAGATAGTTCAACTTTATCTTGCCAATCTGTAGTTTGCTTTCTGTCACTTTGACCACTTGCCGTCATCTTTCTGTACATATTTGCGAACTCCTGTTACCTCTCTTAGCTAATTACCTAAGTTCATATCTAATGTATTGATTGGGTTGGGCACATGCAATTTCATCCTTGCTCCACTTTTGGTGGAATCTTATGTTCTCGCCGATTCTTTTCCCAGTAAATAATTTCCTCATTTTTCCTGTCTGGCCTGCCACATGTCCCCAATGAGAGAAGCACAAGAAACCATCAGCTAGAAGGATGAAAAAAAAATAACAGCCACTTTTGCAGGAGGATGAAATTGGGTGATTCCATCCCAATGGAAACCAGTTTTTCTCATTAGTTATGGCTCCCTTGTCTCTCAGGAATAATGTTTTTGCTTTTGTCAGCCTATAATGTACAAGAACAAACCAGTTTCTCCCATTAGCAACGTACAGACTGTGAAACCTATTTTCTTGCAAGATGATGATATTCCTGAAGTAAATCCAATCAGCACCACCTTCATTACAGTAAGCTAAAGCTTCAAAAGATTTGAGGCCTGTAAAAACATGTTGAGTTTTTAGACTGGGCGTAGATTATCTTAATGTTAGAATGAAATTGACAGGGATTGTCAGTGAAAGAGTAAATATTGATGGATGGTAATGCAAGTGGACTAATTATTATGAACCAAACAATTTTTCCTCAAAAAATGTGTGATTAGTAAAATGCCATTTATATGTATATTCTGAACTCTCATAAGATAGAAAGTAATAATGTTGATATAACATAAATTTATTAAATTTGAAATCAGTTAGTTTGTGAATGCACCATTAAAAGTTGCTTGCCAATTTCATTTCTTATAATATTGTTTCTTTTTCTTTTCTTTGCCTTTTCCTGTAGGTAGTTGATAAAAAATTTGCTTCTGAAACACATGAAATTGATGCCAATGCTATGAAAGAAGATGAAAGAAAGGGAAGTCTATTGTCAAAAGAAGATTTAGATGGAGCAGAAAAGTATTGACATCTACGCTTTCTTTTGTACCTTTTATATGTGTTTTCAATTTAGGGTTAGGGTAAATAACTACTTTCATTCCTTTATTGAGTATTATTGCAGTTTACACATCTAAGCAAAGTATGTCATGATGTGCATATGAAGGAATAATAATTAATTGAGGCCAAATAAAGTTAGAGTAACATTAGTATCAAAGTTAAAAAGACGAAATAGGGTATCTTATTGGGTTTATGTTTTAGCCATGATCCACTTTACACTCAACTCAAAATATTCCACCCCAATAACACACACTATAGTGTTTGGTCACTATTAACTTGATGTTCAAATTTGCTAAATACAAGCTTTGCAACTTATGTACCAGTCACAACCTCTACCCTTTTGACTCAAGTCGAACTGCTGCTTCCCAATAACACATACACTACTGATTGGTTACTATAAACTTGATACCATTAGCTATACTTCTCACCCAACACACTATATTAGTAGTTTATTACACCACTCACAACATCCTTAAGTATGCAGGGGTGGTGCACACATACACTCTCCATAGTTGTGGCACATACTTGATGGAAAATAATTCTCTTCCTCACAACTATTACTGTCAATTCCTCAAGACAAAACATTGACAAACCAACCGACCAAAAAATTCAAATACCACATTACATCCACCTCCAACGATGATATCCTTCCCACTAGCAAAGCAAACACCAACTTGATGACTGAACAAACTACTCTGACAACATATAAAGGTCACCAGATTTTTGACCGCCCGACATGACAATCCATTTATACAAGTTATTGATGACCAAACCCCACTATGGATTAGTAACCTCTAAAGAACCAAAGAACATATAACCTACAATCCTCAATCATGATCTTTTGACATTAAAGCTTGGCTTGGTTGCACATACAATTGACATATCACCATATATGGATATAGATGCGGACATCCTACTTGATCAAGACAAAGCCAACCAAAAGAGAAAGGTTTTGCTTAATTCTGGCTAGAGAGGCTCATCGTTATAACCTACTCACTTTCTCCCTCTTTTCTCTCCCTTCTTCTTTCTCTCTCTCCCCTCCCCCTCTCATTGTTATTCTTTTTGTCATGTCCACTTAGATGAGTGAATTTGCATGTTGCCATTAGCTTGAAATCCTTAGACTCATATAAATACTAGCTTATTCATTTAACCTCACAAAACTTCTTTATTAGTCCATAATTCACAATGTGAGATTAAGTGATATAATCTTCCTTACTTTAGGCTTGACATGCCTTCTAGTACCAAAATCTAGCTCATCCTAGAATCATGCCTAATCATAAAATCATCCCTATTTGGCAGAATGTGAGGCTTGATGTTGCTACACCATCAGATACATGCCCCTTTTCACACCTTACCACATATGATTATGCTTGCTCTAATGCCAATTTTTTAAGCCTTGTTTAGATGAGAGATACAACCTCTTAACTTCTCAAGCTCAACCACTGACATAAACTACTTAAGCCCAAGTCAATAATAACTCGGCCATCTAAATTGGAGTATCATATCCTCCTCATCCCTTTTCCTTTCTTATTTCCTATCTGCTCAATCTCCCTCCTTCCTCCTCTTAGCAAAGATTGTGCTCTGAAGAGTTGATTGTTAAATGGACGATGGTACCATCATCTTTTTCTTTCTCTCTTATTTCCTATCTGCTTGCTCTCCCTCCTTCCTTCTCTTAGCAACGATTGTGCTCTGAAGAGTTGATTGTCAAATGGACGATGGTACCATCATTAGAGCCGTGCCCTTGGAGCCTCTCTCTCTTCTTCTTCCTTGCTCTGTTTCTCTCTCTTCTTCCTTCTCCCTCTTCTCTGTTGTTCTTCCTCTTCCCCCAATTCTCATATGTCTTCCTACATCTTCCCCCCTATCACCCTCTTCTTTCTCTCTCACCATTATTTCTGTCTCTCTTGCTCTCATGCTCTTCTTCCTTCCTCTTCCTCTTGCATATTCCCCCCTATCTTCTCTTTTCCTTATTCCCTTTCCTCTCTATCTTAGTCTCTCGTTCCTCTCCCTCTCTCCTCTTTCCTTCTTCCCGCTTCCTCTGCCACTTTTCTTCTTCTTCCTCCTTGTTCTTCTTTTATTCTTCCTTCTTGGAGCATCGTTGAATCTTTTTCCTAGGACAATGGCAAAAGTGAGAAAAGTGCAGGAAGAAAGAGGAGAGGAAGAAGAAAGAGAAGTAATAAAGAGAGAAAGATTGAAAAAGAAAACAAACAGATATTTCTTGACTAAAAACTGCCAACTGAATATCCTAGTAAGCTTTTTGTTAATTCAATTTGATAGAATAACTCTATGTTCAAAATTATGGGATATTTTCAGATAAATTCTAAAGGACAAAAAATTGATCTATGAAATTACAATAATACCTGTAGTTCATGCATGGATTTGGTCATTTACCCTTCAACTCATTTAATTAAATTGTTCCAGTAAGAGTGGATGGATCTAAATGTTTCTTCTGCTTAAATAGGCCAAGTTGTCGTGTATCCCCAGTTTGTACCAGTGTTGATATCAATATGGTAAAGGTACTACATCTTTGTAACTATTTCTTTGCCATTCATTGAAAAACATTGATTAGTTGGACTATGAGCTGCTTGGTGTTATATTTGATTGTTTGCCCTCTTGATATATTATATTAGACAAGTGAGAGTCCCTATTGTCATATTTTGGGTAGCTCGAAGAAAGATGTTTGCTCAACCGTTATGAAGGAGCAGTTGGTTGAAATTCAAACAGATTGCAATCCTAATGCTTGTGTTCTTTGCAGACAACCAGAAACAGAATTGTAAGTATCTTTCTTCCACATCAATACAGTGTCCGTGCTAATTGATGCATCGTAATTCTCAGATTGTTGATAACCCATAGTTTTTTTGTTGGCAATGCTTACCTAGAGCTTTTTTTTTCTGTGTGAAGCTAAGATTGTCTGCTAATTAATAATCATATGGCAAGTTTTGCCTTGATAACTACTTTGTTATTCTATTTTATAACAGATCTTTTGGTAAATATCTTACAATCATAGGTTCTGTTGTGGTAAAGGATGCGGCATACGTTATCATATTTCTTGTTTGGATCCGCCCTTACCAAATGTTCCTCCTGGTATTTGGCTGTGTGTTTTTTGTATAAAAAGGAAAATAGAGTTTGGCATATACTCCATATCTGAAGGGATTGACTCTGTTTGGAATGTTAAAGAAGGTGAGGAAAATCAACAATTATTATACTATCTTGATAGACTATTAGGTCTCTCATAAGTTGATAATATTTACTTATCCATGTCATGGTTCTAGGAGGGCAGAATAGCAAACAATACCTTGTCAAGTATAAAGGTCTTGCACACGTTCACAATCAATGGATTTCAGAAACACAGATGCTTCAGGAAGCTCCTTCACTTCTTTCTAAATTCAACAGGAAGTACCAAAAGAACCGGGTTGGTCCATTCATGAACTTAATTTTATTATCGTACTTTATGTAGCATAGTGTATATTTTGTTGTACTTTTGTTGATTAACTTAATTCTTTTCAGGTCATTAGATGGAAGCAGGAGTGGACTGAGCCTCATCGACTACTTCAGAAACGATTGCTAATGCCCCAAGAATTAGCAGATCAATTTTTTGACAACCTTGGTAATAGCTTTACAAACTGCTACTGTGAGTGGTATGTGAAATGGAAAGGCCTTGGTTATGAAGATGCAACATGGGAGTTGGAGAGTTCACCATTTTTACACACACCTGAGGCACTGTCACTAATGAAAGATTATGAGGTTCGTCTAAAGGGAAAAGCAGCATTTGATTCTTCAAATGGTGACAAGGTTGGTCAATATTCAAGGAAATGACCTTATATCATAGATATTTTTCTTCAATGCTCATTGAAATAACTTTATACTTTTTCCCAAAAAGTGAAAAAAATAAGTTCACTTGTCTTTCTTTGGTAGGCGTAGGCTGTGTACCCTGAATCAAGTCAGCTACTATTTAGTAGAGATAGTTGATCCTCAGAGGGAAGTATCCTGATGATTGAATGGACATAAATAACTGATTCATATACTTATACATTTGGTTATAGATTTTGTAGCATATCACGCAATATGAGTTGCACATATTGTTCTAGTGGATGACCAATTTTCATTGCTGTCCATGAGTCTTATTTGCATATAAAATTTTCATGTTCCTAGATCTTCATTGTTGTGTGGTAGTCTTGTTTGCACACACATATTTTTTTTTTCATATTTCTAGATCTTCATTGTTGTGTGTTAATAAAATAGCTGTCATAACTTTAGTCTGCATCTCATGTGGGAATTTTTTTTACCTCTTTACAGAAGATTAGGATATCCACTGAAAATATGCTGCTTATGCGTGTGACCATAGAATTACCTAATTTCACACTTGCAATATTAGTTACGGTCATTGTCCAGCCATTGTGCATACTTCCAAGCAAGATTTTTATGCTAGTTGCTTTATTTGGCTACTTTGACATGATTAAGTTATCGTACTATTTAAGCATAGTTTTATCATAAGAAAAGGAATCAACACGAGAGGTGAGATATAGTTAGAAAATTACCTAGTTGGAAGAGTTCCCTAATAAAGTCTCCAATAAGAGAGATTAAAAAGTATCATTATGATTACAGAGAAATAGGCCATAGGGATTGCGTTATCTTGTATTTAATCCTCCCATCAAGATATTAATCATTGGTCCTGTCCATCTTAAATATGTTTAGTTATTGTTGTTGTTGTAATTCTTAGACTATTTGCCTACATATTTTATCCAATTCTGATTTACATGGGGAGCAATTATTTCTCATTTGCTGATTATACAGTGTATTAGCCTTTTGTGAATGCATGTGTTTTTTGCAGCTACTAACGAGATTCGTTATCCCAGGCTCTCGAGTTTAGGAGGAATCCATTCCATAAATTAACACAGTTACCTGATGGTTGTCCTCGTGGACTTGATAACCATCATCTAGATTCTATAAATAAACTTCGTGAGTTTTGGCACAGAAGTCAAAATATCCTTTTCATAGATGATCAGGTATAATTTGATCTTCAAATGTTCAGTATTTCTGTTATATTTTCCACACATTTTTGATTGAGCACCAAACATAAATTTCTGTTGAAATGCCATATAATTGTAGAGCCAACGAAGCATGCTTTTATGCAATCATTACATGTACAGATGTATTGCATTTCTATGCTCTACATGGTTATTTGCTTGAGGACCAATCAAGATACAACATGTTTTTCAATACTTGGGAAACCTCTTAAATATGTTTTGGCAATACTTAAATAGTGCAGTCTGGTAAAGTTCCTCATTAGGATGATGTGGAGCAGCTAAATCACTGATACCGTGGTGCTTTAGATATCTTGGATCAACTATTCGATGACAGTGAGATTTGATGAATGTGGCATCAGGAAGATGAATGGCTGATGAAAATGAAGCTGGTTTTTTTATTTCTTGCGCAATTGTTGTGTTAGGCGAATTGAAAAACTCTATGATTATGGTAACCCTGGCCATAATTTTTATGAGGTCAAGGTGTTGGATGATTAAGAAACAGCACAAAAAGTTTGTGATATTGAGATATGGTGTTGATATGGACATGGAGAGTTATTATAAAAAATCAAACAAAACATATTCCTATTCATGATAGTTAAGTTTGTGCAAGTGGATAACACTGATGAAAATGACAAATAAATTCCTTAATTATATATGTTGAATCTATTGAAGTTAAGGGCTGTGTGTGTTTGCGTGCGCACAAAGAGAGGTCAAAGAAAACTCTACTTAATATACTCATATAAGTATTTTAGGTGGCCTAATTAATACTAGTGCTACATACTACCTAGCGCTACAACCTTTAAGATAGATCCATGTAGCTGATTCCCTCCAACTGAGAAAATACACGACATACACTGCTACATTTCTATCAACTTAGCTGCAATCTGTCATTGATTCCTCTTATTTATTTTTTGAAGTTATTAGTTCTCATGGGATTGGGATCATATATCTGCAACATGTGAAAACTTATGAAATCTAATTAATAACTATCTTTCCATCTGAACTATCTGTTATTCTTGTTAGTCAGAGAATATGAATACTCAATAGCTATTGGGTATGTTGTGAAATGAGACAATGCTATTATTGTAAGTCAGGATATGAATACTTCTTCATGGTTTGGACTTTTGCATCAACATTAGTCAAAGGAAAAAGATTTGATTTTTTTGCCTTGTTATATGTTTTTCACACTTGAATTAGTGACCATCCTATTTGTCTCTTGTAAGTTGCTACTCTTTTGTATTTCATTGCTACACTAACAACGTGAATTTTAATTTTCAGGAACGAGTTATTATATCCATCCTGCTCATTATGTCCTTGCAATCTTATGCATGTAGGCCTTTTCTCATCATCTGCCCGTCAACTTCTCTCTCAGTATGGGAGTCAGAATTTCATCGCTTGGCACCTTCCATCAATCTTATTGTCTATAACGGGACCAAGCATGGTCGCAATATGATTCAAAATTTAGAATTTTATGAGGATGGTGGTTGCATAATGTTTCAAGTGCTTATTTCACATGTTGATGCGATTCTTGAGGTAAATTAGTTATCTATTTGTAATTAGCAATTTTATTATCATTTTAATTTAAATGCTTTAATTGAAGACTTCATGCCCTAGAATAATGCATCATATGCCTAAACATATATTTGTTCACAATATTACCTGAAATTAATGAATTCAAACCTTTTGACATGACATAATATACAGGATTTTGATAAACTAGAATGTATTGGCTGGGAAGCTCTGTTTGTTGATGACTGCCAGAATTCTAAAATATCCAAACATTTGGAATTTCTTAAACGCCTTTCTACTGGATTCAGGCTTCTCCTTCTTAGTGATATGGTGAAAGTAAGTATTATTATCATCCCTTATGAAGGCACAATTCTGTTCTTGTCAACTCTGTTAATGGTTTGTTAACTCTTGAACAGGATAAAATTGCTGAATACCTCAACCTCCTCTCATTTCTTGATTCAGGGATAGACAAGAACTCAGCATTTGCAACTAGTTCTGTCTCAAATGATGCTATTAATACACTTACTTTGAAAGAAAGATTATCACATTATGTTGCATATGAGCGGAAACCTGACTCTTCAAAGATTTTGGAGTACTGGATTCCTGTTCACCTTTCTAATGTGCAGCTTGAACAATATTGTGTTACTTTGATTTCAAGCACTATGTCTCTTCGTTCATGCTCAAAAGATCTTCTAGGAGCTCTTGGCGACATTCTCATTTCAACTAGGAAGGTTGGCCTTCAATTACTATTTGATTAACATCATGGGAGTTTGATAATTTGTTGGAGTTTGTATTTTACAGTTCTCGTTGTAGTTCATTAGCATATCAAATTTTTTTTTTCACAATTTTTTTTCTTCTATTGTGGCAGTGTTGTGACCATCCTTACCTTGTTGATGACAATTTGCAAGGTTCACTTACAAGAGATCTACCAGTTACTGAGTACTTGGATATTGGAGTAAATGCAAGTGGTAAGCTACAAGTACTTGACAAGATTCTTCAAATGGTTAAAGACCAAGGGTTAAGGGTGATGATTCTTTTTCAGGTTTGTGATATATAATCTTTTAGGCTTTTCTCTGTAACTTCTGAATTCTTTTAGGTCATAGTGCTTGCACTTTGGCTTTCATATAATGAAAGTGTATGTGCTGCGCTAGTTAACATATTGATTCTTTGTCTTTATGTGAACATGATGTGCTCTATTGCTACATGCTATATTCTTATCTGGTTAAAATTGTTCAAAATTACTGGAGATAATGGGTTTTTGGTTAGGAGACAAATTTAATTGTTACATTAACATTTTAAGATGAATATAAGTATCTTGTAATTTGTTTAAACCAAGGTTCAATATTATAATGTACACTTTCATTCTGTATTGTGAAGACCAAGAATACAGGCTGTTTATTGTTTAAATCAAGCAGTTTATTGTTTTATTCATCTAAGATATTGTCACTAACATAATTGTTTTTCTAAATGTAAGTGAAAATTCGATTGTTTACTTAATTTTGGTAAATTTTACTTTCATAATTTGGATCCTAGTTCAATGTGCTTCTTGAGGGCCACATGAGGAATTTGTTGGTTAGTGAATGGAGTTCAAAGCATATGTTAGACAATGATGAATGAGTATTTGCATGTATACAATTTCTTCAATTTTCTATTATTGGCTTGCAATGCATTTCTTGCTATCTTTCTATAAATGGATGGTCACATATATCAAAATTGTAGAACGATTGCAGAAATCTGAAGCAGATCTATTATTACACGCTTAGCATAGTCAGCATTAGATTAAGATTCAATACAAAGATGCCATTTTCTGTAAAAATAGGAGGTTCCTTAACACTACTTTATGTAGTTTTAAGACAATATCATGTTAATTCAAAGCGGTATAAATAGATTAGTTGAAGCTTCAAGTGCAGAGAGAAACTCAGAAAAATAATTATTTTAAATTGTGTATAACTAGAATTGAATATAGGGAAATGTAGTTTGGATAATATGGAAAGAAGGAAGGAATTGAAAAGATGAATGCACATGGATTTAATGTAAGACCTTCTTAGATCTATTATTAAACAAGAAAAAGATATTGAAGAAAAAGATATCGATGAAGATATCGCTGGTATGATAAAGAGTGAGCATTTAAAACTACGAGCTTTTGAAGTCTTGTGTAATCAAGGTATGCCTTTATGCAGTAGGTGGAATTTTATAAGATTTAAGTACGATTTAACATACTCATGCATGACAGTGTTAAAAAAGTTCATCTAATGGAGATGAGATGCTAACATTATGTGTAAGTTATTAGAAAATACCAAGAGTGAAGTTGACCAAAAAGTCTTGAAAGAATCCAAATACATTTTAGTCACAGTCATGCCTTCTGCATGACTATCCATCAAAATGAATATTCTCAATGTTGAGAATCTTAATAATAATACTCAGAGGAACTGATTTGGACAAAAATGAAAGATGTTCGTAATAACTTGACATAACTTTCTAAAGCATGGATAAGGAATCTTGAGATTATAAATGGTTTTCTTCAGTTTGTATACTCATTCTTTCAGCCACATACCCTAGGGTTTGTTTCAATCATCAGGAAAAATGACCTTTTTGACATTCATTTGACACTTTCCAATCTGATTGACAAGTGATAAGACAACACCTTCATATCAAACTCATTGTCTTGCATTGAAGGGATGGAAGAAAACTGAGACCATAGAAGAGGTCACCCTCATACCAAGCTGAGAGGGAAAATATTGTAAATCACATGTAGAAAACTCGGACATAACATTCAATCATTAAATACTCCATAAGGTACTTATAATTATATCTCTAAAATTCTTAACATTATTTTAGCATTGCCATTAGGGCCTTATGTGGGACTCGAGGAAATTTTCTCTTATTCTCTCATTCTTTCTGACCTCACTAGAGTTGAAGCGTTGACTTTGATGCCATGTGAAATTCAAGGAGGCCCAATCTCATCAAAAATAGCAATTAGGTTGAGATTATCCTAATATTTAAGCATGCCCAGGTGGATGCCACTTAATTATGCGACTAAGGGGAGGACATTATCTCTTATTGTTTCAGTAATCAAAGGTCAAACAAACAGTAATGATTATTCAATTATTTCAAATATTGTGTTGTTGATATTACTGCAAGTTTTAGAAACTCATTCACAGTCATTTAATCCATTTTATGCCTTTTCGATGCAACAGACCATTGGAAGAACTGGAAAGATTTCAATTGGTGATATATTGGATGATTTTCTTCGTCAAAGATTTGGTGCCGAGTCATATGAGCGTGTGGACCGGGGATTAATCATGTCAAAGAGACTGGCTGTGTTGAACAAGTTCAATGATAGGACGAGTGGAAGATTTTTATTCTTAATTGAAAATCGTGCCTGCTTACCAAGCATTAAAGTGTCATCAGTTGATGCCGTAATTATCTATGATAGTGATTGGAACCCATTGAATGACCTACGTTCCCTCCAAAAGATGAACATTGAATCACAGAATGATCAGATACTTGTTCTTCGTCTTTATTCATCCTTTACGGTAGAAGAGAAACTTCTGGTGTTAGCAAAACAGAACATGCTACTTGACAATAAAATTGAGAACGTAAGCCCCAATGTCTGTCATTCACTACTTAGTTGGGGTGCCTCATATCTCTTTCGTAAACTAGATGAATTTCATCAACTTGATTACTCAGATAAATCAACTGAAGATTCCCCAGATAAAATGCTTCTGATGAATGATGTGTTGGAACTGTTATCAAATTTACCAGACTATGCATCTTGTGAATGCTCTATTATAGTGAAGGCTCAACAAAGTGGAGCATCTTATTCAGGAAACATTATTTTGGTTGGCGAGAAAGAAGGAGCATCCTCCTTGGATAATGATCCACCAAGATTCTGGTCAAATTTACTGGATGGAAGGTATCCTGAGTGGCGATACGTTTCAGACCCATTCCGTAGTCATAGAAGCTGTAGAAAGGTGCATAGTTTGAATGATTCTGCAAAGCAACCTGAACCAGAAAATGAAGAACTAAAAAGGAGGAAGAATAAGGAAGTTAGTGGTAGTACCGTTGGGAGAATATCTTCAAACAGTTTGCTTCAAGGAAGAGAAGCTGAAGGCAAGAATACATTGTTGTCTGGAAATCCAGTTCGTCCATCTATTAGATCAACTAAGACAGCGATTGTTCCAGATAGCTTGCTAACAAAGACTGGTATTGCAGTATTATTATTCCATTAATAATCTTGATGGATAGTGTTTTTCATCTTTTGTTGTAGACCTTTGTTAATCTCCTTTTTTTTTGTGTGGGTGGGATTCAGTTGTTGCAGAAGTTCATTCTACAAGTCAAAATTTTGTGCTGCACGGATCTCCAGTTTCTGGTGGTACTTCAGATGATACTCCTCGTGAAATTGACTCAGAAGTGGGAGAAAAATTACGCACTGCTCAGGGGAACCTTCATCTCTTACTGAAACCAGAGTTGTCAGAACTGTGTGAAATATTGAAACTTCCAGTAAGTAGTTTGATACTTTTGAAATGTGATGAGTTTCAACAATTGTTGTAGCTTTTGGAAACTTTACATCTTTTGTAAAATATGTATAGTTCAAATTCTTCAGTTCAATTAACTTGCACTTGATTTTTCCATCCTTCAACATTAATTAAGATCATCAGTGCTTAATTGCTTTAAGTGCACTAACAACTCATCTGAAAACACATTCCCACTAGAATGATGTCATTTTGGTTCTACCCAATTTTGGTTTTTTATCATTGTCTAATAAATGAGGCTTGGAAAGAATGGTAGTACAATAAAATCCATGGTTGTTAAAAGGTTGATACAAATATGAATTGCCCATGCTGGATCGGTATCAACAAAGGTTGATTCAATTATTCCTAAGAAATTGGCATCTTAAAAAGTTGAGAAGTTTAGAAAAAAAACTAGAGTTCAATGAAAATGGTTAGAAATTACTTAGGTTTCACTAGAAAATGAATGGAATAAATTCAAATTATTCAAATTCAAATTACTTAGGCTGATTTAATTCAAATTTGGTCATATTTAGAGTGAAATTGGTTGGTATTGAGTAAAATTTTGTCCAATTGAAATGATTTTGAAAATTCAAGTATTCTAACATTCTCGTTTATCCCTACTTGATTCCTAGTGAACTTATACAAGGAGGGAGTTACTGAACATACAAAAGTTTATTCAATGATACAATCTCAAAACTGCAGAAGTAACTATATCATGTCTAGATTGAAGAAACACAGTCGCTAAAGTAGTAAAAAATACAGAAGGACTCAAAAAATTCATGTGATAGCTCTAACTTCAATAACAATTGTGTCTCAAAGCAGCAAATGCAGCAGTATCCCTAATAACTTGACTCGATGCCTCTACTAGTCTCAGGATGATCTGAAATCTAGTTTAAAAGTACAATTATCAACAAAATTGGTAAAAGAGTCTCCCAAAGGAAATATGCATCATAACTTCTCATATATATTCATCTCTATGATGTGTCAAATTCTATCTCAAACTTTTATGTAAACTCTTGAATGGAGAAACTGCTTGCAATGCGATAAAGGGGTGTATACCACTGATATCAATTGAGGGGTGGCGTTAGCAGTTCGGTTGGAACTAATGACCTTGTTGACAAACAGATTTGTGTGATTTTTGTATGATGCTGACTGATATACTTGAAGTGCTCCAAAACTTCTATATATTCTTTTACAAAAAAAACAGCATACAGGTTAACATGAGTTTGTAATTTTTGATTTGGATTCAATTTGAAATTCATCCTTTCCTTTATCTGCTTTCTCAAAACCTTCCTTATAATCTTTTCAAGCAGCAATATTAATTTTTCAATGGTAAAATAGGGGGTTTATTCATATTTTTTGATTTATATGAGCAGTTTTATGTGGTTTCTTTGTTGGATGATTTATAATCGCAGGAGAATGTGAAGGATATGACTCAACTTTTTCTTGAGTATGTAATGCATAATCATCATGTCAGTCCTGAACCAGAAATAATCTTGCAGGCCTTCAAGATCTCACTGGTTAGAACAACCTTCAATATCTTTATTTACTGTTGAAAATGTGCTTGACTCTTGCTGGACTTGTATATTTCAATATATATACTTTGTTCATCTTCAAGTTTCTATTTCTGAATGTTATTTTTACAGAAGCAAGAGAACTCATGGAATATAATTGTCTTATCAGAAATGGACTTGGATCCATTAACCAATTTTTTTCTTCTTTTCCCTAAAAAGTCAAGCTTTAGCTTGCCTGACATCTATTTCATGTCTTAGGTACATACCACGGGGACTTAGATTTGTGTTTGCTTCCCATAATTTGTAGAAGGAAGTGTAGTTGAAGTTTTGGTCTACACTATCTCCACACGGGTGTCCGTCAAAGTATGTGACAGGGTTGTTTTTTAACACTCTTACATGAGATCAACAGACATGTGCAACACATGCTATGAAACACTTTTTGATTCCGATTTTAATCTGATGTTTAATGCATATATTTTGTAGCTCCTATGGAACTTTTTTAATCAAATAAATTAGATTTCATTGCTGGCCTTTTATGAGATATTGAGTATCTCTAAGTTGTGTCTACCTTCAGAAGTCAAAATTCTCCATATGCTTCCTCTATGTAAATCTGATTATTTGCTCAAAGTTTGTAACACAGTTTTTAGTTTTTATTCTCTCTCTCCATAGATAAGAGATTAATTTGAACTTTACAAACATTGGATAGACCCAAACAAAGTATATATTTAGTAAAATGAAGCTGAACTCTACAAAACATTTATCTTGAATCTGACCCTTCTCTTGGTTTAATTTGATCATATGTTGATTTTGTACATGGTTCTTTTGTGATTGTATACTACCAGCAGTTATGTGCTCTTTATCTGTCTTTTGAAATTTGCTTTTCTTTGGGCCTTGAAAGTGTTGGCGAGCTGCTTCCTTCTTGAAGCACAAGATGGACCATGAAGAATCACTTGCGCTTGCAAAGAAGTACTTGAACTTCATGTGCGATGGAGAGCAGGCGTCTAATGTTTATTCCAAATTAAGGATTCTAAAGAAGAAGTTTTCACAGAAGGATGGGGCTTCAAGGGAAAAATATGAGCCTGATTTATTAGAGCATCGGCCACCTTTATATGGAGCTGATCTTACTGAAGAACATGCCTTCAAGATGTCATTAAATTCTTCAGGGCATGTTTCTGAACTCGAGAAAGGTGAACCTAGTGAGGATCTAGAAGGACAGAGTGTTCTTGAACAATTAATAATGCCAGAGCAGGAGCAAGTACCTACATATGTGACTCATACAGATTTGCAGGAGCACCCTGGCTCTGGAAATAATGAATTTATTAGCAATCAAATTAATTTGATTAACAAAATTTGCTCAAGAAGGGAAGCAGATCTCTTTGTCAAGCAACATAAAGAAATTTTAGATTTCAACATCGACAAGGAAAAGATAGAGATGCGTCTTAAAAAGGAATATGAGAAAGGGATTGAACCTTTTCTTATCTTGGTCAATGATTCAGCTGAAAAAGATGATAATATTAGATTATATTCGGAATTTTTTTCAAAGAAAATGGCTGCACTTAGTAAGCACATGAGTTTGCAATATCAAAAACTGAAAAATATGCAGTCAGTTGCAAAGGATAAGGAGCGTCAGATAAAGAATCACGGGTTGGAAGAAGCCAAGGCTGGTAAGTTAGAGGCTGTTAAATTGGTTGAATTTTTTCAGAACATTCCATTGTCAGATTCTGGATTCACACTGGAGGAGTTCAAAGTAGTGGACCAAGATAATTCTTTTGATGATTTGGAAATTGGAACATATGAGTCTAACACAACTTGGCCTCTTCAAAATGAACAAATTGGCAATGTGTTAACTGTGTGCAACTTAGTTAGCACTGAACTGCCTTCAAAAAATTCTGAAGTTGCTGCAGTTTCTTCTCCTGGAGTAGCGGGTTGCCTTTCAGGTCAATATGATATATTTATTTCCCAGTCCAACAGTATGGATGAAGTACTTAGAGATATGTCTTTGGAAGTTCCACATAGTGTTCCATTTTCAGATATGATTGACATGCACATGGATGCTGTTGCTCTTGCTTCTGAGTTACCTATCATGGACATAGTTGATGGTATGCCTACCAATCGTGGAACAGCAACGACTGACAAGCAGGGCTTTGAAGAAGATTCTGAAAGATTATGCTTGAGAACATGCCCATCTCAAAATATCGATCAAAGCACACATATGGACAACGGCAACGGTGCATGCTTGGCAACTTTCTCTTCAGAGAACCAGGTGAACTTTCATTAGTAAATTTTGAAAGTTGGTTATCATCAAGTCAGTTTGTGTAACTAATTAGCAAAAAATGTCTCATTAGTTTCTGATTTCTCAATCACTTGGCATCTTTGTTAACTCATTTTTTTACCTGATCAAATGAACAAACTGCAGTCATGATGCAATCAACAAAGGGTAGTGCTTCATTATACATTAAATCTTGACAAGTGAACTATAAAGCAAATTGAGGTTTTGTTTGTTCTGTTGTATGCAATATTTAGGACATAGATGACATGATTGCTCTTCCAGGATGTCATGCATGGATGTATTTGCATTATTTCACTCTGGCTTTTATATGTTTGAAGCAATATACATGTTTGGTTAAACATACTGAAAATTGTTGCAGATTACTACTAAGAAAATCTCTAGAAACTGCAGTCTAGAAAAAAAAATATGAGCCTTATACAATCTAGACAAAGTGAATTTATAAATTACCGTACCAACTTGATTTGCTTTATGAAACTTGAATGTTTGAGACAATCAAGCTGTTGGGTGCCATCAACAAATGTAGACACCATCAGATGGTCTCCGTGGAAAAAACAAGAATCTAGCAACATTTGCCGTAGGAAAATGTTATATGACAATTATGGAGCTTATCATCACTAATCCTTACATCATCTTTTGCTTTTCATTCCTTCAACAAACAAGATGGTTGCAAACCTTCTTCGAGGGTCAAGAACCATCATTTTAACATTGCCTCACCAGCTAATCAAAATGATTGTGTAGTTGATATTGGACGGAAGATTAGAATGGCCCAAAGTCCCTTAGAATGATAATGAATCTCCTATACTGAAAGCTCAATTTCACATGGACTGAAGTGTCATCTGGGAAGCTTACAACTAGATTTGCCCATTTTTTAAAAAGTATAACTATGGAAATCTTATGCTAAGGTTTTCAGAATTCATATCCAATAAGCAGAAGCATATAGAGACAGTTTGACAACTGCAAACTTGGAAATGACTAACAAAATTTAGCTTCTTGCTAGGCCAGCAAAACTATACATAAACTGTGGTATGATACAAATTTTTATGTTGCGTAATTTGAGGAATTCTGCTTGCTTCTTCAAATTTTTCACTTAATAAAATAATTGAATGACATTGACATAAGGTACCACCTATATCTATTCCAGAATTGTCACAGAAAACTTCAAATTACTTAAATAGGTATGTGCTTGCAAAGACTACTAGAATATCTGAGTTTCTTGTTTCCATTGTTAATTTTTTAGCATAATGTTTTCGTGGCAATAGAACAGCTTGTGAAGTTGATTGAGACCTATAGTGTATTTCACACTAGCTCCTTTTTCACTTTTTGTGTTTATTGTTGTTGTTGTTTTACAATTTTTTGATTCTGTTTCCCAAAGGTGGAGGAGTTTGATAGCATTAACTTGTAGGTAGGCTCAGTAGAGCAGCTATGGACAGTTAATTCCAGTTTTAAATAATGTCTATTTCACTTAACCTTTGTTATCTTTCTTCTGTATAGCAGAGGCAAAGTTTTTGATAGAATCACACGATCAAATCTTTGCATTAAGCACTAATTCTGACAATATTCTGTCTGGTTGCGCACCAACAGGAATTTTGTATAGATGAGCATGAAAGGACTGAAAATTCACCTGTTTTGGACGGCCAACGCATTGGGTCTTCTCAAGAAATTCCCACTTCAAATTCATCTGATTTTCTCACCTTTGAAGATGAACTGGTCGCTAATAACATTTCTGTCTCAGATTATTTTGACAATTCACTGCCTGTTGATAGAGTCCCTGTGTTTGCACACTGTGAAGATAGTATAGCTGCATCTGGAATTCAACAAGAGCCTTTCGGGCAGATGAGCAGTTCTTTGCAAAATGACATGCCAGTGTCAGGGCCAGCTATGCTATCTTCTGATCTTGAGCAGTCTAATCATTCCTTTGTCCCCCAGATTGTAGATCATTCAATTTTACAAAATTCTCATATCACATTGCAGAGAAGCATTGGAGGATTGACAGATATTTCTAGACAACCAGAATCAAGTCGTTATCCCCTCTTTCCTCTTATACAATTAATGCCAACTCGAAATCTTCAACCAGAACCACTGAAGAATGAACTAGCAAGAATACGGATGCATGAGGATAGAATTGGCAAGATGCATGAGGATATGGTTTGCTTTCTATTAGTTATTTTAAATGCTTTTCTACATGACCTTTACTCATGATAACCTTATGTTTTTTTTTTCAGAAACTGAAACTCAAACTTGAGTGTGAACAAGAGCTACTGAAGGTACGGAAAAAATATGATATGCTTCTTCAGGATGCAGAGTCAGAATATGTGCGGAGTAAGGAGATGCTTGGGACCATCTATAGTAAAGTGTTCATGAATCAAGTTTTGACAGAAGAGTTTAGGGTCAAATTCGTTGAGAACAAAGGGCAGTCTTCTTTGACCTCCCAAGGTAGGATACTTAGCAAAAACTCTTCAGTTAGGAAAGTATGGCCTGTGGATTAATG
Source organism: Hedychium gardnerianum (assembly GCA_038050645.1). Taxonomy (NCBI): domain Eukaryota; kingdom Viridiplantae; phylum Streptophyta; class Magnoliopsida; order Zingiberales; family Zingiberaceae; genus Hedychium; species Hedychium gardnerianum. The sequence continues at coordinate 2,595,046 of JBBUKS010000117.1, forward strand.
TTCTTACTCAACTTCTTCGTCTTACTAATTTATATGCATACCAAATCCTGCCTTTTTAGTTCTTAAATTTTTGAACTTAATTCAACACTAATACGACACTGTACTTATCATGTGTATGCTTGCAAAGATGAGTAATACATTTTGATTTTTTTTCATGGGCAATGAGTTGCTGGTGGAGAAAATGCAACGAAAATTATCATCTGTCAGTGAGCAAATCCAATTTTAGGAGCATTTTTTTTATAACAGTTTTTTTATGGTGGCAAAAGGTGATAATGCTCACCCCAGGCGCCCCTCACAGCCCGTCGCCAAGTTATGTGAAGGGAGGTAAATCACGGGTGACTACTAGCCTGAGCAGTGACCAGATAATCAGGTGGAATGGATTGCATGATATAGGCATTACTTGGGTCTCATACACTGTCTAAATAAGAAAGTAGCCTTCTTGAATCTACATACACCATGTATATCCTTTACTTAACTGTTTTCAATAATGGTTGATCTTTATTAAGCTTGAATACTATTTTCCTTCTACACGTATCATCCCTCCCATGTGTACCCTCTTCACTTAGGTTGTGAAGATCTCCACATCTGTGGCATGGGCTAAAGATGTTTTTTTGAAGTTAGATGTTCTATGTTCATAGTCCCATATGGACAAGTGCTTTGCTCAATGATGTGCGTATATTGATAGGGCATCCTCCTGAATGAGTTGAGCTAAACTCTGATATAAAGCTGTGTTACATGCCAGGTATAGAAGGCTAGCTACCAAGAACCAGTTTGCAGTCACTTGACCTTTAGAGATTTATTGACAAAATTGGTTCCATTACTAAGCTAGGGCACTGACTTATCTTTTAGTAAACATATTTTCTTGCAGCCATGACCAAAAGTTCACGGGCTTGTAGATGCACTGCCATTTTTAGTTATCAGCGCTCAATTCGTGACACTAATTGTTTGTAATTGTTTAAAATTCTTCTTGACATTGAAGTTCCATAAGCCATCCTAGGTTGAGTATTTTGAAAGTAGCCTTGGTTGTGAAATCACCTGCTTTTGTTCTAATTTTGACAGTTAAATGTTCACATTGTACTTGTTACTTTGTTTAAATTACAGGCCAGCGATCGTTGCATCATTTACCTCAGGCCTCCCAACCTCAATTTGTACAGATGGCTGCATCATCAGCAACTTCCGTGTCTAGCTCACTTCCAGTTGCTCGTCCGGCAGCTGCTATCCCGCTCCCAGCTAACCTTACTTCAGATATGCTTCTCTCAGTAGCTAACTCACTTCCAGTTACTCATCCATCAGCTACAATTCAACTTCCATTTACTTTCCCAGCAACTGCTAACCTGCCTCCTGCTACTCATCCGTCAGCTTCTAGTATGCTTCCAGATACTCACCAATCAGCTGCACAATCAAACTTACTTACCTCAGTAAGACTTCGAGCACCATCCATCCCTTCTGGTCAGACAGTCTGCAGAACATCTTCAGTTTTATCAAGTAATTCCGTTCGACCTCACTTTGGCTCCATGCTTCCTACAAGAACAAACATTCAGGGCGGAAGTGAAACACGTGCACCTGCTCCACATCTCCAACGATTTAGAGCCATTGCATCACTGACATCTCCGAGTATTGTTCATACGAGTAGGGCTAGTCAGCATTACCCTCTTGCCAATATTGGCTCAGCCACCATGGGACAGGTTGCAGCTAGCCCTAACCTACAACCGTGTTTTGTGCCAACCAGTGCACAAGGACAACCTGTCGCCTTGAATTCTTTACCTGTTTTTCAAGATGTCTCTTCGCCTAGCATTGTTTTGCCCCTGGATGTTAGGGACACCAGCATTGGAGCAAACCAGCAAAGCTCATTCCAGATAGCTGATTTTGTCCCAATGTTCGATAGAAGTTCATCCAATCTTCCATCAAGAACTTCTGGTTTGCCTCGGTCACCAGCCAATGTAGGCAGGCACGATGCTAAATCAGGTGTTGTATGTATATCAGATGATGAGAGTTGATGCTGTCAATAAGGATTCTTAATTCTAGTTACCCATCCCCGAATTCTATATGCTTCTGTAAATGACAGGTAACAACCTCTGGCATGCTCGACTGACCATTTTGAGATCAAGCCAGAATTGTTAGGTTAGGTAGGTTTTGGTTAATCGTCTAGGTGATTTGGCTTTTCTTGTGTTCAAGCAATGAATCAGAGTTTTATCTATTCGTTCTCACGATCCTGTTCTGTCATCATCAGCTGGATGCTTGTAATCAAGAAGCTTGTAACAAAAAATGTCATCATTCGACCGCCGCATCTTAGTTTAATATACATTTTATTCTATGTATTTACAAATTTCTAGAGTTAGTCCAACTCAAAAGTGGTGCAGAATGTGTATATGTAAAATGTGCACTTGCTCAATGATTGAACAGTTCATGCAATAATGCATTATTACTAGATTGCTGTTGACTTTCTAATTGACTTGGACGAACCTTCACCATCAGTTGACAAACACATTCCATTCTAAAGGTAACTTTCCCTACAAAAATTGGAGAAGAACTTGTTTTCTGCTGAACGTTGTAACTAATGTATAATCTTGATCTTTTGTTTCTACAAATCTCTTGTAAATATCATTTGTTTAAACAAAACTTAGATTATTGATACTGAAATTAAATACTTTTAAGTGTTCTTATTATAATTTGATAATTGTCTAATTTCAATTATCTCTAATTCGTTACAGGTGGGGCCTTTGCATAGGGCCCCACCTTTTGTAGGGCTCTAATTTTTTTTTTTAGTAATTAAAAAAAAAATAGTGAATGCCACGCCACCTCCGGGTATTCTTTCTAATACTTTTTGCCCTTTTTTTTTTTTTTTTTCGTTTTGTTCGTTTTTGGAAGTGGGATCGCGACGGCACGACCCAGGTTCTCTTTCTTTTTTTTTGTACGTGTTTGGAAGAGGGACGACGATGGCGATGACGACGACGCGACGCTTTCTTCTTCACCGAACGACGAACTCACCGATGGTGCTTTCACTAACTTTTCACCGGACCTGAGATAATCTTCTTTTCCAAATTAAGCTTCTTCTCCGATCACGTGTGAGCGGGTCGTTTAGCGATATTTATCTAGGTTTGTGACTTGTGAGTTTGTCGCTGATTTCACTTGTATTCTATTTGTTCTTTTTTCACTTGTTGACTTACATTCTACTTGTTCTTTTAAATTTTAATCAAGTTGTTTCTTTCCATTTATTCTATATGCTGCCTTGCTCCGGCCTTCACTTATAAATTTTGAAGCAATTATTAATCAACAGCCCTTGGTTAATTAATATCAATGACTTAGTAAAGAAAGGCTTAGAAAATAAAATTCTATCATTTTTACTCTTTCTTAATCACTTCTTCTTCAAAGTTATTTTGCCTTCATTTGTGGAATTGCTTATGACAGTATTCTTTTAGTTTTACAATACAATAATAGAAAAAAAATTACATTTAATATATTTTTTTTGCCACAAAACACTTTTCAAATTTTTTTGTCATACATGTGATTTAAAATAGTTCATGGATCAAAAGTTAAGAGGAAATGTGGAGCTTAGGTCGAATATAGACACCTAGTTTAAAATATCAATTAGGCATCAATACTTAAATTAGTTTAATGGTGACCTAAGGACTTTGGATATTAAAATCAATGAATCATTTATTAATTTTGGTGTGTTCCTTGCTACTAGAGCCTTACAGGCAGGCCACTAAGGCTAAATCTGATTTATTGTGGCAAAAGACGAAACGCTCGCCCCCAGCGCCCCCGCCAGTCCGTCGCAGGACCAACACGGAGGAGGTAAATCACGGGGACTAGTCTAGCCAGCCCGAACAGTGACTAGTGCATAAGGAGGGCCCCGAATGCTCAGCAGGATGGTGTTCATCCTATTGATTAGACCCAAGTCAATCCGTCTTAAAATTAATTAGAAAAAAATAAATTATAAATAATTATTATTTATTTTAAAATTAATATAAAAAAAATTATGAATAATTATTAATTTAAATAATGATCAAAATATCTGAAAAAATAAAAATTTGATTATTTGATAAGATTTGATTTTAAATTTTATGATAATAATATTTTATGAAAACTTCTCACAATGAACAAATGATTTGTACGAAGTATTGAGGGGGCTAACTAGATCTCCTCGTTAGATGAACAAACGGTCGTTTCCATAAGATGAGCTGATGGCTAGTACATAAAATGTTGTTACCATGGGGTCTGGGGGTTAAATCATGGCTAGTAGCCAGGTTCCTGCTCTTCCTTATGTATTAATTATTATTCGGACTAACTAGACTAGTACTCGTAATTTATTTCCTCCGTGATTAATTTTAGAACAAGTTGATGAAGACGTTAAAGATGAATGTTTTATTTATTTATTTATTTTTTCCATCGTGAACAAACGGCCTATATAACATACTTATCTATCTTGCTTTTTTAGAGTTAAATGAAAAATTAAAAGTAAATAAGTTGATTTATTATAATTAGACAAGAGATTCTTTCTTAAATGTTCCACATG